>JACTOM010000063.1:6021225-6173534 GCA_015832385.1 Elymnias hypermnestra | reverse complement strand
AGCATAACTTTCGTTTTGTTTGCATTCACTTTCATTCCTTTCCATTTCAAAGCTTCATTCATAATATTTACCATCACTTTCAATTTTAAATCTCTCTAAATTGTCCTTTTAAAAATTATGAATAAGTCCTCGATAACTTACCTTTACAATAGATAATCTTTTTTATGTTAATTCAATTTATTCTCGTATGCAGACGAAGTTTCATATTAAAATTGTAAATACCATAGATTTGTTCCAAAAAGGCATTTTAAGTTCCTAAGTTTGGCTGAAATTTTCGGATGGAGGTTATTTGAAATTTTGTTAGTTCTCTTGAGGGGTGTAAGGGAGAAACGCGTCCCAATCCGTTTCCCCAAATGCCAACCTCACCTGCACGCGGTGCACCCTGCTTTTACCGACGAGGCTCTGGCGACCGACAAATGGCGGTATAACCATTCTCTATAGCTGACATAAATGCCACAGACCGATAACGGGCAGCAGCGTTATCGGTGCGAGAGGATCAGCACTGCGATCACCAACCCGCCTGCCAAGCGTGGTGATTATTGGCATAACCACGAAATGGTTGAGACAAGGCAGCAACGGCCCCCAGTCCCCGGCAGCCCCGCTATTCCTAGCTCTGGCAGCGGTTACGGTAACGGCGGGGCAGGGGGTGCTAAGAATCTCCGGAAGAGATTCCGCTGCCAACCCCGACGACTCAGAAATTATGCTGAGCCTAAAATTAGATACACATAGTGTAGAACTAATTAAAATTATGCATATATGTTAATAAAATATATATGAGATCAAGTAATTTGTGTACTTTTCAGACGGACGACAACACCTTCACACTTACTTTTAGATATAGAACAGCTGAAAATCCGAAGGCTACAACATTCTTTGCCTTCACATATCCATTTTCGTTTGCCGAGTTACAAATTGCACTTAATTCTATTGACTTGAAAATGCTACCACTGCCAACGCCACAGTCGCCAGATGACATTTATTATTGTAGAGAATGTTTAATATATTCTTTAGAAGGTGAGTTTTACCATACTGGCGTTTTTGTTGCATACTTAATGTCTTTGAATAACATTATGTGCAAGAACACGTTACATACAAAATTGGTATTAGATATTATCAAAGAAATTTTTTTGTTATAGCATTGGAATAATATTAAGTAAGTAAACTATATTTTACTTTCGAAAGTATTAGTATCATTTACTCTGTATTCATCAATGTCAGACGTTTAGGAATGGTTCAATCACAAATTGTTTTCGAAACGAAATTACCAATTCGTTAGTCTAGATTTCCATTTAATAATTGTGACAAATTTATTAATAAATTTATTTTACATTTATAAATATCGAAAAAATCCGAGAAAGTTTGTAAAATTAGTAGAATATACCATAAATTTCTCATCCGAGCCAGCAAAATCTTTATTGTATTGTATATATACACGGACAGGCATCACAAACATCTTATATAGATAAATCATGAACTGATCTCGTTAGTCTAGTGGTTAGCATGTTCGGCCCACAGACATGAGGTCCTGGGTTAGAGTCCCGGGTCAGGCCAATTCAAAAATGGATATTGAGATTTCCATTAGAATTTTCTCAATATTTACCCGAAGTTGGGAAGTTGGGTGTGATCCACCCCCATGCCTCGGAGAGCACCTTACGCCGCTGGTCCTGCGCCTGATCTTTCTCTGATCGTGTCGGATCCCGTCACATCGGACTATGAGAGTACACTTATGTGCCAACCCGCAATGGTGGAGTGCGGTGGGTCTATGCTCTAACAACTTTCTCTCCTATGAGTGAGGAGGCGCCTGTGCCCAGCAATGGAACGTTAATAGGCTGCTACTTACCTTATTTACCTTTATATATCCAGTTATTGAGTAGTTTTGATAACTATGTATGGACTCTTTTGCAAGCCCCGGGACTATAGTGCAGGATACCTATCTCTCCCCCCTCCCTGAAATGCGGCCCTGGCCCTAGCTTTTTTATGGAACAAAATATTAATGAAGCTTTTAGCACCGATTATATTTATTTATATCTCGCTTTAGGTTAATAAACAAAATGTTGAAAGGAATAGATGCAGAGGAAAAAAATGCTTCTGTTTAAGAAAAGTACGTATATTAAAAAAAAAATTGTAATTAATTTAGAATTTTATTCCCCTTTCTAGGTAGACGAGTTGATTTACTTACTATATCATCACATCATGGTATAGCTTCAGAAAGAGAGGAGAGGTTGAAGAATCTGTTCCCCGAAAATGTAGAAAGGCCGTTTAAGTTTTTAAACAAAAAGGTAGGTGTTGCTACTTCTTCGTAATCGATTTATTGATACCATTTATTCCGTTTTATAATGATTTTTTATTAACTTATTTATCGGCTCTCGGTGTTGGTCTTTTAGAACTGTTAGTACTATCATTCAGTTTTATAAAAAACCTTTTATAGATTGAACTATCAACGTCGACGTATAGATTCTATTATTCATTATTTAGTGTGATGTGACATTGTGCGACCCATGTAGTATTATTTTGTTTTGCATTAAAATATTTTTATTTAATTTAAGTGAAACTTCTTTAGGTGCATGAGGGTAAAATTTATCTGAAGATAATGATTGATTTGAATTCCATATAGAGTTTAAAATTATATATTTTCTAGTCGTTATGTATATTAGTAACTCAGATTTATAATATTTATAGATATCGTACAAAATCTCATTTTGTTAGACATCCCTTCAAACATAAATTATTTATTACTGTACCTTTTGTACTAACAATATATTTTTAAACTTTTTGTTTTATTGGTAGGTAGAAGTAGATTAATGACTGGAGTGATAATGTAATCATCAAAATTACAAGAACGTCTAAAATTCAAATTTACCGTTTTTACCTAGGGTCCATCTGTATATTATGGTTGTGTGCACATACTGATTGGCTCATTGATCTATTGGCTACAGACTGAGGTCCTGGTTTCCAATTCCAGGTCGATCAGGCCGAATTCAAAAATCGATATTGAGTTTCCTATTAAGATTTCCCCAATATTTGCCCGAAATTGGGAAGCTCCACCCCCGTGCCTCGGAGAGGTCGTTAAACCATCGGTCCTGTGCCTGATCTTTCTGATCGTGTCGAACCCGGCACATCAGACTATCAGAGTGAAGGAATTGAGAGTGCACTTGTGTAATATGCCTGCCAACCCGCAGTGGAGCAGCGTGGTTTTTCTATGTTTTATAAACCCTCTCTCCAATGAATGAGGAGGCCAGTGCCCAGCAGTGGGACGTTAATGGGCTGCTACATACATACATACATACTGATATTAGATAACTAATTCCTTATTACATGTGTTATGAACTAAGATTGATCTCCAACTCATAGATGCATATCGATTTGGGGTCCAGGGTTATTTTAAATCAAGATGCAATATATATTTGAGTTTATAATTTATTTTTATTCTTTTACCAGATTATTTTCATATCAGCAAGGGTCCATCCTGGGGAGACTCCTTCAAGCTTTGTTTTCAACGGGTTTCTTAACTTATTACTGACGAGGAACGACCCCATTGCCATACAGTTACGGAGGTTATACGTTTTCAAGATGATACCCTTTTTGAACCCGGACGGGGTGGCGAGAGGGCACTATCGCACAGACACAAGGGGGGTGAATTTGAACAGGGTGTATTTGAACCCCTCCTTGACACATCATCCCACTGTATATGCATCAAGGGCTCTCATAAGGTAAATACGAATTCAGTCATGTTTTCTTCATATAAGAGTAGCGGGAGATATGAAGACAGTTAAAGAGGTTTATTAGTTTTACCAATCCTTTTTCCATATTAACATGGGTGTCTCAGTCACTCAATCAAACGCAACCCCAATGTTGCTACTTCACGCTGGTATTCTTTTGACACAATTGTGCGAGTACTTGCTTTGCTAGCAGAGATCGTGGGTTTGATCTCCGGCAGGGGAATTTAGAAAATTGCATTTTCTAATTTGTCTAAATCTGAAATGGTAGGAGCTTCGGCTTCGACCGTTACCATCCTTCTAGAAATCCAAGCAAAAAATAATAGTGCGTGCAAAGTACACGTGTCAGAAGTGAAACTTCTTTGGCAAAGTTATTTTTAAGTCTTCTTTATATTTATACAAATGTAACATTTTAGATTTCCGAGACTTGGAGGGGGGGGGGAAAGAAAATATATTAGGAATTTAATGAATTTAATTGTCATTAAAATATTAAGTGCCGAAAATGAATACAAATAATTTATTGAAAAATTACATTTTCTTTTTGAATTGAAAATTTAGAAAATAGAATTTCAGAAATATTTATATTTTATGAAAAATAATATTATTAAATAAGGAGTGGCAAATTAAAATGCTAAATGTCATTTAAACGAATTAGTATAAAAAACGCTGCACATCTTTGTGACGCTAATCACGCATTTGATCCATAAAAATCTTATCCTTATGTGCCTAAAGACGTTTGACTTCAAAATACATTGCAGGATGTTCTATAGAAACCATAATAAGTGAATTACCTCTTACCATCAGGTGAGATTATAGCAATGCGCTAACTTGACAGAAATAAAAAAAGACTTGCTACTGTCCTACTTATGACAACCCAATTCGACCTGTAATCACATAAATAAATGTAATAAATAAATTAATGACAACAGAAATGTTATTGGAGTTATTTTGTTACGTGGTAACACTTAATCGGTGTTGATGGTAACATTTGACCGGTGATCATGGTAACACGTAATCGAAGATGGTAAGTAATCAGTGGTGATGATATTGTGTAATCGGCGATCGTGATAACAAGTGATAAAAAGTGATCGTTGGTGATTATAATACCATAGCTTTAGATGAATACTCACTGTCGAATATTTCAGTTAAGCAAGTCGTAATCTAGAGTAGTCTATATTTTCTTGTAACAAAAACTTATTCAAATCGGCAACTCATTCATAGGTGGTTTTGAAAATATCGTTCAATTTTCAAAAGCTTTATTTTAACGGCCTCGCTGGCTCAGTGGTGCGAATACTCGCTTTGCTAGCAAAGGTCGCGGGATCGATTCCCGGTAAGGCGAATTTAAAAAATAGTTTTTCTAATTTGTCTGAGTCTATACTGGTGGGAGGCTTCGGCCGTGGCTAATTACCACCTTGACAGCAAAGACGTACAGCCCAACAAAGATTTGTGTTCCGGTACATTGCTATGTAGAAACCATATGAGGTATATCGCCTCTTACCAGTTTATCGCTCTTCCATCGTAGACTTTATCATCACTTATCGTCAGGTGAGACCACAGTCAAACGCTAATCTATCAGCAATAAAAAAGAGCTCTTCTTTAAAATTTGCGTATTTGATTTGTGTCAGTATTCTTGTGTTATAAAAATACAACTTGATATAGTTATCAATGAATGTAATTTTTATTCATTCGTTTTAAATGTTTATTTGTCATTCTTGAATATATCGATCACCGCGTAAAATTTGTTATAAACAATTGCACATATGAGGTATTAGAAATATTAGGAATATTGCTTTTTTTCAGGTATCATCACTTTGGCCAAGAAAAAGAGGAGGATATCTGCGATGACAGCAAGAGTTTTACATCTCGTAGTATACAGAATATCAGCGAGAGTGCTGAGGTACTTGTTCACTCACCGTTTTATTTTTATTGAAATAAGATGCACTTCCTTTATTTTCTTAAATGTATCAATATTTCTATGCACATACAAGTTTTCCAATATATATTGAGAGTGACCTGTCGTTATTTTTATTGCTCAAAACTTCTCTCTAAGCCTCTCTTCCAGACTCATATATTCATATTTTATTAACTGTCTCAGCTGGTGGAGACTAAGAAGAAGAAAAGCCTCAGTTCTCCGTCATATAAAAGCGACTCATTTAAGCAGAGAGATAAGTCCAAAGCTTCAAACAAGTCTTCCATAGTCTTAAAGGAAGTATCTATTGACAGTTGCAGGGATTTGAGTTTGACCGGTGACACCGCTAATTTAGCGGAACAAGTGAGTTTATTCTTTTGATTTTGTTACTAATCAAACACACATGTGTGTGTGTGTACATACATCACACACAACTTCAAAATGTCTGTGCACTCAAAGGGAATTTCAAAAATATCGAAGTTGCCAGCAAAACCGCGAAAATGAAAAAAAAAACTGCTTTAGTCTAAAAATATATTGCGAACGATAGCTATTTGTTATATTATTACTCACCTACATATAGGTTCGTGTTTTATTTCCAAAGACACTGTGTTTTGACACAAAAGAATAGTTTTCCATTGTTTTTTCTCGAAACAGCGGAAAATGTCGTCCTTTTCAAGGGGTTGAAAATACTTCAAAGTTTTCACGTGCCCACCAAAAAATAATTACTATTTCTTTTTCATTACAGCTGTACATAAAATATAATCTAGACTTTACCCATGATATTGCAGTTTACATCGATTCAGACTTCTAACTATATTGTCAACATTGCCTATGTTGAAATAACTCTGCTACCAAAGTTTCACTTATGTGACTTGAATGGGTTATTTATTGTACAAAATTTTATATTAGTTAATCTAGGTGTCATATTTTGGCCAAGTCTGTTCAGATGTTTTTAGCTCCTAACAGTCCAAACTTTAAATATTTGTTATATTAATAATAGGGTGACCTGTATAGTAGTTTGGAATTGTCAAATCTAGTAATTTCATCTAAAGTTAAGTGTTCCTTCGCACCCTGCTCTGAGAAAAAAACACAAAAATATTAGTCATCACAATATAGCTTTTTTTATGAGGTTATTAGTGTTAGACCAATTTATTTATTCAAGCCTTTTATAGTTTAAGAAACCCTTTAAACTATCATATTCTTTAATCGGTATTTTTTTAACGCAGAGTTTATATTTATCGAGGTGCTTCTATAGACTATCAGTTTATTAAAACTAGCCTAATAGAATTTATCAACTTCCTTTTACTGAAGATTTTGTATTTATTATTAAGGATGTATTACAAAATTAATTTCTTTAATTTTTGGTAGCCTTTTAGAATTCATGATTGTTTATGTTTATTTGTTTTCTTTATAGGTTTATGACATGAAATTACAAGAGATGCCATCCCAAACAAGCGATCTTTCATCCACTGCTTCCACAACAAA
The DNA here is from genome assembly GCA_015832385.1 of Elymnias hypermnestra. Taxonomy (NCBI): domain Eukaryota; kingdom Metazoa; phylum Arthropoda; class Insecta; order Lepidoptera; family Nymphalidae; genus Elymnias; species Elymnias hypermnestra. The sequence goes on along the minus strand of JACTOM010000063.1, from coordinate 6,166,424 downwards.
CGTAGAGGAAACCTCCTCTTTGCTGAATGATAATGTTCTCCGATCCTGTTTAGGATCTACTGTTCATCTCAGCACCAGCGAGGAGTTAAACATTCAAGGAAGCAATCCACTGAAACCCTTGAGAGATACCCTAAAAAACAGTATTAGTTTACTGATGGAGTCAAGTTCATCAGCGCTGGAGTAAGTATAATTAATGAGGACGCGAGGGCGCGGGGTATGTTATAATAAAAAGAAAATTTCATTGGTAGCTTCAAGTAGTCCGTTCTTTGTTTCTGTAATTAGCTTAAACATTTTTCTTAGAAATTTTTCATAAACTATTCTGTAATAACAGCATGTCTAGCACAATCGTGCTAGGGCTCGATTCATTGGCCGAGGTCCTGTATTGGATTCCTAGCAAAGAAAATAAAAAAAAATTGTAGTTTCAAATTTCTTTTGAATCTGGACTGGTAGGAGGTTCGGGCTGTTTAGAGACCGTAATCGGTGAATCACCTCTTACCACGCTAGCTTGCTTCCATCTTGGATTGTATCATCACATATAATGAGGTGAAATTACAGTCAAGCGCTATCTTTTTTTATTCTTGGCAGGTTGGCGTTTGACTGTGATCGCACCTGATGGTGATAAAATCTAACATGCGTTAGTCTAGTAAGAGGCAAAGGTCTGCAATAAAAAGAATTGAGACATACATAAGTTCAGTTATGGACGATAATTTTCTGTCATAACGTCATAAGAAAATATCGATGAAAAATTGTTGTTATGATAACAATGGAATTAGGCCGATCGCTCCTCTCTATCGCTTGTTTTCGGCATAGGCGGAATGTGAGAATGAGTTATGCTATTTATGCCACCGTTCCTCTATTTATAAGAAAAATTATCAAAAAAGATTGATTATTACTTACTTTACGTTTTCGTATGCAGCGAGAGCATAGTATCGTGCGGGGCGGATTCCCGAGTGGGGCAGGCCAGTAAGGTGAAGATGGGATGGTGTCGCGAGTGTCGGCAGGCGGTGGCTCGTCTCGAGGACACCATGCCTGGCATCACCAACCTCGTGCCTGGCTACAGCGCCGCCATGGTAAATATTGTAATTTGATACATCGCTTTCACGACAAAAAACCATAAGACACCATCATAAAGTAACGTTTTCCTGGGACCATATCAGAAAGATCTTCGAGGGGTACCACCAGTGGGACGGGGATATGTTTTGAATTCTCTATTGACAACAACGGCAACTTTAATGATTATATACACAATCCAAGATTCTAAATAGCAAATTAGCTTTGACCATATCATTTTTGATAAGTTAAAATAAATATTAGACAGTAACTTCAATTGTTTTTTGTTTGAAAAAGAAACAATATATTTTTATTTCTTATGTCTCCTATTTTTGAATTGGTATGAAATTCATCTTTCAGTTCTTGTAAAAGTTGTTTTAAAAAAAATGTCATTCAGATGCGTCCGGAATCCCCTACTTATCATTCCATAGAAGAGTACAGAGAACACCAAAGACATAAGATTGACGACCATCACGGCAAAGTAAGATGTTGCAATAATATTCCTTGTATATTTTATATTTACCTTTCTAGCTCTACGTATCAAAAATTACGCGTGATCCGAACAGGGGCTCCAAAAGACCCTAGTTCGTTTGTATGTTCGTTCGCTGATATCTGATGAATTGACATGCCATTCTAAACCGTTCTTGCATTCACGGCTTCAACTCCAAATTTCATCAGACAAACCTTTTCTAAACTTTTAAAACCAACAGTTTCATTTTACTTTATTGAATTGTTGAAATTTATCGAATTATATACGGTACTTCAAAATTTTTATCTAGATAAACAATCATATTAAACATAAAATTATTCATTTTTTTAATTGTTTCAGCTAAGCGACTCAGAGTACAACGATAGCGGTGATAATGTATACTTTTGTACAAACTGTTTCAAGAGATATATTATATCCGAGTACAACGAGGAAATCGTAAGTTATCACACTCTATTTCCGTTTTTACTTTTAATTGTCTTTGTCTAACTTAATAAATTTCGATAAATAACTAACTAACTAATGGTCGCCCAGTAGTCAAAATATTTATTGCTATGAAATATCGGCAGGCGCCTACACAATATATTTGATTGCAACTTCAAATTAAATGTTATATGTAAATTGCTAAATATTAACGTACCTTTTACTGCTTAGATATTACCGTTTATCTACTTGACTTGATTGTAAGCGAATGTTGAGTTTTTACTCCAGATTTATTCTAAATCCAGTATTTGCTAATACAACTCAATATAACAGTAACCGCTTACTGGTTTTGAACGCGCTATTGTACCAGAACTTATTTTTGAAGTGCAACTTCTTCAGGCGCATGAGGTTAAAATTTTTACGTATGAAACGCGTGAAGCGTCACGAATATGTGCAGTGTTTTTCGTGCTAATTTATTTGAAGGTTAGGTAGTTTTAATATTTACAAATAGCATGTGGCATTTTAATTTGCCACTCGTCATTTATTCATTTAATTACTCTTTTCTGAATTTTAAATTAAAAAAAACTTAATTAATAATTTCTAATATTGACAAAAAACACGTGGCATTTTTATTTACAATTCGTCATTTGATATCAATAAATTATTTATATTAATAATCGAATTTAAGTCCTAACATATCTTCCTTTTTCCCTCTCTCGTAAGTCTCTGAAATATAAAGTTTTAGATTTCTATCAATATAAACCAGACTTAAAGATTAGTCTGCCAAAGAAGTTCCTCTTCTGACGTGTATACTTTGTATGCACGCACATTTAATTTTTGTTTGCCGATCGGTTTTTGCTGATAGAGTGGCCTGCCGCCAAAGAATCCACCCGTCTAGAACTAGACAAATTAGAAAATACTATTACGTAAATTTGCGCTGCCGTGAATCGAATCCGGTACTACCGTAACGAATTGTTAGCCAGCGAGGTCGTTGGAATCTATATATTGAAGAACTACAAAATCATTGCTATTCGAAGGAAAATATTGTGAGGAACCTGCATATCCCGGAAGCAATTCTGGGGTATGTATATCCATCCCGCAGTGGAGCAGCGTGTTGGATCTTTGCCCTAAAATTTGCTCTCCTGTGCTTGAGGAAGCCTGTGCCCAGCAGTGGGATGTTAATGTTTCACAAAATGTGTAGAAGTTATGCGGGGTTGTGGAGGCGGCGTCTCGTGCCAGCGTGGGGGTGTCCGCAGGTGACAACAGCGAGGTACGGGCGCCACCTGCTCCGCGATCCCCAGCACCCTCCACCGGGGACTCCCTCCTCACCGTCCCACATACGGTACTGCACACTCATAAAAGTCCTCTACCGAGTCTGTCTTTAGTAAATAAAAGAATTCTTACACACGCATGGCATGAGTGAGCTGGTGAATGCGTGACGAAACAGTGTGATCTGACAAGGTGAACGGAAGTTGAGATGAAGATAGAAAGAGAAAAAATATGTATATACAGCGAACATAATAAACAATGTAGATAATATTTTTACTGTATATACATGTAGCTTCAATTTATAAATTACGTCATACAATGCCCGACATGTGTTCCAATACCACAATTGATATGTTTTTGAAGTAAAACTTAATTACACACACTTGGTTCAGAATGTAGAAAATTAATGTATATATTATTTATAAACATACATAACATTACGTATTTATATGTTTTACTTAACTTAACGCTTGACTGTGCACTCCCACCTAATAGTAAGTGATTATACAGTCTCAGATGGACTTGACATAATATTACATTTAATTCTAATGCACATAACAGCAGCATTAACAGACCTGATGGAAAGCGATGATACAATTTAAGATGAAAGCGTACTAATATGGTTAGAGGCAATTACATTCTTATGGTTCCTACACATCATCGTATCGGAACACAAATCTCTTTCCAGACTCACAAAAATTACAGAATGCAAACATTTTGGGGGTTACTTTTTATTAACGTTTTGGTGAATTCAATTTTTTTTTGTTATATATAATAGCAACAGCCTCCACCGAAAGAGGAGAGGCCGAAAATGGGTCCCAACAAGCAAAACAAAAAGAAGCCAGCTCTCGCCACGCCAGCTCCGATATTACAGCGACTGCCCCCCAAGGAGATGGACTCTGGACTCTATTTGTACATTGACCTACACGGACACGCATCAAAAAAAGGTATGTGCCTGTTTCTGACGTATTTGCTGGCTTACACACTTGTGGGAGATAGAGCTTTGACACCCTACGCTGCCTATCCATACTGGATAAGCATGTTATATGACTTTGAATGTAGGGATGTATAGAAATACAGTGGAAGTTGTCTTACTTTGATCCGTTACGGAGATATAGAAACACTTTATAGCATACAAACACGTACAATAAATTTTATGGACTCATAGTCACAATTTTATTGATTTTGATAGCGAATATTTCAATTTGTTCAGGTATATTTATGTATGGCAATCACTTTGAGGACTTGGAGAGCTGTGTAGAGTGTATGCTGCTGCCCCGCATCATGTCCCTTAACAATTTGCATTTCCACTTCTCCTCCTGCAACTTCACAGAGCGGAACATGTACCTTAAGTAAGTATTTTCAAAACATCAAAGTATTAAAGTCATTATTTTTTATCTGTAAAATTTTTAATTGTATATTGGCGTGATAATAAATGATATTTCGTTAGGGGCGTGAAAGTAAAAATTTTACGGATTAAACGCGTGATTAGCGTCGCGAAGATACGCAGCGTTTTAATACTAATTCGTTTAAATATTTACAAATAACATGAGGCATTTAAATTTACTTTTCCTTATTTAATAATTCAATATATTATTTTTGATAAAATAAAAATATCTCATAAATTCTCTTTTATAAATTCTAAATTCTAAAACAATATTTAATTAATAATATCTAATATTGACAAAAACACGACTCCTTTTTATTCATAATTCGTCATTAGAGTTTCAATAAATTATTTGTATTATTTTTCGATACTTAATATTTTAATGAGAAATAAATTCCTAACATCTTTTTTTTTTCTCTTCCTCAAGTCTCGGAAATTTAAAGTTTTAGATTTGTATAAATATAAACGAGACTTAAAAATTAATTTGCCAACGAAATTTCATTACTGACATGTGTACTTCGTACCCACGCTCTTTTAACTTCATTTTATATTACTTGTTTCTATTTTTTTTTAATGTGTGCCAGGGACCGACGAGACGGTATGTCGCGTGAGGGGTCGGGTCGCGTGGCTGTATTGAAGGCCACGGGACTGGTGCGCTCGTACACGTTGGAGTGCAACTATAACACGGGCCGCCTCGTCAACGTGCTGCCGCCTACAGCACGCGAAGGTCCCGCAGGCGTGCCCGCTGCGCCGCCCGCACCACCCAAGTACACCCCGCACATCTTCGAAGAGGTAAACCCCTTCCAGGTTCGTGGGCAACGACTGCCGCCTGCTCGATATGTAGTATGCAGTATATGACCGCCTCATTGATCCAATAGTCAGATTGCTATAGATCATGAGGCCCTGGATTAATCCAAATCTGACAATTGGTTTTCTGTTAAGAAACTAAATATTTCTCCGAAGTTGGAAAATCCATGGTGTTATGATGAAAGTTGGGGGCTATTCTTTGATTACTTAAGTGCTCCGCAGGATAGGGAAGGAGGGGTTAAAGTCAAATTCGTGATATACTTTATCCCTGTGCCTCAGAACTCAAAAGTCCATTCTTTAATAAACTATTACGATGTTGAGACAAAGGGGAAGAAAGGGTTCAGATATCTAAAAGCCTTCTTCATGTGTTAAATCTTACATACATAGCATCACGCCTCATTCCTATAGGGGTAGGCAGAGACAACATCCTTCCACTTGCCACGATCCTTGCATATCTCCTTCGCTTCTTTCATTCTCATTAAACCTTTCATACAAGTTCGTCGGTTTAGAGTACTCTTGACCTGGCCCTTGATTAAAATTTCTTAGATTTAGTCCAGGAACGTTCGTCTTGGTCATAATATAAGTGTACTCTTATATAAGGGTCACAAATGCCCGGAAACCTATCGTAATTAATGAATAACCCCCTTGAGCAGTCTGTCTAGCGCCTAATCTCTCTCCCAATGTGTCGGGTTTGGCTTAACATCCCACTATGAGGTAAGCAACATCACGTGTATTTGCGCGTGTACTATATATCACCTACGAAAACGGCTAATCTGCATGAGATTGGTCGCAGTAACCGAAATTCGATTAGGAGGGATATCACCCATGTTATAGTTTTATCTTAATAACTGGAGTATTAACCATGAAAGCATTACTGAGACTTCTATTCCCATGCTTTTTTATTATAGTCATCTACATTCTTATTATTATCATGTTTTGTTTTAGACTGCTAGTGATATGTTATTTCTCTCACTCAAACAAACGCGATACGGCCATAAGGAAAGGGTGAGACAAATGTAAGACACTGTTTTCGATTCCACCGATTTGTAAGGTCGCGTATGTCGCTCAGTTGTCTCAGGGAAGGGTAACGGTATGCATGTGATGTTCTTATTTCAGATTTCCATACAAAGATTTGAGGTCTTTTGGATTACGCATAATGTTTATATATCTATGGTGGAAAAGGTTAGGCGTGTCATTTAGACTTATCGTATACCCTTTAAACTATGACTGCATCTTCAGAGGAGTATATTCATAATATACAACACAGCTGGTAAAAAAAAGTATCTGAGTTGTAATTGCAATTTCCGTTAGGAAATAAATTTCAGTCGTATATACTTTCTTATCTATATCGACTTCGTTGTCACAGGTCTTATAGCTACACCTTAGATCAGGTTAACACTTTTCAGTTAATGGGCAACTAGTTAAATTTCAGACAATAATAAATATTAATTTTAATACGTTCTGTAATCTGTAATCATTTTCTTACTGAACCCGTTTAACTTCTCTATCTAACTTTAAATAAAAAATTAACCTTAGGTCGAAAGTTATTTAGAATTTCAGAAGACGTACAACCATTTCAGGTAAGACACTGTCGCGCTAGGAATGTGGAGTATTTTGAAGAGATAGATCCAATAAAGGTTCGTCTGTTCATAGATTCTCTAATTCTGTAGAAGTTTTTGACAAAGCCTAAAAATTGATGTCATTTCGATTGTTCACTGTAGATTATATTAAGCTTATTATGCATTATCTCTTCAAAAATCTTCACTGCTTCGTACTGAATGTGTTTTGAAAGTAAGTGGATATAATATATACACACACCGGCATATCATAACCTTATATGATACTAATATCAAATATTTTTTTATATTTCGCTAAATATGCCGGTGTGTATATAAATATATAACACAGTCATATACAAATAACCACAAGATTTTTGAAAACAATTAATGTAAATACACAAACAGAAAACTTAGTTGATCAGAAACTCAATCCAAATACATACATACAATTATACTCAGTTAACTATAACTTTGTATAAAAGAAACTTAATGTACTAGCATACACAATTAAACTAGTTGAACATGAGTTTGTTTAAAGGAAACTGAATGGCAATACACAAAAACACGATACGTTATACACGATAACGGTAAAGTGTTGAAAGAATATTGGTTGTAAATATAAAATGAACAAAACCTCTTACATGAACAAAACCTCTTTGTAAATAGACAGACAACTAAACAACTTTGCTTTAAAGACCCAATATAAATACACAACACAATAAAACACGTATAACCGTAAGTATGATGGAAACTGAATGCAAACGCATATACATGACTAAACACTGATAACTATAAGTTTTAAATAGGAAAGTAGTCTTAAATACCTAACTTACACACGTATTCTCATAAATTTATTTATTAGTCGTTCGGCGACGTTTTATAATGCAAATATACAAACACAATTATAGTTGACATGACACTAAATCTAAATACACATCGGAAACATAAGTATTTATTGATAAAATTGAATGTAAATTCAGACGTGAACACAATGATAATTTTATGCTGCTGTAAATTTGCCAATAAGATATGTAGTTCAAGTTTATCGATTGAGTGTTTTTTATTTCAGTGCAAAGATGGCAATGAAAGTTAGTTTTATTGCTGTAAGCATAACCAGAGGTGCATTTGTCAATGTAACCGTGGGCACTGAAGAGGCCTGTGTGATTTTTGGTTTATGTGATTTCAACTTTGGGGATGTACAGGTTGGTCGTTCTCTGGGTGCTTCAATCCTGGATCTGACGGGGCAGCACCCCAACTCTCGTATCCCGTGCTCCGAGCACCGCAACTTGTCAGCCGTACGCGAATGGCTACGTGCTCACACACGCACTATGCGCCCGCAAGTACGTACCCGCTTTAATTCACACAAACAATAAAAATTATGATTTCATTTTTCTTTTTTATATAACTTTATATAAATTTCACCATTTCGAAGACTTGTTTTGATGAGTTTCTGTGTAAAGGCGAACGGTTGCTATGCCTTTGAATATTGGGTGTTTATACTTTATAAATTGAAATTATACATCTATACAGAGTAGTATCATTTTGATCAAGTCCCCTAATAAGCTTTGGATTTCTTTCTTTTTTTAATACGCTCTTTTCCTAAAAGAAACAAATGGATAAAAGTAAATCACAAGTATGTATTTGACGTGTACTTAAACAATTAGATCCATAATTATATTATATTTAATAGTGATGGTAGGTAAGGAAATAATACATTCAAAATTTTACTAATTGGATATTTAATTAAATTATTTTTGTAAACATTATACAATATGAATTTAATAAATTAACAGTATTAATCTATGACACTAATCAATACTATAAATATGTTTTATTAACGAGTAACGTATATTTAATTTTCAGTGTTAAAACACTCCAAACTTCTATATTAAAAAATCAACAGCTTGTTAAACAATTTGGTAAGGGGACTAGTTGGTGTGTTCCAATACCTAAAATAACGTCTCGCTTTCCCATCTACTAAAACTTACACTGATATAATTCACAGAAATCATGTACACTAACACCGATCATTGAGTGATTAGTTCATTGATTTACTCAGTTCTCCATTTCAGCTGACAATGTCGAGACTCAGACCGAAGACGTCGTCACCGACTCGGATGCCTCTCTATGCACGATCTAAAGCGAAAGTGACAGATGAAAGAAAAGAGAACGCATACGTAGCGGTCAAAACTGACACAGAGAGGAAAAGGAGTCCTCCAGTATTGGCGCAACGCTCAGGCCACGAGCTCATCAACATGAACATGAAGTTCGCTAAGAAGAACGAACCGGTCAAGAGCACGTCCCGCACTAGGTATTTGGCCGAAAACGAACCCAAACCGAAGACTCTTTCAACAAAACGACGAAACATCCTTTCCATACGCAAACCGAACGCATCCAAAACGCAAACAAGCGGCATCGTTAAAGCTAAGACCACCCGAAGAGCGGCAGACGACTCTGAAAACCCAAGAACTTCTATGGTATCGGCGAAATTGAGCAAACGAAGCTTCTCCAGATCGCTGCGAGGGGCTGTAACCCGCTCGAGTAATAGATGCAGAGCTATGGCGTCTTCGTCATCAGATGACGTCATGGGGGGTACGTGGGAAGACGTGTCAGGAGGCACCGTGCTAGGTGAGTCTTCCTTAGGCGCCAAAAGGAGGCCCTTCCCCAACCCGTCGCCCTCGCATCTCAAAAAGATCAGATTAAAAACCGGCTTGTAGCGCAAACCGCGCGCGAGGCCCGCATCCGAGTCCCTCTGAGGCCTCGCGAGCCTCCACGCGCCACTTAACTTTGCGTGAACTGTGACTAGTTCAATTTTTAGATACATTTTGAGGGTAGCTTAATAACACGAAGCCACACCGGGACTTAACCAAATACTACAACGTAATTCGTCATAATGCGGAGAAACTTCAGATCCGATTGGATAACACGTCTTTGGTGGTTGTTTGTTTAATCGTTTGGCTTTGTAGTAGGGTACAATTGTTTTATTAATCATTCGGTGACGTTTTATAATATTGTTTTTTTTTTACTTTTTTAACTTAGAGCAGTAGAATATATCACTTTACTTTTTTATTATATAAAATGGATGGTATTTTTGTTCTTCTTTTTCTATTAACTTTTTGATTTTTCGATACTTGCCATTAAAATTAGGGTGTATTATTGATTGTGATAACAAAAGTCTATACTATTCTTTCAGATTAATAAATTTCGTGTAGTCCTTGTGTTATGTCAAATGTTTGAGACGATTCGTTTCAACGTGTAAAAATTAACAACATCCATAATGCATAAAAAACGGTAGCTAAGTTTTTTTTCACTATTTTCATTTATAAGTTATCTGTATACTTACCACCTAACAATATTCTCGTATTTATTTAATGTCTGGAATTTTTATACGTTTTATCTATAAAATATTTGTTACAAATGTATCTTTTCGTATAAACTGTAAAATATTTTATTTCCATTTCCCACTTGTTTACAATTGGACGTTGTTTATAAAAAAAAACGTATCAATTTTTAAAATAAAAATTCAAATATTAGATGAAACTTAATATTTTTGTATCGTAAGGTGATTATCTTTATTAAAAAAAAATATATTTAATTATGGTATATAACTCTTAAACATAGCAAACTTTATTTAAAAACTAAAGAAATCATCACAAACTGTATGATCTTAAAAATGTTATATTTGGGTTGAGAACTTTTTTAGAAAACAACGTCCAATTAATAATAATAAAAAAATATTATAAAGCAAGGAAAATCTATTTTTAAGAAATATGCGAATAATCGACAGTGTGTAAATCAAAACTATTTTTTGCTGTTTCCGTGCAAACCTAAAAATAACCTCACGTGCGATGGTGTAACACTTTATTGACACACCAGAAAACTAATAAACAATAAGATATGACCGCATTAGTAAAAATATATGTATGTAGTAGAGCAGCGTGGTAAGGTTATGTTCGAAAAACTCTCATATGAGGGAAGAGGCCTATGCCCAGCGATGGGATATTTATAAACTGCTATTTTTAGTTAGCTAACAAAGCAAACGAAACTTGCTGTAGTGTGTATTGTTCGCAATTTTCACGAAATTCGCCTTTCCTTGCTTGTCAATTAATTTTTGTTGTAGTCCTTAAAAGACGTCACTATGTAATATGTATTTATACATTGTAGTCTATGGCTAGGTAGCTCAAGGAGCTGAACGAAAATGTACCTAAATGATCTCATAAGGAAAATGTTCTGAATATAAAAATTATTATAAAAAAATCATCTACATTTGCGTTAGAATACGGAAAAAGATTAATAAAAGTAAATCATACGTACAACAAATATTATAAAATGGGAAATGTACGTTTTGTCTATGGTTTTGAAAATATTTGATGTTTATGGTGATCATGCAGGTCTTTGGTTAAATCTATTGTAATTATAACAGTGCAATAATAATGAAGTAATTTTTTGATACAAAGTGTAACATTTATATAGGGAGCTACATACTTTTTACCTTTAAAATTCATGTGAGTGTGTAAAATGTGTTTATCATAGAAAATAAAATACATGTAATAATAAATAGAAACTATTTATTTATATAAAATATTAATATATTAATAAATAACATACAATGTTCTACATTTTTTTATTACTTTTTATACTTATTACTTTTTATTACTTATTACACATTTCACTCTTAATACTGCTGTACACGGTTATGGTAACGGCGGGGGAGGGGGTGCTAAGAATCTCCGGAAGAGATTCCGCTGCCAACCCCGACGACCTGACCTGGCAACATACAACGCACGCACTTTGAGTACCGACGAAAAGATCTTCGAACTGGAAGAAGCAGTAAGCAAGTTACACTGGAATGTTATAGGATTGTCCGAAGTCAGTAGAGAGGGGGAGGACAGGATAATCCTCGAATCAGGTAACTTGTTTTACTACCGGGAAGGTGAAGTTCAGTCTCAAGGTGGTGTCAGATTCCTTGTCCACAAATTCCTCGTCAACAGCATTGTAAAAGTTAACAGCGTGTCCAACAGGGTAGCGAACCCGATACTCAGAATCACCAAACGGTATTCGCTAAAGGTCATCCAGGTTTACGCACCCACATCATCACATCCAGATGAGGATGTAGAGGTTATGTATGAGGACATATCCAGAACCATGCATACCTCTGGTACCTTCCACAATGTTGTGATGGGAGATTTCAACGCAAAACTCGGCGAACGCAGTGAGGCAGAGTTGAGAGTGGGGCAATATGGCTATGGGCAACGGAACCAGAGGGGACAGATGCTCGCTGATTTCATGGAAAGGGAGGGACTCTACATGATGAACTCCTTTTTCAAGAAACAGCCGCTCCGAAAATGGATCTGGCTGAGTCCCGATGGTTACACGAGAAATGAGATAGATTTCATCATGTCTACGAAACGGAACATATTCCATGATGTCTCTGTGATCAATAAAGTAAAAACTGGGAGCGATCACCGCATGGTAAGAGGCACATTGAATATCAACGTACACCGAGAACGGTACAGACTGGTGAAGTCTATGCTCCGACCTACTCGTGCCCAAATCCAAGACCCCGAGAGCTTTCAACTAGAACTGCAAATCCGCTTTAATGTCCTTGAGGAGTGCGAATCTGTGGATGAGGTTAACAATAGGCTAGTAGAAACTGTTCATATGGTTGGGACTAAGTACTTCAGAGCCCGTAAAAAGAAAACCAAGAGATTCTCTGACTACACTCTCAATCGCATGGAGGAAAGACAGACGATGAGGTTACAGTCTGCAGTGGACGCGTTCGATTACCGGTATATCAACAGACAGATCTCCAAGTCACAAAAAGGTGATCTGCAAACCTTCAATACGGAGCGCATCAATGACGCTATTGAACGCAATAAGGGCTCCAAAGTGTTCGCAAGAGACCTGTCTATTGGTCAACGCCAGCTTACGCGGCTGAGGACCAGTGATGGCAAGCTCATTGCGTCGAAACCAGAGATTTTGAGCGAGGTCGAGAATTTCTATGGACAGCTATACTCATCGACTGTCAAGCCTATTGACTGTTTGGCTGCAGATCCCAGAGCCAAACTAACCCGACACTACACTGAAGACATCCCGGACGCGAGTCTGTACGAGATTAGTATGGCTCTCAAACAGATGAAGAACAGCAAGGCACCAGGTGATGACGGAATCACAGCAGAACTATAATCAGCAGTGCACATCCATCGGTTGAAGCGACGACGACGAGGACTGCTGCATAAATTTTGATGAATTTTGGAATATATTAAAGATGTCTACAGTCAACTTTTTTGGCGAAAAAATTATTGTCCTGGTCTAATGACTACAGGATAGGAATGCAAATGGGCATAAAAGTATATTTGTTTTTCCTACCCTTTATACCTTATGAAAGGCACCACCTACTTTGTTATAAGTTCTATTAACTAACAATCTTATTATCCATAATTCATTCAATTTTTAACTTTACTCTTATTTTTAAGGAATAGTTTATATTGCTTATAAAAAATAGGTATAATGGGTAAAATGCCACAACATCAAATAATGTAACTTTATGACAAAATTACTAGCCTGTTTGAATTGAATTAGCTTCAAACTTTTAGCATTCTTCCTGCAGCAGGTAAGGTGTAATGAGGGGGGCAATAAAATATAGTTTAAAACAGAAAAGAATTCCAAATACTGAAGTTTTATAAAACTAAAATGGTTATTAATAATATGAACAAGATCCACAGTAAATAAAACAATTTTGAACTGTAAACTTTTATTTAGTCCACAGCCAGCTTATACTAAATGATTACAATCTGCGTCCTCTCCTACCACCCTTCCTACGAGTAGAGTCTGATGGCACTGGAGTGACATCTTCAATGCGACCAATCTTCATATTGGAACGAGCAAGAGCACGAAGTGCAGATTGAGCTCCGGGACCTGGAGTCTTTGTTTTGTTGCCACCAGTAGCTCGCAGCTTAATATGGAGTGCAGTTATTCCTAGAGTCTTGCATTTTTCAGCAACATCCTGCAAGTGAACACAATACAATAATGGTATTGCTTACACTATTCTAGCAATGTGTATCTAATAAAAAGAAACTCTGTAATACTCATTTTAATGAATATTTGGTTCCAATACTGATACTAATTCTGGAGACAATATTATACAATACTTAATGTGTAAATGTCACACAGAATACAAGATCACCTCAACACTAACAGTGAATCCATTAATTAATAGAAAATAAGCTTAACTTTATAAATGAGGTTTAAAAAACATTCAATTTTAATAAATATAGAATAAATTGTATTCCTTTAATCTTTGAGAGATATAACAAGGTTACTTTCTAATATCAATATACATTTATTCCAATATTATGTATTTACATGACTTCACTGTGAAAATATAATGTATATATGAATAAGTTTTAACAAAGACTAACAGATGTCAAAAAACAAAACAGTATCACTTTCTTACTGAAATCTTTAAAGATACAATATTTCTGTATGTGTGTATATGACCATTCATTTAAATGGATTACCAGGTATTGGTAAGATAATTGTTGTCTGTACAGTGGATTCAAGAATGGTTTAGATTAGAAATTTGATTTGATAACTAACTAACTTCTCATATTTATGTGGGATTGGGAACTAGAGAGACACCACCGGGAAGACTACTACTGCAAAAAGCTTCTTATTTAGACTATACTCAATAGTATAGAATATACAAATCTTAAACTGTTTCTTAACATCATGTAAGCTTATTTTCACATTTGAATATCGGTTCCATAGAAACAACTCGTTCTCACCTCTAACTATGTAAGTTGGCTAAACTTAGAGGTTAGAATTTGTTTACACAATTTAAATAGAAATTATTACCTGAGCGGCCAACATAGCGGCATAAGGTGAGGCTTCATCACGGTCAGCCTTCACTTTCATGCCTCCTGTTACCCTGGCGATGGTTTCCCGACCAGACAAATCGGTAACGTGAACGAATGTGTCATTAAAAGATGCGAAAATGTGAGCAACTCCAAACACGGTCTCGCCTACTAAATGCTGAGGGCCAAGAGTGACCTGCACCTCCTCTTTCGCAACTTTGTTTTTCCTCGGTGCCATGGCTTAAGCCTGCAAATAACAACACTTTTCGTCACTTAGGTTATACCCTAAAATATCTTTGTAATCCCCACACAATCCACAGCCCAACTTTGCAAGAACAATTAACCTTTACAAATCTATTGAATTATATTAATATTCTAATAAATATTCACTTAATCACTTATTCTCATATAATTTTAAATTTCTATACCTTTAGCTTTACAGCTGTCAAAACAAGAAAGACATTTATAATTATTTTTATAGTCTGTGAGATAAATTTCCGAATGCAGTGTTTATACATGTAAATAATTATATTGGAAAATAAATAGTTGGTCTTTGTAATATCTTATGTATATACAGATATATATGGCAATAGATATATAGCGCTCAATACACAGCTCCAGTAAAAAAATTACTTCACTAAATATTTTCTGTAATTTATATATATCCTACGATAATGACAGAATAGATGACTTAACTGAATTCACCAGCTACCTTTCTCAGATGAATGCTAGTGTTAATGATCAAAATGTTTAAGCGATATTCTCACTGGGGAACTACAATGCTGATCCTAGTAGCCGTTTTGGAATGGAATTATTTGAATTTTGTGCTAGTGAATCATGAACGTGCATCGATGTTAACATATTGGGAAAAAATTAATGGCACGAGGAGATGGCTTGACCACTGTTTAGGTACGAAAGCAGCTTGCCAAACAATTAAGTGTTACAGTCGAGTACGATGTTTGTTGGTCAGACCACTTCCCCTTAATTGTAGAATTTAACATAGATGATATTGTTAAAAAGTAGATCTAGATGTTGATCGAAACGACAGCTATAATAAAATTGTTTGGAATAATAGAAATAATGAACAAATTAATTATTATAGAGAGCATTGTTCCACTTATCTCAAAAATATAAATGATTCTAGTCTTTATTTTAACTGAATTAATGGTGGTGGTGAGGAATGAGCTGTGGTCAACGTTATCTACGTATGGGGTGAGCGGTTGTCTGATCCAAGCATTGAAGTCTCTCTATGAGGGTTCTAGTGCCTGTGTCAGAATAAACGGAGCGTACACGGAGTGGTTTCCTGTCGAAAGAGGTGTTCGACAGGGATGTGTTGCGTCACCATGGCTGTTCAACCTTTTCATGGATAAATGTTTGACAGATTTAAAAGAAAGTATGTATGGGTTAAGAATGAATGAATTACTCATCAAATGTTTACTCTACGCTGATGATCAAGTAATACTTGCGTCATCCGCTAACGAGCTTCAGGAGATGCTAAATATTATGAATGAAGCTTTGAAAGGGAAAGGAATGAAAGTGAATGTAAACAAAACGAAAGTTATGCTTTTTGAACGAGATGAATCTATGATGAATGGCAATATTTTGATAGATGGGGAACAAGTGGAAGAGGTGAAAGAATTTGTATACTTGGGATCTAAATTTACAAAAGATGGAACATGTGAAAGTGATATCGAAAGGAGAGTGAATGCAGGGAATATGGTAAATGGTGCTCTGCATGCTTTTATGAATAGCCAGATGGTGTCTCAAAGGGCTAGACTGGCAGTGCATGCTGGAGTGTTGGTGCCAACACTTATGTATGGTAGTGAAAGTTGGGTATGGCAGAAGAATCACAAAAGTAAAATAAATGCGGTAGAGATGAGAGCGTTGAGAAGCATGAGTGGATTAAAACTGAGTGACAGAGTAAGAAATAGTGTGATAAGAGAACGTTGTGGTATAAAAGAAGACGTAGTGACTAAAATTGAGAAAGGTATGCTTAGATGGTTTGGGCATGTAGAGAGAATGAATGAAAGGAGACTGACAAAAAGGATTTATGAGTCAAGAGTGAATGCGAAAGTTGGAAGGGGAAGACCGAGGCGAACGTTCCTGGACCAAATCCAGGACATTTTAAATAACGGCCAGGTCAAGAGTACTCTAAACCGACGAACTTGTATGAAAGATTTAATGAGATTGAAAGAAGCGAAGGAGATATGCAAGGATCGTGGCAAGTGGAAGGATGTGGTCTCTGCCTACCCCTATGGGAATGAGGCGTGATGCTATGTATGTATGTATTAATGAGAAAGTTAGTTGTAATATATAAGATAAATATAATATCGCTAGCATGTACAATAAAATGATTCGTATATTACAGGAAGGGGCTATATTGAGTTCGCTTAATAAGTGTGTTCGAAAGCAGGGTAGACAGATCACTGGTTGGAATTATTATGTAAAAGAAAGTCATACTTTGGCGAGCGAAGCGAATTCTATCAGAACATGATAACACATAGAAATATTTTCAAAAATAAGCTTAAGTGGTGCCAAAGAAACGAGGAAATGATTAGGATGAATATTATAGCGTTACACAAGAAAAAAAGAAATTTCTCAAAATTTTGGAAATCCACTAAAAGTCTTCAGCACAAGGAGGGACGCCCTGCAGTGGTAAATTCTGAACAAGACCCAAAACGCATTGCAGATTTATTCGCTAGACACATCAAAAGGGAATCCATTGACGTGCCAGATTATTTTAATACAATCGGCAATATTTTTGAGGTTAATTCTGGCGAAGACTCGCTTAATAATTTGTGTAGTATATTTACGCCTTTGCACATTGCTAAAGTTGTGCGTACTATTAAGTGTGGTAAATCGCTAGGGCATGAGGGCCTCAGCGAAGAACACATTGCTCATGCTAGGGACGAAATATTTCAGGTTTTATCTGTTATTTTTACCGCATGTCTTAGACTTTGCCACTTACCAAAAGATTTAATGAAAACTGTGGTGATACCGATTGTTAAAAATAGGACTGGGGATCTGTCATCTGTGGCAAATTATAGACTATCTATTATATATATAATTATAGACTAATATCTTTGGGTACTATAATCGGAAAGGTTTTAGAGGCTCTTGTAGCCCGAACTGACACAGAACTTTAAAATCGATGACTCCCAGTTTGGATTTCGCGCCGGACTTTCGACGGATTCAGCAATTCTGAGTCTTAAATATACTGCTAGCTATTATGTTGCCAGGGACACTCCTGTCTATGCATGTTTTCTAGACCTTACCCGGGCATTTAATCTTGTCAATTCTTGTGGAATAAATTGGTAAGATTTGTGCCCAAAGAATTGGTGAACCTGTGGAGATTTTGGTACGGAAATCAAACCAATTGCGAGAAGTGGCGTAATTCTTACTCCAATGATTTTAAATTGGAGTGTGGGGTTCGTCAAGGGGGCTATACCTCGCCGGACCTTTTTAATTTGTATATTAATGACCTGATTGGAAGACTGAGTAGTACTAAAATCGGCTGTCACATTAGTGGCGTCTGTGTTAATAATTTAAGTTACGCAGACGTAATGGTTCTTCTCAGTCCTTCAATAACTGGACTTCGGAAGCTGCTTTGTGTGTGTGAACAGTTCGCTAAAGAGCATGGTCTCCAATACAATGTTGCCAAAACTGAAATGGTCATTATTAAAGCGGCCCAAGGTCCGGAGGTGGTTTTGCCGGTATCTTTGAATGGAATGTCAGTTCGCGTTGCTAAGAGTTTCAAATACTTAGGTCACATATTGACTGAAGACCTAAAGAATGATAGAGACATGGAGAGGGACCGCAGGGCTTTATCGGTGCGAAGTAATATGATAGCACGCAGATTTGCACGTTGTGCGGATGATCTAAAGATTACCTTGTTCAAAGCGTTTTGTCAGTCGTTCTACACGAACACGTTATGGACAAAGTACACAGCACGATCTTACAATGCGTTTCGAATCCAGTGCAATAATACTTTTCGGTTTCTAATGAAACTACCACCATTCTGCAGTACTAAAACGATGTTCGCAACTGCGGGAGTCCCTGACTTCTTCGCTATACTCAGATCGCGATCTGCATCTTACTGGGAACGGCTTCGTCATTGTAGAAATGGAATATTATCCCTTATAAGAGAAGACTTTCGAAATCCCTTCACGAGATACTACTATGGTCTACCCTGCATTAGACACGAAATAATAAAATAAACGTTTTTTTTTAAATTTTAAATTAGTTTGAATTTGATTAGTATTTTATTTAAATTTTTTTAAAACATGTAATATGGGTTGTTAGCCTGAAATAAAGGATATTATTATTATTATATTAAAACTTTTCAACCATCGTACATTTTAAAAATACAACTTAACATTTTAATGAGCTGGTTATTTTAAATGACACATATAAAATAATTACTAATTCTATGTGTATTAAATTAAACAACGTGATTAAAAAAAAACATCCTAACAATATCTTTAAAAAAACTCCCGATAGGGTAAATTTAGAAAACTCTTATTTTAAATTATTCTGGTTCAAATGGGTGGTTTTACAGGTGTATATTCACCACTGCATTATATACTTTGCGAGATAGGTGATCTAGACTCAAGAATAATAGTTGTAATTTTATTTCGTCATTATTTTGTATAATTCTACTTAATGTTAAATTAAAGTACATTATGTAAGTGAATAGTAATAATTTTTATGCCTAAGGGCTTAGTACGGCGGCACTTGACTTTATCTATTGTAATAAATAAATAGATTTTCATTTTTTGCCAATTTAACCAGATTAATGCATATTAATGGAAAGAAAGGTCTCTCGTGGATTTTTTAAATGTCAGCACCAGCTGACTCACACGTCTCTGAGTTCGTCTTTGCAACTTACATCGCGCATAAAACCAATTCCTACTTACCACAGACCTTTAAATCAGTATTTGAACGTTAAGTGCACAAGGCTGGATTCGAATCGAGTTCAATTTAATTAATTCTTGGTCAAATGTAATTTGAATCTATAGTTTAATAATTAATGACGCTATAATCCAAAAATATCTGAGATTTCTTTATAGACATTAATATATATTACATAAATTAATTTGATCGCATCTTGTAACGTAGAGCAATGTGACAAGTTGATTTCCGGAAATAGTATACGTCATTCATTGCCAACAGATTGTTAGTTCATCGTATAAGTATTTAAGATTTGAGAATATCGTCGATATTAGCGACGAAACATATTGCAAATAAGTGTGAAACCTTGTGATAAACTTCCTTTAGTGTTAGTTAACCTAGTACAATTTTAATAAGTGAGTATTTCTGTTTTTCAATTTAGCAATTTCTGTTTCAAGATTCAACTACGCAAATGACGTTCTGTCATTCTCATTACTCAACTCATTATCGCAACACTAGGATTTATAATGAATATCTAAAGTTATGTGAGCATCTGTCGCGGCTCAAGTTCGTTCGTAGACATATGTTACGTTGTAATTGATAGGAAATGAGATGTGCAAGTCATCATATAACAAGTAATATAGCAAAAAATTTCGAAGGCAATTCCTACGCCATCTAGCTCGAACTTTGTAAGTTCCTGACTTAGAACGTAACCTTTGATCCTTTTATGTGAGCTTTCAATAGATGGTGTTATACCATTTTTCTCAAAATAAATTTAAAGAGTGAAGGGATACTTGAAAAATTTATTAACATTAAGTGGCATCCACTCGAAGCCTAAAAGTAAATTTAGACTTCAGTATGTGAATAGATACGTATTTTATTTACAATTGTAAATTTCAACAAGATATATACAGCGAAAGTGAGAATCAATAGTAGGAATTGAATATATCTTTTGTCAGATTTATAAAGTATGTATTAAATTATTCATATTTTGTATTCATATATTCCAGATTCAAAATGTTTATCTGGGATTGGTTTACTGGTGTCTTGGGATTCTTAGGTAAGTTGTGTAAATTTTTACTTCCCTGAATATTGTGTCAAAGGCCTCTTTAACAAAGACTTCAATGTAGTCTTATTGGAAATGTATGTAAACACTTGTCTGCTCTGTCTAAAATTATCTAACATTTTAACGTAAATACAAATGTAACATTCAATTATGTAGGTGGGTGTCATCTATTTGCAAGCATTGATCCCAGTTTAGTAAATTAATGAAAATGTATGTACAAAATATTTTCTAACTAAGATATGATGTAATATTATGTTCAGGTAGAACCTGTTAAGAGGTAAATTGCCTCTTTTTTGTATGGTGCAATCGTCTAAGACTATCAGTACCTATAGACAGGTTATCCAACCTATGCATAAATGATTACTGTTATGTGTCATCATCATGTGAACATCTTCACAGTCTAGTACTAATATGTCAACAATTCAAAAAAATGTGTCTACAGTTGTTATTAATAGTGGATTTCAATCTTATTTACTGTGACAGTATTATATTTAGGTCCTTTCTGGAATCATTGTTTACATATTAATAACATATATTGATAGGATGTGTTTATTTAGGTTACAATATCATTGACATAGTTTTTGTTGATTTTAAATGTGTTTAACTTTGTTGCCTTGATTTTTTTTGCATTTATAAATAAATTCAAACAATGACAAAATGTATTTTTAAGACTAGCATTTTATTATCCCACTGCTGGGATAACATGATATGTTTTTCATAAAAATGTACTTGGCTGCCTACAATATGAATTATTCACAAGTCTCACCATTACTCTTTTTTGGTTTCATTTGTCTTCTCTAGGACTTTGAATTAAATTTGTGAATCATTTCGAAGCTTTTTATGCAGATCCTTTTGTTTTATAGAGTGAGTGTACAGGGAAGAGTATAATAGTTTCAGTTATTGTACATGCTAAAACATTGAATAGTAAAAGTAAAAGAATCCATTATTTTTTGTTTAAAAAATATACTCATTTTGTAACATATTTTTGCTTTGTATAAATGATCAAAATTTTAGAGCTGAAGACATAGAATCCAAAATATATAGTTCCTTATGTCATAAACTCGTAATTAAATTTGCAAGGGTCACTGTAGCACTAAAAATGACATTGCTTGATATAAATATTTTGCTCATGTAAATTAAATGAATTGTGTCACTAATCTACCAAATAATACAGAATAGAATAAATTTATATGTGTTAAATACTCATATTGGATTCTGTAAGAATGACATTCTGGCCCCAAAAAATGTCTTTATGCCAATTGTTCAATTTTCAAACAGGTCTCATGCAAAAAGTCTCTTTTAAATAATGCCATTATTTGTCCAAAGCTGTGTTGTATAATCTAGTTGAATTGTAAAGATTTCTAATCAGATTTTTTTTGTTATATTGTTATAATTTTCAATGTATATTCAGGCCTGTACAAAAAATCTGGTAAGCTGCTATTCCTGGGGTTGGACAATGCTGGTAAAACCACACTTCTGCATATGCTCAAGGATGATAGACTGGCACAGCATGTACCAACATTGCATCCCAGTAAGTGTATTTTTTTTTGTCTACATAATTGAAGTTAGGGGTCTAAACTGTCTTTGTATCATTGCCTTTCTAATTAAAATGATTTGGGGTACATGGGTTGGATTTCTTCAATATCTATGACAGAAATCTGTAGAAACATATATATTCATAAAAATATATATAGAAGAATGACACACTATATACTTCACAATTCTGTAATACTTGTAATATTTTGCATTTTATATATATAAAAGTTAATTTCAATACACTGTCTAGCACAAGCATGTGAAAAGTTTTTATGTCATCTTTCAATTGAAGGTGCTATATAATTTTTCCTTAATCTAATCTAATAATGAAATGTAATATTACACCAAGAGTCATCTACTGTAAGTTTTAAAAATTTACTCTAGCTTGAGTGGAGTAACATCAACAAGATATATACAGGCAAATGTTAGCTAATAGTAAAATTGAATAACAATATAAACTTAACAAAACTGTGTATACAAGTTTTGTTTTTGTGATGTAACAGTTGAAACAAAGGAAACACATTTTGCAATACAAGATCTTAAGGAAATGCTGAATATGTTAAAGTGGTTTTCAGTTTTAATATTACAAAATTATTTTATTATCACCTTATTAGTTTGGATTTTTTTGTTTATAAACAAATTAACACTTTAATATTTTCTGAAATATAAAGAACATTAACTAAATACTCCACATAATTAACTTTGATCTGAACATTATTTCTATATAATAACTTGAACACAGTGTATCATTTTGAACACACACAATAGTCTTTAAAAAATATTGCACAACTAATAACTCTTATTAAGAAGACTTATGAAATAATTAATTTAGGTATCAACATTTATGTTAATAAAAATCATTGTTAAGAATAATTGAAAATAATTTTTTTCATACATCAAACATTATTTCTATATATCAAGTTACAATCCTTAACCTCTGGGATATTAAGATTGTATATTAATTTTTTTTCCATCATTCAATGTTTCGAATTTGAATAATAAATTGATTACAAAATAAACATTAGTATAGGAGATGTTACCAAATTCCACTTTCACAATGTGAAATATTTCTAATAATATTTAAATTGATAATTGGATTATGATTCACATAATGTGTGAATCATTTAAGCAATATTTTAAGGTTAATTTATTGTACAACTTTCCTAAGTTGTTGAGTAACAGGAAATTGAGTTAAAGTATACCTTTTACCTTCTTATGGATATGTTATTAATGAGTGGATGTTCTTAAACCATCGTCATATTATTGCCTATTTAATGTATCCAGTTTGGGGTACATTGATTTTAGGGTTTCAAAGACTATAAAAGACATAATTAGAAACAGGTTCTAGGAATTATAGAAACACACATAGATTACTTCATACAATGAAATGAACAGACAAATTAGAATATATATGTTGTTATGCAAATCATATAAATATTTGTAAAAGAGACGACATACATAGTAGGTTTATATGTATGTGTAGAAATATTAAAGAACTAAAATTTATGATCACTTTACATTAACCTAAAAAGATATCTATATATTAGTCCAGATAAATACTTATGCAATATGATTCAATATCGTATATACATATTATAGCTTTTTTTTTAGTTCACCTTGACCATTTTTGAATGATAAATCAGACATCTTTTATCTCTGAACTAAAATATATTGATATATTTTGATAGATCCATGAATCTGCTTTTTTTGCATATACAAATTTAAATATTGTGTCACTTAGTTTTTAACAATATTAATCACATGGCGAGACATTGAAGGGTATTTTAAAATTTTTTATATTTAGTTTATAAACTATATTATATTGATATATGAAAAAAAATCCTTTCTAAAAATTTACTTGTGAGTTGTAAACTCTCACAACTCATTATGCTCTTATGCCTACTACAGATATTTCTATATTTATCTCCACATGAAAAGCCACAATATATTTCAGCCTAATTCAATAGAGACTTCTCTGAAATATTGTACAATTTGCTTTTAATTAATTGATCAATCGTATGAGGCCATTTTGTAAATCCTTGTAGTCTGGATCTAGCTCAGCTAAATGAAATTTAGAACAATGTAATTTTACCTGATGATTCAAAAGATCCACAAGTGTCGAAATACATCCACTCAGTGGGCCCCTCTGTGAATAAAATACCTGGTGGTACGTGATGATACACTAATGAAGCGCGCATATTTGGTAAGACATAATTAATCTCTAATGGTTTCCACATAGTATCGTAGCGGAACTCAATTTTTTAAATAACTTCTTTATCATCGCTGTGATTTGAAAGCTACTGTGAAAAACAAACGAAAAAGCTACAATAAAAATAGGCAGACATCAATTCATAGGATTTAACGTGGCAAAAAATGAAATAGGGAGCGTTTCACAACGTTTTGGTGTTCGAAGTTCTCAGTTCGTGTTTTACAAGGCAAAATGGTTGTTAAAATAAAATCATTACTGAAACTTTGAAGCCAAAATTTTCGAAGGTTTAACTTCTACCACGTGTGAATTGCACACAAGATATCTTATTTGTGTGGCTTCGCGTCTTTGAAGGTAGAGTAGCCTTAAGACAAATTGGAAAACCCAATGTCCTAAATGTGCCCTACCCGGAATCGAGCCCAGGGCCATTGTGCCATTTGTTTTAATTTGTGAACAGCGTCGGAGGAGCTGTCGATAGGCAGCATGCGGTTCACGACTTTCGACCTGGGCGGGCATCAGCAGGCGCGGCGCGTGTGGCGCGACTACTTCCCCGCTGTGGACGCTATTGTGTTCCTGGTGGACGCGTGCGACCGGAAACGTTTGCCCGAGTCCAAAGAAGAACTGGACTCGCTGCTGACTGACGAGACACTGAGCAACTGTCCCGTGCTCATCTTAGGCAACAAGATCGACAAGCCCGGCGCCGCCAGCGAAGACGAACTCCGCCAATTCTTCAACCTCTACCAACAGACCACCGGCAAGGTGAGCGTTTGGAATAGATTGTCTTGTCCAAAGTCATGATGCGTATTATTGAAGTATAGAGAAAGTAAACCTTTAAAGACATAATTTTTCTCTATAATGCATACCCTGTATATGGGAATACTTAATACTCTTGGTGTACCTAGCAACGGAAATTCCTTCATCAATTGTAATGGGATTTGCTCCAGCAGATAAATATTAACCTATGTTTATTTTTCCTACGTTTCGTGAACAAAATATGACTTCAATGAAGGAAAATATGACCCAATTGTGTTTTTCGGTATGGAAAATATGACATAATTGTGCTTTGCGATTTCGATAATGTGATATTTTGCGCTTTTTTGTGAAGGAAAATATCATGGTAGGAAAATATCAAATACCATGGAAAAACCTGCATACATTGGGCCCAATTCTGCGACATGCGTACTCTGCTAAATTTGAGCGATTTTGAGCATTGTCATTCAAGTCTAAATCTTTTCACTATTTTGAGACAAGAGCTTTGTCATTTAGTGTAATCTTAATAGGATTTTACTAAACATACCTTAAACAGTAATGAGCAGTAGAGCTGAATGTGGGAAAATGGCACTATGATGTCATAGGGCAATAAAATAAGAATATGGTCATCATAAGGCAATAAAATAAGAATATCGTCATCATAGGGCAATAAAATACGAATATTGTTATCATAGGGCAAGGTATCGCGGGCGGAGCTTCCGGGGCGGCCGTTGGAGCTGTTCATGTGCTCGGTGCTGAAGCGTCAGGGCTACGGGGAAGGCTTCCGTTGGCTCGCGCAATACATCGACTGAGCGTTGGCCCTTCGCCCCACTCGGGCCTCGGCCTCCGGGGACTCTGTGATCGACATTCGCCCAATTACTACTACACTTATCGCCAGTTTCATTTTATAGTGACACAATTACAAATGATACGCTTTACAGTTAAATTATTGATGCAGCGTCAGCAGGAACGGTCTGACTAGCAACTCGTAGTTATTCAGTTCTGATTATTTGGAAAATTAATATGATTATACTATGTCATAGACCAAATTTATTAATTAAGGGCATTTTGCATATATGCCGTTCTTGCTCGCGCAGCCTCAATTAATGTTAGTACAATAGATTCAAGTGACATTAACGTGTAAATCAGGTGGACATATTATAATTTTTTAATTCTGAAGTGAGATAAATGTTCCTTCAGAGGAAATAAAAAAACACGAATGCATCATAATTCATTAATTATATGATCCGTTCGTTATTTTGGTCACTATAGTACTAAAAACATAAGCTATTACGACCAATGAGATAACGTCATTTTATAGCTCTTTTAATCTGTTAGAGTAGGATTATGAAATTTATTTACAGGAAAAAAGACACATTTGATGATGTGTCACTGTGTAATTTAAATAGCGATAAATCAAATTGTATCATCATCTATCCAACATTTTATTCAGTACTTATTTCTTTAAAATTTTAGGTGTATTTTAAAACGGGTCCCTTTTTAAACTGCTTGGCGTCACCTATCAAATTGAAAAACCAATGGACATTTTTGCTTGTTTCACTAAAATCCATATATTAAAATGAAAGTGGTCCAAATATTCCTCTTTTTGTCATTATTTTAACATATTTTTCGCGTTACTTTCTTAAACACATGCAATTTGGCTGTGAGAGCAAGAACGACCTCTCTATATTAACTTAATGAGATAGTCGAATCACAATAATGTTTATGAATTTTATTAGTATTAATTTAGTCTTGCTATTTTGGATAAATAAAAACATTATTTTGTCGTCCTATGATTTGTTAGTAAACAGAACTGAAAAAAACTTAAAATGATCACACAATCCAATATTTTTTTATTTCATTATCCAATATCCTCATCGATATTTGTGGCCCGAACCAATATCTTTATAACATTTGTTGCCCGAACCTATATCCTCATAACATTTGTGACCCGCACCAATATCCTTATAACATTTGTGGTCCGAACTAATATCCTCGTAACATTTATGGCCCGCACCAATATCCTCATAACATTTGTGGCCCGAATTATTATCCTCAACATCTGTGGCCCGAACTATTGTTCCCATAATATCTGTGGCCCGAACTAATATCCTCATAACATTTGTGGCCCTATTCAATATTCTCAACATTTGTGGTCCGAACCAATATCTTCATAATATTTGTGGTCCGATTCAATATCCCCAACATTTGTGCACCGAACCAATATCTTCATAACATTTATGCCCCTAACCAATATCCTTATAATGTTTGTGGCCCGCGCCAATATCCTTGTAACATTTGTGGCCCACACCTATATCCTCATAATATTTGTGGCCCGATTCAATATCCTCAACATTTATGGTCCGAACCAATATCCTCGTAACATTTGTGGCCCTTCTATAAGAAAAGCTTGCCGACCCGTGATGTATACATACTAATATTAGATGGCTGAAAAGTTTACCTAGATTTTTAAAAGCACTAATCTCAGGAACTACCTACTGCTTCCAATCGAATCGAATATTTTAGCGTTGATTAGCCGAATTATTGAGAAAGGCTATAGGTTCAATAACATCACGATATAGTCAAAAGGAGTGGAGCAATGATGACAAATGTTAAAAAAAAAGGGTAAATGTACCCTTTTTGAGAGCTTAAACAGTTGAGGTTGAGCTGAAATCGTATATGGCAGGATTGTTCCTTTTCAAAAGATCCCGATAGTATATCTATCTTATAAGGTTGACAATAACCTTTGTAATGGAAATCAGATTCGTTCTTTCAATGCCATCAAATCAAATCAATATGACCGAAACAGCAGTGTAAATTAGCTATATTCAATCTGGTACTGAAATGTACCTATTGCGTTTATAAAGTAAACTGATTGAGGTTTCAACTAGTGGTAAGTGACGAAGCTCTTATAAGATAACGCGTCTTATAGTTACCAAGTGTCTTAATAATTTACCTAAAGTTTTTTAACAATATAATATATACAGCGTTACACCGAAAAGTTGGTGCCACGGTTTTGATGGTGGGGTGGTAACTAGTCACGGCCTTAACATGAAATCAGTTCAGATTTATACAATTTAAATAATATGATAAGAATTTGCGAGGTATTGATTCCGGGACATGAAGAATACCACCCAAATTCTATGATGTCCTTCTGGGAAAGTCTGGTTATGTGGTGAAACATAATGTTTGTTTGAACTAACAAAGTTTTTAATGTAATCTTTACGTGAAACATTTATACGTGAGAACGACGTATGCCGTGGTGTAGTGTCGCCACGTCGCCTCTATTTTCACCCAATCATTTGAGAATTCGCTTCTCTCGCCGCATCTACCTATAATATATACAGTTTACTACGAATCATGTAAGCTGTGTTAATAAAAATCAATGTTTCACATCTATCAGACGTCCCGTGACGAATAGGTTTTTTTTTAAATTAAATTGTATTGACTTTTGAAGTGAAATTTCTTTAGGCGCATGAGTGTCAAATTTTTACAGATGTGCAGCGTTTTTTATGCTAATTGGTTTGGTGGTTAGGTAGTTTTAATATTTAGAAAGAACTTTTAACGTACTCTTAAAAAAAACTTTTCAAAATTTTATCAGAAATAAAATTTAATTAATAATTTCAAATATTGACAAACAAACACGTGGCATTTATTTATATTTAGAATTTTCATTTGAGATTTCAATAAATTATTTGTGTTAATTTTCGACACTTTTAATATTTTAATTATAATTAAATTCCCTCCTCTAAATCTCGGAAATCTAAAGTTTTAGATTTGTGTAAATATAAACAAAATTAAAAATTGGTTTGCCAAAGAAGTTTCACTTCCGACATGTGTACTTTGTTCGCACGCAATTTTTTTTATTATGGGATGGTCCGAAAAGTGCAAAATATTTGTACTGCCATCTCGTGGTTTATTGATCGATTGATGATAGCCGATTTGCATATATTAAAATTAGTTTTCACGAACTATTCAGAAAACACCGGAAAACAAATGTAACATTATTTATATTGCTAAAAAAAATGTGTGTGTTATGCCAAAGCAATATTTTACTGATTACCATGTGCTTGCTTTGCATCATGATATAATATTGGTTAAAGTTTTCAAAAAACAAAGTGCGATGTCATTATGTTATTATATAATGTTGGTTACGCCGTTCTTGAGCTCACGGCTTCCATTTCGTTTATAAAAATCTTTTTTATCAAGCTTTCGTCGTAATTTCGTGCTTATAAAGTTGTGTTGTAGCTGTGAAATTGGGACATACCATTTTGTACCCAAACAGTCGATGATAACTATTAATTTTGTGTATATATAAGAACGTATACATTTATATGTGATTTCTTATATACTATTGATTATACAATAACATAATTAAAACAAAGACAAATCAAATTAGTTTACGTTTTAATTTAATGTTTGTAAGCTGCCGTGGGATTGTTGATTGTTAATATATTTCGGAATAAATATATACAGGGTTATGCTAATGTCGGTTTCCTCTATAATTCTGTTTATAATAATTCCACTAATTAATATATTCAGTATATATTGTCGTAGATAAATACTAAAATATCAACCTTTCAGATGTAAATGCAAATTTTAATATTAATATTGTGCTTTAGTGCCACTAATCAATGTTAAAATAGCTCATAGACTGGAGATAGAATCTAATAAAGTCTAATGAAGAATAAAAGGTAGAATGATAATAAATCTATTTTCTATCTTATTGGAGGAATTGCACCAACATGTTTGTAAGTAATAAATTTGTTCTAGTCTTCTAGCCTTAAACAAATTTATTACTTTTACCATACTATTAAAATCAAACTATTACTCAAGTAGGCAAAAGCACTCTAAAGTCGTCAGTAATCTGTCCGTTGGTAACAAATCTACCTATGTTTGGGAGTGTTGGTTATAACTGAAAAGAAATCTGCAGGAAACTCTGCAGTTACTCTTTTAAATATAGTTCTTGTAGGTTGCAATGTGTAATATTTTGCGCTTAACCAATCTTCAACATTATGCCGTTTATGAAAGTATGTTTTTGACATATTTCTTTAAAAAGTTATATAAGAGTCAAACCCAAGAACTGATTAAAAAGGCGTATTCTCAACTAGACAAATGATTTCTGAACCTTCATCACTCTAAAATGTGACTTTACAAGTTTGTTTTTATTTCTTGTATTAAAATTGTGTATTCCACATTTTTTAATGTATGAGTATTATTATGAATGAAAGTGAATAGAATCATGGGGAATCTTTCTATTCACGGAAATAAACATGTTTTGAATAGATAAGACGTATTGCAATTAACCCTGTATATTGTATATTATAAAATTGAAATTGGCAAAGCGTCCTTGTTTTAAGTTTCATGTGGGTTCTATGAAATTATTATATTGTAATATTTTCCTGTACTTGTTTTTTCATTCGGATTTCCTTTACTCTTCACTTCTCGTGTATTCACATGTTATTGGGCATTATGAACCACAATTTTTTGTGTATTGATTTTTTAATAAGCTGGTGTTTACTTAAAATTTATTTTTGTATTCTCTCGTTCTATATTTGTTTGTAATCTATACTCTCATTCCAGCTTTGTGTTCCGACGTGACTTCGCTCGTTGTGTTGTATATTTGTAAACGCGACATTATACATATTATATTTTTGTACGTTGCTTCAATTGTCATCATTTTTTTTTTTGTTTTAGGGATTTTGTCCGATCATTGACTCGAAACGGCTGGTCTAAATCTTAAGGTTTATAATTGTCGAATCCAATATATATATTATGAAATTTAAAGCACAAAATTTCGTCGTTTTATTATTTTTTTCGGTATATATCATTTCATCGGCTGGCAAACAAAACCTGACATTTAGTTGCTGTTTATATAACAGAAACTGTTATATAAAGAGTGAATGGACTCGAATAAAGGTTTATTACTAATAGAATTTCTATAATTAGATAAGTGTATGCGTGATATCTCCATCCAAAACATTGAAATGTTAGGAATAACGTCACATTTCGACTTAAGCGGAGTTGTTTGCTAGAAATCTATTTCACCTGCACCGATTCTCGTTTTTCGTTTAAATCTCGTAAGTTTTAATACGAAATGTGGTTTATTAGAATTTGATTATTAAATAAACAAATTTATTCAATTTAAAGTATTGCCATTAAGTTAGAATGTGCTAAGACGAGCCGTTTCTCAACATTGTTACAATTAAAGTTTACTCACTCGGCAGTAAAACTTTAATTGGTCTTTGGTGTATAATTTGCAGTATAAGTCCAACAAATTTGTAATAAAATTTATATCGGAATTTTCTATTTTCATTTCTTATCCTAAACCTGTCCTACAAACCTTAGGTACTACGTAAAAATCTAGACTTAATAAGATGAAAATATGAAAGTAAATTTGAATTCAATTTTGTTTAATTGTTTAAAAAAAAAGTTAAAAGTGCGTGCGTACCAAGCACACGTATCAGAAGTGAAACTTCTTGGCAAACAAATTTTTAAGTCTTGTTTATATTTATACAAATCTAAAACTTTCGATTTCCGAGACTTAATTTATTTTATTTGATTCAATTTTGTTTAATTTTATTTTATTTTATTTTGATAAATTTAATTTCATTTTCATATCAAAGTGTATTTGCACCTAACATAGTCATAAGTTTGTAAACTAACAATTTGAGTCAAATGTTGCTCTTAATAAAAATTTATTATTGTTATTATTAGAGGCAGGGAAAAAGGAAGAGATGTTAGGAATTTAATTGTCATTAAAATATTAATATTGTCGAAAATTAATACAAATAATTTATTGAAATCTCAAATGACGAATTATAAACAAAAAATTGTTAAATTAAATATTGTTTTTGAATTTAAAATTAAGAAAGGAGATTCTATGAAAAATATTATATAAAATTATTAAATGACGAGTGGTAACTTAAAATGCCACATGATATTTGCAAATATTAAAACTACCTAACTTTCAAACGAATTAGCATAAAAACGCTGCACATCTTCGTGACGGTTATCACGCGTTTCATTCTAACAAATTCTACCCTCATGCGCCTAAAGAAGTTTCACTTCGAAAATTATCTAAAAGTTTTGAGTCACCTCACTTTTACATTCAATTTATGTTAACGCAGCCCTAAGACATATATAGTTCAAAGGCTTTGACAGCATTTGAATCGTCAAATAACATTTTCATATTATTTCCAATAACTTCGACAAGCACATTAGCACAGTTCGTGGCAGAGCTGCGCTTGTGTTATACAGATTATACCCTCTAATATGCAAAAGAAGTAAAATGTCACTTCGCCACAAAGTGACACTTTACAAAACTTGCATCAGACCTATCATGACATACGCTAGTGTCGTTTTCGCACACGTGCCAGGATACCGCCTGGACCGTATGCAGACACTACAGAATAAATTTATGAGGATGGCTACGGGATGCCCCTGGTACGTCCGTAACAAAGACCTACATAGGGACTTAGAACTCCCCACGATTAGAAGTTATTTAAAAACGCTCTCCGAAAATTATTTCGAGAGAGCCATGAAACATAGTAACCCACTAGTGGTTAACGCGTCCTCCTATACGGCCTATCTCAACATCCCGCCTAGGAAGAGACGGCCCAAACACGTCCTTTACGACTCAGACGACTCGACTACGAGAGACAACCTCCTATATCAGGTAGGGCCCGACACACACACAAGCAATACACAGCGACTCCGCCGGCGGAGTCGAGGTCCCCGACTTCTGACGTCACCCGGACGTGGACATCACCCACGTTCCCGGGGGCGCTTCTGATTTTGTCCGTTTCAGGTGATGTTCTGCGATAACGTCGCTCCAAGCCGAGGCTCGGTCTCGCAGGAGACGCCCTTGGAGCGGCGTTTCCCCCGGAGAGCGAGCCCTTCTTAGGGCTCGCACTCGAAAAGTGGCGGCCTCCATAAGAGCCCGTCCATCTTCCGGTTACGCTGTAAAAGCCAGTAGGGCTTACAGCTAAATACACTCCGAACAAAAAAAAATATATATATATTTCCAATGATAGAGAACGACCTACAATCTAAAGTAACGAGAGTTCCCTGTTCTGATAGTAAAGTCGCTGCTCATAGTACTTAAATGGCGTTCCCATTAAATTAAATATGTACAATGATTTTATGACATACTAGCAATGCCACGAGGTTTCACCCATGTAAATACCGAACTCGTGGCAATGGAAAGTACTAAGTCGGACTATAAATTTATTTTTGTTAACATAAAAGTTTTATTTCACTTAGTTTTTAATTACTTTAGACCAGACCTGGGCAAATGGCAGCCCGCGGGTCGCATTTTGTTTGGCCCGTGAAGCATTGTATATATTATTAAAAACACAAATATTAGTTTTTCTAGAAGATTGTTTGAAGAAATTTTTTTATTTTAATCACAGAAACAACTTTTTTGAAGCAGTTCTTAATTTAATTAAAATTTTTACGATAAAGTTAGTTTAGTTTATAGTTGACCGGGCGGGGAAACTACTAAACACCAACATTATACAATCCGTTGATATCGTACAGAATTGTCTACCTACGATCCCAGATCTGCAGTGATGGCAGCTGAGTGCCAGAGATAAAGAGACGCATTGCAATGGCCAAGAGTGCTATGACACGCCTGTACAAGATCTGGAAGAATCGAGGTATTTCACTGACTACAAAGAGCCGTCTGGTCCGTGCCTTAATCTTCTCTATGTATGGAGTTGAAACTTGGACCATAAAGGCAAATAATAGATGCGTTCGAAATGAGGTGCTGGAGGGGCATGTTAAGAATTCCTTGGACAGCCAAACGCACAAACGTATCTATTCTATCGCAGCTCGGATTCAAGGTTAGGCTCTCATCTGTATATTATCAAAGAATTTTGACTTTTTTCGGGCACGTCATGCGGCGAGAGGACTGTTTGGAAAAGCTCATAATCATGGGAAACACAGACGGAAAAAGATCTGGAGGCCGTTCCCCGACACGATGGACTGACCAATTGAGCGAGACCAAACAAACTACTTTTTATAACCTAGCCAAGATGGCCACCAACAGAAGCGGGTGGAAAGCGTGGATCCGTTCGCGATTAGGATCTTTTTCCAGGACCACGATCTTCAGTCATGAAGGAGCGATAAGAAAGAGAGATATTTTGTTAAGGATGTAACAAAAACTACTTAAAATTAGAAAAAAAATAAACTGTTTGACCTGAGGTTAAATTTTCTTCTGCAATGTGTCCCGACCATCAAAATATTTGCCCACCCCTGCTTTAGATAGACATACAAATATGTTTACGGAATATTCCAGAAGAACTGTGCTAACGAATAAAAACGCAATATGAGTCACAGGCTCAGTTATAAGGTCGCTACAATTTTCTTTTGAATGGAATATCCGATTTTAATAATTTTGAAAGTATTTTATAGATATTGAAACGGTCTTTAATATAATATTATTTAGTAGGTTACGGATTAAATTTTAAATTAAATTAAACCATATTATTTATACCGCCGTATAAATAATATGGTTTAATTACTGTCGACACTTTTAAAATGTAAAAAAATAAGTTATAGTGGCATAACTACAGTTGTTGGACATAACGCGGATTTCTTTGTTGATTAATACCTTCTATAATATTGTAGATCATTTTTTTGTTCTATCATCAATAGTTTCCGCAGCGCACGCGATGATATGTTACATTAATGCATTTTTTTCAGGGATCCCTATTTTTTATTTGAGAAAGTAAAAAAGCCTAATCTTATTTAGTGAAAATGTAGCTTTCTAATGGTGAAAAAAATTTTGATATCGGTCCAGAAGTTTTTGTGTGAAACATTACAAACACATACAAAACCAAAAATGTTTCCTCTTAGTTTACATTTCCCTGCAAAAGTAACTCTCTATGAGTTTCTCTCGTTACTTTAGATTGTAAATCGTTCTCTAATATCAACTCTCATAATATGAAAAGAATATTTGAACATTAAAAATTGCTGTATTTGAACTATTAACACTAAAAAAATACGTTAATGCACAGTTAGTGCATTATCATAATTTTTAAATTAATAAAACAGGGTTGAACCCGCAATTTTCTGAGCAACAAAATCACTAACAAACTCATAGGTTTAGATAACAATTGTTACTAAGCGAGATTATTACTTATTCATTTCTATTAGAAGGAGGGTTTATTTATATGAAATAAAATACATTTTACTTAAATTTTTTAATGAAGGAAAATAATATGATAAAAATATTAAGTATAGAATATTTCTAAAAGATATAATTCCTAGTACTCGACACACCTGTCCAGTGAAACCGGTAGTCAGTTCTATTTTTCACTCTCATACAAATGGGAATGCTTTCAATAAATATATCGATGGAAAAAAAGCAATGTAATATCACTCGTGTTGCGTACAATGCATTATAATATAAATCTATGACATGATTATCAATAAAAACACCACCATTGTACCGGCAAAGTGAATATTTACAATCGGTACTGACTCGATATTGCACATTTATACTTATAATTACATACAATGCGTGACAGAAGATGGCCGCCAAGGTCTACCGTAAACCACTACATCTCTATATAGTCCAGTCGAATTAGGACATTGCAACAACTGTTAGTAACAATTTTTTTTCGGATATTGTAGGAGTGGGGGGGAGGGGCACCGACAGCTTTACTTTAGATTTTCGGAATCTGCATCAATCATTTTTCCAATTATACTACATTCGAAATGCCATAAATTTAAAATGGCTGACGACTCAACAGGGTATTTCGAAAACCGAAAGTTAAGCTGTCGGTAACCCCCTCCCTTCCCACTAACTATTAATGCCTGTCAGCCTCTATTTTGAGCTAATTCGACTAGGCTAAGAGTGCGCCGAGTGTTCCCGGATAGGTCGCTAATCAACGCTGAAAAGCATTAATAAAATAATATATAAAAAATATTTTGACTTTTATATTTGACTGCCTCATTGGTCTAGTGGTTAGCATGTTCGACTACAGACATGAGGTCCTGGGTTCAAGTCCCGGGTCGGGTCACTTCAAAAATGGATATAGTTTTCTATAAAGATTTTCTCAATATTTGTCGGGTTCCCGTCTCATCCGACCATGAAAGTGAAGGAATAGAGTACACTTATGTACTAAGCCTGCCAATCCGCAGTGGAGCAGCGTGGCAAAAAAAGAATAATTCTACTCAATCTAATTTCTTAAATTCATTAGATAAAATTCGTCAGGGGTCCTTCTCAGTTGAACTAATGTATTCGGGAGAAATATTTAAACCTTTTACGTGAGTACTCAATAGATGGCGTTGTACCAATACTTCGCAAAATAAATTTCATTACTGAGTCAATGGAATTAATGTCCATAAAAACACACACACAATGAATACAATTTTCATGAATACTTGACATTTAAAAAAATGGGCGTTGTGAACTTGAAATTTGAACAAGATATTTATAGAGAGAGTGAATTAAGAGCAGTAATTGAATAAACCTTTATATCCGCCATTTATAAAAGCTTTTTTAAATTTTAAATCGTATTGTTAGTTAGTATTTCAAGAGAAACTTAGGTCAATTTGTAGTAGCTCGAAAAAGGATATACTTATTTATATATATTCTATTTTATTTTCACTTCTATGTCACTGGAATCAGAAAAGAGTACTGAATGATTGACTCACATTACATTATATATAACGTTTTCAAATAAGCTGTTAAGTTAGATTTTTCGAGATACGACATTTTTAGGCTTTTCAACGTAGATTAGAAAACAAAATAAAAAACCAAGTAACACACGATTCCCCTATAAAAACGTTATTCTGATAAAAAACTATCACATGCAAAATGCATCACGAAAATACTCCGAGTACATAACGTCTATAAAATATATTGTTTATTTTTATATCTGTTTGTTTGTGGGGTACACTCAGCGCACCTAAGACCGCCTACGCTAATATATTTTCCAATTCATATTATATTTCATTACATAATAAAACATTTCTCACTAAATCTTATATTATAATTATGACCATTTCCATTACATTTACATATGAACACCAACTCAATTCTAAACTAACCACTCATAAAACTTGGCTCAAACTATGTTAATTATTTTGTTGTGTGACAAGTAATTGAGTAATTACATTACTAAAATATATATTTTAAGACAATTATAATTTGTTTTAAAGTATGTGACATATTACTCAATTCTTCCATATAATTTCATTGTAACTTTTACATTACATCAGGGTAATTTACTAAAACGCATGCTGGTTTGCATGTAATTGGATTTACACCATAAATATACTTATTTGTTATTCTTTTAAGCTCAGTATAGTGTATAATCTGTTGGTTAACCTAATAACTAAATACATTAAAATAAGAAATGTATTTAAATAAACGCGTTAAAGATACAACAGTTTGCCGATATGAAGACTTTCATTAAACTGGCGAAATATAGATCTTGCGCCAAACTATTTCATGAATAAAATTGACCTAAATTGCTAAGTAAAAGATTAAACCTAGTATAAAGAGTCAACTCGGCGATCGTATAACCCCATTTATCAAACTAGTTCATCGTTTTTTTTTTCAAATCATTTAGCTATTAAAATATCATGTTTAAAAGTACAAAAGGTACAGTAATAAATATTTTTTTAGAAACACTCATACTAAATTGGGATTTTATATTTGACTCTTTATACGTAGGGGCCGTCGATATATTTGAACACATGTTCAAGTAGCTCAAGTAATTAACTACAATTATTATATAGCATTACTCGCGTCCAAAGTATAAACTGATATAGTATAACTATTATTCCAATTAAGTCACTGTGATGTCACAAAATGACATTGAATTAGGTAATTACAGAGTTCACTGTCACTTAAAGAAAACCGTTATTTTGAACCAAGCTTTATAATGCACGATAAAACAGGATTTCGATTTACAATAATACATTACACTAACTATAAATTCCGCTCAAATTCAACAATAAGGAACATCAGATTAATTAAGAGTATCAAAAATGCTATATCACTGCTTAAATACAAGAATGACACATTACAAAATGAGTCACTGTGCTAGTATTTGATCCGTAACAATAATTACACTGATACATTGCGTACGGCTGGTGTAGAGGCCAGAAGAATCTATAAAATTGTCTCAAATGAGCAGTCGAATGCATGTGATTCTTTATTTCGTAGATTTGGAAAAATAACTACACAATCGGAAAAGCACTTAAATATTTTTAAATTGGATTATTATTGTTTCTACTGGGAAGATACTGATCCCAAAACACACATGTTTACATACATTAGAACTCCAATGTACTTCATTAGTGTTTTTAATATTTTAATAAAATTATTACATTATCAAAAAAATTTCAAAATATAACTTAAAGACGTAGTAGAATCTAGAATAGTCTA
Source organism: Elymnias hypermnestra (assembly GCA_015832385.1). Classification (NCBI taxonomy): domain Eukaryota; kingdom Metazoa; phylum Arthropoda; class Insecta; order Lepidoptera; family Nymphalidae; genus Elymnias; species Elymnias hypermnestra. The sequence goes on along the minus strand of JACTOM010000063.1, from coordinate 6,127,730 downwards.
TCTTTGGGTTAAGAATTTATATTCAAATTAGCAAATGTGACACTGTAGCGTTACAAAACATCATTTTTTGTACATAATGATTTTGTTTAAGAAAATTAAATATTAGCACTATTCAAATGTGTCACTATTTTCCTAAGTACATATTAGGTATGTCTCACTTTTGAATTAAAGCAGCGAAATATTCTATTCGAGGAAATTTCCTAGGATTTGGATCTACTTAACAACTATCCGGTCAAATGTAACTCGAACTAAAGGGGGAGTTGAATATTGAGCGTTGAATATATTTATATAACAAATTACGCTCTCTACGTGAATAGACATACAAAACTGGTCAGGCACGATGTGGCATTATGTATTATTAAACAGCTAGTAACACGTGCTATGCGACTCTAAATGCAGACTCATCTATTTGGTAACTTAACCTAACCTATCATATTCCACCACTTTGAGATTGTCAAATAAGAACTTGCACTATTCGCGGAAGAAAGTCGTAAGTCTTATTACGTCATTTTTTTAATTCACTATTAAGTTAAAGTGGTTCTGACACACCATTAAATATTTTTATAAAAAAACGAATAAATTTTTTTTAAACAATTCTCGTTTTACGTTTACGTAAACTTTTTTTAAAATTTATAGATCTTTTGGCGCGTTAGGGAAAAATAATAGGAGTAAATTTTTAAGATGCGCGCGCACACCGTCACAAAAAGCCAACATCCTGAAGTTAACTATAGTCAACATTTCAGTTTTTTAAAAATTTTTAAATTATATAATACCCTATTTATTTTATTACATTACTTGTTAGATATATTGTGACATTGAAAATATCAACGTGACATTCTTATCAAAATTATAACTTTCAGACTCAGCTATAGAAAACAGATTATTTGTGATACTTAAATAAACTTTATTTAACTAGATAATGCGTTATACTAAATCTTTCAATGTATTAAATACCTTTTTCTCTATTGTTAATGTCGTACAAACGTAGAAAAAGGCGACAGATGAATTTTTTGGAAAGATTTTTATCTTGTTACGCCAATGAAATATAACTTCTAACGCGTGTGCATAAGTACACACACACTTTTTTAATAATACGTTATTACTAAGGTTTGCTTGGTAGAGATTGCTGTACCAGACTGCCCTTGCACGAAGGTTCCACGAAGGTTCACCGTATCATTTTATAAGTTTTAGCACATATTTTTAAATTCTTTTTCAATAAAATATATCTATCTACTACAAACTCCTATCAATGTTATTCGAATAAAATTTGTTTATACATACTAACTTGAACACCATATTATTTTGATATCGCAAAATCCAATTATGTATTTATTCCACGACATATTTACCACAAGAACTTGGTTACCTAATCCCTAAATATCGAAATATCATTACGGTGATACAACTTTTTTAAGTTGCTTCAGAACGTTTTCCCACGATATATTAATCAAATTGTACATTAATTTGTACACTAAAGCTGTACTTAGAAACATAATAATTTGTCGTCCAGATATAAGCAACATACAATAAAAAAAACTGTAATTAATGAAAAATAAGTCGTAGTATCAATTCGGATAAACCATTTTTAGGTCATCTCAGAATATTGTATTAAATAAAGTATACAATTATTTTAACAACTTGAACAATGAACTCTCTTAATAAACTACTTATTAATGATTTAGTGTTTTTCTAGAAAACTGTTAACGCTTCTGAAAATTGCTTATTTTTCACTTGTGACTTTCTTCCACTAATGGTGCGAAAAAGGAATAAAAATAATTTATAAATTACAAAAAGAAGTTTAATGTTATTAAAAAAAAAAAATGATAATAATTTACGTGATAATAATGATATTAGTCAATAAAAATTATAAATCCATACCAACAGTAAATAAAGATTTTCGACAAAAAAAAACAATGCATGATACGATTCAAAATGTCAGTTTACAAAAAAAGCGCCGAAAAATTCCATTCACATAGAAAATACATTAGAAGTATAAAATTAAACTACGTATACCTTCGGAACATACACATTAACTCAATAACAACAATGATTTGTATATCATTCAATATAATATTATTTACAAACTCCTCTCGACTATTCGATTGTTGTAGTCTGCCAAGTATCATTTGCAATTAAGATTTTTATTAAATTTTATGTTTTAAGGTAAAAATGGATTAACATGTGGATTCTTGTTAAAAGTCACGGGATCGAATCCTGGGCAGGTAAATATAATAGTATAATTTTTTTTCCCACTTCGATGGAAGACAAAATCCGGCAATGTGAGACTTGCTCCAGTATAGCTTATAAACTCCGGCAAATTCCTTACAACCATCGGAATGGAGGGCATAACCCGCAATCTCACTTAGTCTCTCATTTGCCTCCTTTAGCGAGATTATTATCTCGCAAAAGGAGGCAAACGCCCTCCTCCCAGCTTCACTGGCAAGCAATTGATAATGAAATGAACCTGCATATTCTTTGGTTGATATAGTTTTTGAGATTTAAAAAAATGTCATATAAAGATTTTACGTATAAGACAACATTTTACGTAGGCATGGCATAATGGTGACTGTACGTAATTCGCGGACATCACTCGTTCATTATATCTACATGAAGTAGTATTAAGTAACACACACGTTAAGAAATGTGAAATAATGACATCATTTTGAAATCACTTTCATGTAAACGTGTTCATTGCTATGAGGAAGAGTAATTATCCTCTCCAAATTAAAAAAAAATTGTTTTGAAAGGCTTAAAAAGATAATTATAATGACCGAACTTAAATATTATATGTAGGCTTTAATTGTATTCTAAACAGATTAATTATTGTTACAATAGTTGGAAATGTTTGTAAGGAATTAATGATTTAATAATGTTGCATATAAAAGCGTATTAAAAAAATCTAATACTACCTTGCATATAAATACTGCCATAAGTGGAGTTCTTTTCTATGATAATGACAAGTTTTATGTACACTTTAGTCAATTTTGTTGTTGTTTATTCAAAAGTTAATTTAAATCATCAAATTTTATTAGTATATTAAAATCTTGATCATCGCATTTTTTTATTTTCATTCATTTGGCCTAAGGACACTTATTCAAGTGTAGTGTTTAAATAATCAAATAAAAAAATGTTATCATAATTATTATAAGTCGATTTCTAACTGTCTTTTAACCTTGAAAGTTCCAACTGAATATCTTTTCTTCTATAGAATATGTCACTTTATTAAACAGCCGAATTTTATAATATTATTGTAACGTGTCCATCGCAAATGATATTTCGCAAACACATCACCGAACTGAATCCATAGTGATATTGTCTTTGTATTATTTATAAATTAGATCACACGTGTGCTTATATAAAATGTAAATCCATTATTAAAACAATAGTTTCGGTATGTTGTGGTTGTAAATCGCTTTGGTAGGTGCTCGGAGTCCCGGGCTCAGTTCATCCACTTGCGGCAGTTGGGAGCACCGCACATGCACATGATTTTGTGTGCGTCGTCCTCTATATCGAATTTGTAATCGTACGCCAACTAAAAGTGAAATTATATTAGTTAAATAACTGGTCTGGAACGTCACCCTCGGCTATGTAACGCTCGCGAGAGTAAAGTCATCTCATACAGGAGAGTTACACAATTTATCTTTACACAGTAAAAATGAAGTCGCTTTCACTATCAATAACCTAGGATCTTTTAAACTATTCCACAGATTTTAACGCAGTTATCTGCAATATCAAGAGGAAGAGTTATATGTATAATACATACATATCATAGAACAGAGAAGCCGAGAAATTCAATGAGTTGTATATATATATATATACACATATTATTAACCAGCTTTTGTGTTCTACAACTACCGCAATTTCCGGACCTTTCATTTGTGTGCTCCACCATACACCAACCTAACATCCACCAGTACAACTTGAATGGGAATGTTTCTATTCTGTGGGGCTCGGACCTCGGTTTAGAGGAGTGTTGCTGCAAATGAGGATCTCGTCTCCACTGGCGAAGACGCTATGTTGAGGTTGTAGGTGTGTTATCTGATCCTACAAGATCTGGATATTTGTCAATCGTAATCTCATAGAATATGGGCGAAGTGTACATTGTATGCGTACCTCCTCCCCGCGAGCGATGCGCCGCTTGGCGAAGATAATGATGCGCAGATGGCGATCCACCTCCACGGTTTCGGCCACGCAGTTGGGCTGACACGAGTGGTTGATGTACCGCGCCAGTCCGCCGCACAGCGTGGCGTCCACCACGCGCCGCTCGTCCAGTCGGAACATGTAGATGCCGCGGTTCTGATACACGATTATCGGTTACTTCTGCTACTTGTTAATTATCTTTTATAAAACCCTGGCTTCGAGTCCCAGGTCAGGCGGATTGGGATTAAGTTGGGAATTAAACAGTAGACTCCACTCCGTGCTTCGGAAAGTACGTTAGACTGTCATTTCTGTGACCGATCTTTCTCTGCGAGTGTGTAATAGCATGTAATCGCTTATAAGATTAAGTATTTCTGGATTTCTACACAACATCTATTTGTATGCATAATTATAGCGAGCGAAGCTAAAGAGCGTAACGATATCTTTACAGAAAGACTCGGTCCGAGTTGGAAAGATTTGGATGTATTATAGCAGACAAACTGTCGTCATAAATTCTAAAACAAGAACGACCAATTTCAACATCCCTTATTATTGCCGAAGTTCCTGCAACCAAAGAAAATAAGTTTTTAATCATGACTTACCTTCGCTTCGTATTTCTTCTCTCGTATTTCAGAGAGCTCGGAGCGTATTATTTCTCCTATATATTCTATCACCATCGTGTGTTTCTCCAGATCACGTGCTGCATACAGTCCGAGTCCTTGAATTTTAGACCTAAAAATAAAGTTGCTTCATTAAGTTAACTTTGTTGTTGTTTACTTAAAAGAATTTATCATAAGACTTTTTTTTGCAGGCTAGTACTTGACCTCACCTGATGGTGAGGGATGATACAGTCTAAAACGGAAGCGCGCTAATCTGACAAGAGGTAATTTAACTCTGATGGTTTCTACATAGCATCGTACCGGAATGCAAACTATTTCCTAGTCGATACGTTTTTGTCGGTACATAGCAATATAAAAAAAATATTGAACAAATGACCTGGCTAGGTACACATTGTTTCGCCATTCCAGCTTCATCTTCTTATATTGGCTGCTCTTGGTGTGCACGAACTGCTTGGAATAGGGGCACGCGGGATGCGTCGAGTGCGTGGCGTCCAGAGGGGGTGGAGGTGCAGGCTGCAGGGAGCGTGTCGCTCGTCGCCACACCCTCCCTCCGCGAGCTTCACTCCTGGCACATCCGGAGGGATTCACGGCCAACCCACCCTCCAATAATGCGGAACGACCGAACTTGAACCGGTAGTCAGTCAGTGTTTCAATACCTGACAAATGAAAACAGATTGAACTGTTATTACCTGGCTGACTCGCGCAACTGCGTACATGTATTTAATTGGATAAGTAACAATACTGACGTTTTTTTTAAATGTAAGATTGCTGACAATAATTTTATTGACAATAACATATACACAATTATAAAAATTTTAATTAAGAATACGAAGAACACTATAAAAGAATACGCAATTATTTCTTACTTTTTAGAGCATATTAATATGTTTGTAAGTTTCTTATGAAGGCGGTTCTTTTTATGTTAAAATTTTTATTTATCGTTTGATTTTTAGTGAATCTGAAAGTAAACTAACAAATTTGTCTCAATATGTGTACACCTAAAAACGTGTTGCCCCGGCTGTACGCTGTGTGTTCAAAAAGTATCGCGAATTTTGTGTTTTTTCAAAAATTATTTATTTATTCATGAATATCTATTTTGTCCCCTTCAAAGTAATCCCCATGAGATATTATACACTTGTGCCAACGGTTTTTCCAATCTTCGAAGCACTTCAAAAAATCATTTTTTTTTATCTTGTTCAGCTCCTCCTTCGATGCCGTCTTTATCTCGTCAAGAGAAGAGTAACGTCGTCCTTTCATGGGCCTCTTCAGTTTAGGGAACAAGAAAAAGTCACAGGGGGCCAGATCTGGGGAATACGGTGGCTGCGGCATCATTAGTGTGTTGTTTTTGGCCAAAAAGTCGCGCACAAGCAACGATGTGTGAGCAGGGGCGTTATCGTGGTGCAAAAGCCAATTTTTGTTCTTCCACAAATCCGGGCGTTTCTGGCGGATTGCTTCGCGCAAATTGCGCATAACTTGCAGGTAATATTCCTTATTGACCGTTCTTCCCTGTGGCAAGAACTCATGATGCACCACGCCCCTGCAATCAAAGAAAACTGTCAGCAAAACTTTCACATTCGATCGAACTTGGCGCGCTTTTTTCGGTCTTGGTTCGTGCGGCAGCTTCCATTGAGATGATTGAGCTTTGGTTTCCACGTCATAACCATAAACCCACGATTCGTCACCAGTTATGACCCTCTGGAGCAAATTTGGGTCGTCGCGGACAGAGTTTAACATCTCATTAGCAATGTTCATGCGATGCTGTTTTTGGTCACAATTGAGCAATTTTGGTACGAATTTCGCGGCGACCCGTCTCATGCCCAAATCATTGATAAAAATCGAATGGCACGAGCCAATCGATATGTTTAGGTCCTCAGCAACTTCTCTAACGGTGATTCGACGATTGGCCAATACCATTTTCTCCACTTCATTAATTTTTTCGTCTGTTGTTGAAGTGCTCGGGCGTCCGGCACGCTCTTCGTCGTTCACATCTTCTCGGCCTTCTGAGAACATTTTGTACCACCGATAAACGTTGCTTCGGTCCAAGGTAGCTTCTCCGTATGCCACAGTCAACATTCGGAATGCATCCGCGCACTTAATTTCGTTTTTCACACAAAATTTGATACAGGTTCTTTGATCCATTTTTTTGAATAGGTAAAAATCGAAGACGATCCAAAACACGTGCAAGCAAAGCAGCTGTCAACAATTAAATGAACATTCAAAATGGCCGAGCTTGTCGGCATAAGTGAGAGACATGAGTACCAACATAACGCCACAAAAAATTCGAAATTCGAATATACGTAACCCGCGAAAATTCAAAATTCGCGATACTTTTTGAACACACCTCGTACATAATACACCTTATAAATATCGCAATGCAGCAACAAACGTAAGCTCATTGCTATTTGGTTACAGACACTTATATTTTCTGCCATAAACCGCACCCTTACTGTAAGCCGTTGAGGAGATCCATTGATCTTCATATTTAACTACGACTAGTACTAGACATTTGCAACTAATGTCATTGAAAGTTGTTTGATAATCTTGTTATTGTTAATTACAAGCTGGATCTTCATATAGCATAAATGATATGAAATGTAAACTTACCAGGCAAACTTTCAAGTACCCTGACGACAGCGGGTTCAGTGAGACCAAAGAGATCTTCTCCCGTGACATAGTTAGGCCACAGCTTCAAAACTCCTTCCTCGCCGCGCCCTTCTCGCAAAACAGCTACAGCATCCAACACCTGCGTAAAAGTAAGAGTACAAAAAGCGTTATTGATATATTATCAAGTTTATGGTAAAAAGATAAGTAGCAGCTTCAAGCTTCAAAAGATAAGCATAAGCCTTCTCACATATAGGAGAGAGAGGCATTTAAGGCATAGACCCACCGCGCTGGTCCATTGGGGGTTGGCAGGCTACACATACCCCAGAATTATTTCCAGGTATGCAGGTTTATTTCATCAAGTTTAAGTGACATAACATAAAAGAAATTAAAAAAGTAAAATTCTCTAAAATTACAATTATTATTACATATATTATTTTAATAAGTTAAAATAGTATTTCCATGCTTTGTTAACTTTTACTAAAATTCCTCATTAAATATACAAGTAGTGCAGTTGTGTATATATATGACATATATATGTGTGTGGTCATGTTTCTTTGTTTAGGGTAGTTTATGGTGATGGACTAACATGTGTAAGATATATGTACCTCTATTTCTTTCAAGTAATTTAAAATGAAATATACAAAAATAGAAGTTACGTTTACGAAAAAAGACCTTGTACGTTTGTCTTCTACTTCTACGTGATACTGGCGAAGAAAATTGTGCCTGTCTATCACAGGACAAACAAACAATACAAATAAATAAATATATAAATGTGGGAAAAAAAATCGGCAATGCAAAAAAGAAATTGGCATTTTACGTGCTCACGTCATAAGAAAGCATTACTGATTTGTTTAGTCTTATATTAACAGCTACCCACTAGAGATGCGTCGCAAGCCGAACGCTTAGGCCATTCGCGCCTCCCTATAGCATGTTCCGCTCTCGCTGCACGCGCGACTCAGGCGGAATGTAACAACGAGTCATGCTTTTTCGGGCGTGCATTCATCGATTTATAAGACGTTATCATGTCAAAATTATTCACTATGGAAAAACGTGTGCGATACTTACGGCGGCCCAGGCGGCGCGCGGCGTGGGAGCGCTGAGTTCGGTGCGGGCCTCGTCCTGCGCGCGCACGTGGAACCGCGGCCGCCCCTCCTCCTCGGAGATCCAGCACACGTAGCGGCAGCGGCTGTTGGCGCGACGCATCGACCAATAGAACCGCACCTGTACAACACAAAATCCATGTGTATGTATAAAAATTTGGCAGTCATAGGGACTGCCGATTCAGATGAAAACTTATAAATTACAAAATTATTTTTTGAAACAAAAGTAAATACAAAATTAATTTTTAATTTAATTAAATATAAATTTTATAATCGTTTTGCTAAAAAAAAAAGAGTCCTTTCTTTATTTGCTACACTGCACTAATGTTGCATAATGTGACTTCATTAGCATGTTAGTGACGGTGACGGTAACGGGAATCCATACTTTTTACACTCTACCAACAAGATCGCAAATTTAGAAATTTCGCCTTTAGAAATTTTCAAAAATTTGTCCTCACTCATTTATTTGCGATGATTTTAGGAAAGAGGGCTATCACAGCATAGATCTACACTGCTACTCCATTGTGGGTTGGCAAATTATATATATCTCAAAATTACTCGCGTTAGATGCACGTTCCCTCGCGATGTTTTCCATCATCAAAAAGCACAATGATGGATTGGGAACAGATTTTACATTCCAGTCCAATAATTTAATTGTTAGTATAAAAATTGAATATTAGTTCCTCTTACGATTTTGTATCCAATAGGATAGATGTAGTTGGGAGTGTGGAAGGCGGCAAGCTGATGCGGCAGTAAGTGTCCGGGACTAAGGAAGATAAGACCGCCCACACGGATGAGGTGGTTGGTGTCGGAGTGCAGCATCACGGAGGCCACCTGCCTCTGCTCGTCGCGACACACGAACACGCGCCGACCCACACTCAGTGTTGTCAGTTCGTTATCCTTTTCGTTCTATCAAAAAAAAAATGCAGTTAATAGATTGTAACACGATAAAATGATATCCAAATAAATTGTCTAACTACAATGTTTGAAAATGATTGTAAATAACATTCGTGTGAATCATATAGCAAGAGATCAAAAGGTCGTAGCCCAAAACGTTGATAAAATAACAGATTTCCAACACATTGAAAACTTCTGTTTACGATGCTGTATACGTCGAGAAGAGCAAATACAGCCGGCATTGGATATTATCACCACCCTGAGGCGAAAGAAACGATGAACACTCTTACTATAAAATCAAACTTTTATAAATATACGAAATACTAGCAACATACAATCTTGAAATGTATCTGCTGTTGCGGGAGAGGATTTCGATAACAAAAATTAATAATAATCAGCATGCTCCAAATTGAAACTTTAAATTAGACCTTACCGCCTGTAAATTCGACCAAGAAAATTGCATAAACAAATAAAATAAATATTACGTCTTAGAGAAGTGAAGTAAAGAAAAAAATAGAACTATTAAAGAAAATGTTGGAAATCTTTTCGTTTAATTTTAGATAGATTAATCAAATGAAATATATTTGATTTGTAATAGGATTGTCAATTGAGTCAAACTCTTCCATCCATTGTGTTCATGATTTTATGTTTCCGACCTATCGTTTTGTTGCAGTTATATATTTATTTGATATAGTTCAAAAATATAACTCACCTTTGGCGCGTGTGAAGCACAGAACGCAGTTTTGTTCTTGTAGAAAACGCAATTGTCCTTTACGGCACAGCCAACGTGGTATACGCTTCCACAGCGCACTTTGAAACACCTTACAGTGGCTCCCAGCCGCCGGCACACCGCACAAGTTGCGTTTGACCCATTTGCCAAAGCAGAGTCCACGTTCATTAGTGCTCCACTGACTGTCTCGTAAACGCCCTCTGACCACAGAGCACAGTTCAGATGAACCCACCTATCCACGTCACAATTTAGCAACCGTGACACTCCATCGGCCACCCCATCGCCTTGTATTCCACAAAGCTCACACTTTCGGGAATCTTCATTAGTGACAGGCATAATAGCAACCCCCGTTCTAAAGACTAATTCGGTCAGTTCTCGGTCCGTCGGTCTTTTATATTTTACTGGTGGTCCGATACATCCCGGCGACCAAGTTTTGTAACGCGTTCCTCGGAATTTCTCTTTCTCAACGCTTTGGTTACTTTTTTCGTCTGTTTCGATGCTCTTGAGATCTTCGTCGAGTGCACTAACATCGTCGCCGACTTCTTTCATCAGCTCGTCATTATCCAGTGAATCCATAAATGAGAAATCCATTTTTTCATCTTTAATATCTGGTTTTATATCAAGTTCGTCCGTTTCCATACTTTCAGTCGAGGCGGTGTCAAAATCGTCCCTATCTTTCGACAGATTGGTTTCAACATCTGATTTACTGTCCTCTTTGATGCTTGTTTTCGATTTGCCATCTAGAATAATATTCGTTGGGCGCCACGCAAATCTTTCATAACACTGCGTACTGCAGAAATATAATTCAGAATCACTGTCACAAAGTATTTCTTCAGCATTTCCTTTATTTGCAGATAAAAGAGGAAATTCTGAGGCCTTTGCTCTTACGACTGAGTCTAAAATGACTACGTCACAATGACGACAAAATTTTGCCGCCCCGTTTAAAATACTTTGGATATCAATAGGTGTTCCTTCTTTACCATCTTTGCCTTTAGACCTATAAAGCCCAAGTTTATGCGACGGAGGAGTGGCAGTTCGTTCAATTATTTGATAAGAAGTGGGTGGTGGTATATGCAATATACCTGCGAGTTCTTTCAGTACCCCGAGAATGTCTTCAGCAGCGCCAGAAGTGAGGGTAAGGGTAACAGTAACGTTTTCATTGTTTTCTGTACCACCGGGCGAATCCTCCATTTTCGTTTTAAGGGGCGTTTCTGTATCTAGAGTCTTTAATGACTTTTGATTATTTTCTTCATCTTTCAATTGATATAAGGATAGTGGTTTAACTCTTATTGGAATAGGTGCTACAAGTGGGAAAACTGGTGAAACACGACCAGAAGGTGGAGCTTCTTCATCTTCTTCGTCATCGTCATTATCAATAGGTTTAAGAAATGGAAATCTATCATCGGGTTCGATTTCATATCCTTCAGGGCTAGAACAGCTAACTATTGTATCTGGAGTATCCGTATCTCTTTCTTTGCATATAAAATCAAGTTTCTTATCCTCAGGGTCTTCATCAAATATTATGGGTTGGAACTCTTGATCGTAAAAACCTCTTTGAGTTGAGGTTGCTGGTTTTTCTGGCAATGGTTCTTCATCGCCGAATGGTTTAGTGTTATAATAGTCAGCCACACTGGGTATTTTAGCATTACCAAAATCTCCAACCAAATCGCCTTTCAGTATATCATAATCTTTATTTTTTAATTTTGTTAAATCACCAGAGCCAAAAAGCGGACACACTGCAAAGTTTGTTGTCAATACAGGTTCTTGTATTTGCATAGGAGGAAGTAACCTCAATTGAGTCATTAAATTGTCAATAAATGTATCGTAATCTTCTTCATATCTGGAACCTTTACGAGGACGTTTTTTCGCATTAACAGCAGTCATATTATTTTCCGCGGCCGCCTTCATGTTAAGTTGCATTTGTTTCCGTTTTTTTTGTTGATATTCTCTACGCTTACGTCTCTTAGCTTCGGATGGTGTTTCTGATGGATTTATGTCTGAAGAACTTTCCATATTGACAGTTTCCGGAAACTCCTCTTTCATAGGTTGGTCTAATTTTCCTTGATCAGAAGCAGTAGATACACCGGAAGTTGCAGACTGCTGAGAACTCTCGTCGAGAAGTTCCTTTTTTACATCTAGTGGTGTAAAAGGACGGTGTATGGGACTCTGTTGTGGCGGAGCCACTTCTTTTTTTATAGCTTGTTGGAGCTGTTGATTTTCTATAGTTGTTGGATACATAGGTAGAGATTTAATCGTTGGTGAACATTCTGGTACAGGCGTAGTCTCTTCTTTATTTATAAACTTAACTGGTGGTTTTCTCACATCCATCAATGACTGAGTCGAAGCATGTATTAAGGGAGATATGGCCGATGTTGGTATTGATGTTTGTATGGGACGATTAGTATAAGGCGAGCTCACAGTTGTTACGTGTCGGGGTGAACTTTTTGGTATTTCCACTTCCTGCGTTAATGCTAGAGTCGGAGGTGGTATCGGAGGTCTCGCTAACTGAGCTTCTAAGGAGGGGATCGTACCCAAAGCAGGAGCACTCCTTTGTATTGTCATAGTTCGCTGTGGCACAACAGTTGAGTTTGTAGTAGAAGTTTGCAATAACTGCTTTAATAATACATTTTGTGACTCATCATTTCTTTGGTTAGCCGCATTTTGTTGACTGGCCTTATTACCAGCATTTTCATTAGAAACTGTGGAAATATTATTAGATTCATCAGTTTCCATAGGTTCAGACTTGACTATCACTGATTCCACGCTATGTCTCTTCGTTGGCTGAATATGACCAACTATTACTTCGCTCTTTGGTTCATCTGTGGACTTCGACCTTTTTAAAGGAGAAGTCAATTGTGTGTGCAGAAGCTTTGATGATGTCACAAAGCTAATAGGCCCTTGGGTCGGTTTTGTTTGTATTTGTCCTATACCAGTGCTTACAATGCTGTGCGTGCGAACAGTAACGTTAGGAGCTGGCTCTTTGTTACCAATAATTGCCCTAGAAGTCATTACTAAAGCTGGTGGCTGACTAGAACTTATATTTTGTGGGTTAAATTGTAAATTACTAGTACTAATTTGTCTTGTAGGTTGCAATAAGGTGTGGCCTAATATACTAGTAGGCAGTGATTGTGTTTTTTGATACGTATTTACGCTAGTGGTTGTAATATTTGTCGGATGCATCAATGACGACGGAGTTGATGCGTTGTTATGTATTTTGGATAAAGCCGGCATTTGTAATATTTGAGAAGTTATGGTGTTATTGTGCGGATCTTCAACTGGATTAAATGTCTGAGTGCCAATAAGAGGCGACTGAGCCGGTGATTTCATTAAAGAATTTTGAATCCCAACTGGCGAATTTATAGGAGACACAGTCGGAGATTTCCTCATTTGGCCCATTGTTGACAAAGTATTAATTCGAGACCCAATTACCTGTACCGCACTCATTGGTATTGATTCGGAACAGGAGTTAGAAGGTTGCGGTTTGTCTATTCTTTGTATAGGGGATGGCCTTGATGCAGCTATTTCGACTTTTGAGGACGGGAGCAATGTTTCAAAGTTAACTTGTGTGGGAGTTGTAGCATCATTGTTTTTTCTCATAACTGTTTGAGATTCCACTTTAGGCGTATTTGCGTTCAAAGAAGACATTATTGTGCGCAATTGTTGCGACACGTTAGCCATATTAGAAGTTAATTCCGCCGGCTGTGACAAGGGCGACAGTTGTGGTACTGTCGCCGATTGTAAGGCTAGTCTCTCAACTTCTCTATTCGGAAATGGAGGTTGTTCTTGTGTTTCTCTAACTTCAGGTTTTGCAGCAAGATTTGTATTCAGATTGGGATTTTGAGGTGGCGTTGGGGTTGCCTTTTTCAGACTCGCTTGTTTTATACCGAATGGTTTATTGTCGTCGGTAATATTCTCTAAAATACTTAACATATGTTCAAATGCCTCTACGTGTTTAGGGTTACCTTCCACCGTTTCTGAATGCTCCCGCATGGTTATGTCGTTTAAATACCGTTCCTGTGAAGGAGTAGGTGAGGGTATAGATATTTGGACTGAATCTTGAGTAATATCTGAAGTAATTTGCATATTCGAATCGATCACCATTTCCTTTGTTTGATTTGCTATTGCTTTAATGGTCTTTACAACATTTTCTTCTGTATTATTACTGTTTGATGTGTTTGCAATAGGCTGCTCTTGCAATTTTTTATTATATGCCAATAACAATTGGTTCTGAAGAGAGTCTTCTGGTTTATCTTCATCATCACCTTCCATGATATTGTCGGGTATTTTTTCTGGAATAGGATCTGGACTTTTTATATCTGCCTTACCCAGTAAAAGCGGTGTCCGATCTGCCAAACAAAGTGTATGAGGTAGCTCTGTCTGTTTACTAATTTCACTTTCTATGTCTATATCTTTGTTTGATTCTTTGAGAATGGTGGGTTGATCTTTAAGTTTCATTTCCTGCGACGACAAAGAAAGCAAATGTTGACTCATAGGATTCTGCATATCAGTATTATGTTCAGCAGTAACAGTACTGTCTGGAGAGGCTGCTTCGTCTTGGAATATTTTTGCCGGTAATGTGGCATCGTGAGTTACAGATAAGCTCGAAAGTTTTGTGTTGGACAGCGATAACGCCATCGGTTTTTCAATGGTTTTCACTATTTTTTGTTTAACGTGAGGTTGTGTCAATATCGAAACTGGTATCCTAGAGCCTGCGGAAATAGTATTAGACGTAGCAAGAGTGATAACTGGGTTAATATTGGCACTCTTTGCAACATTTGAAGATATCACGCTAATGACAGAATTTATAGGTTTTGGTAACGATTGAGCTGACATATTTACAGTAAGTGGGGGATTGCCTATATTTAACGGCACCTTTTTGAGTTGGGGCTTAGCGATTCCGCTAACGTGGCCGGTTACATTAGCTATAGGAACCGATAGATTCTTCAACACCGGTACTGAAATGGTTTGATTCGCTATCGACACCGATGCGACAGTGGCTTGAGATACTTCATTTAAAATTTTAGTATTCGCGTGCTGCGAGAGA
Source organism: Elymnias hypermnestra (assembly GCA_015832385.1). Classification (NCBI taxonomy): domain Eukaryota; kingdom Metazoa; phylum Arthropoda; class Insecta; order Lepidoptera; family Nymphalidae; genus Elymnias; species Elymnias hypermnestra. Next base: position 6,112,598 of record JACTOM010000063.1, on the reverse strand, counting down.
ACTGTGGCGCTCAAAACGGGTAAGCGAGAGAGAGCCGAATTCTGAGACGGATTGACAATTTTATACTGCTGCATAGTAGACACCGGTTGCTTCGCTGGGGCAAGACTTATGACAGCAACAGTTTTAGTAGTCGTTTCGGTTCGTATCGGAGGTTTATCTTGCGGAGCTTCTTCATCGATTTCGTCTTCCGGTTTACCGCTGTCTATCAATTCTTCGAAATCTTCTTCGGTGGCTATGCGCTCTTCGGGCGATATGGCCCCGGGTTCCACTACGACGATGTCATCATCATCCAAATGATCTACAAAATCCTGCATATCATCGTCGTCGTCCTCCTTGCTGAAGCTCATTCGCGCGGAGTCGTCGGATGCGCTCGCATATTCGACACCGCTGGACGAGTAAAGTACGTAGTTTCTGGCATCGCTCGGTTCACCGAGTTCATCAGGCCGGCATTCCACGCCAGGAGCTCCTGTCTTCCCTGTGAATCTAGGTCGAGGAGGTGTGCGACGTTTGAGTATCGATACTTTATTGATGTGAGTCGTTCGCCGTCGGTCATCTTCCTTATTCGGCCACACGGGGGCTCCTCCGAAGAGACCGGGTTTGAAATATCTATATCCGGGCGGTATGGGTGCCATGTGGTGGTGATGGAGAGAGCCGCCTCCGTGTTCGTGATGGGGAGCTGGCGAGGCAGCTGGAGACGCAGACGGTGTAGGAGTGCGTGCGACATGCGGCGAACGCGACAACGAGGGAGAGGAGGGTGCTCCACCCATAGGACTATATTGCTGCCTCTGGAGAATTTGTTGACGCTGTAACAAAAACAAAAAATATGCCGCATTCATACTATAAAATGAATATGTCAGCAATAAAAAAATCGTAATGTTTCCTTCAAATTCAAAGTAAAACAACAACTGATCTTTACTAAGTGGCACCTCAATATTCGTTCTCTGACAATACGTACTGTTATTTCATTGGCTGTATTTCCTGGCGACGGCAGAGGCTGAGGGCTACCTAGCGGTGAAGTCTGTTGCCGTCCAACAAAAGGCACCCCCACACGCATCCCTAAAGATGTAAGAATCAAAGTTGTTTACGCAACAAATTAAACGACTGAGACATTCACTAGATCCTATATTTATTTGCAAACCTTGCTGGTGATGAGGCGGTCTAGCGAAACGTGTAGGTAAGGGTGAACATCCAGGGGCGGGTCGTGGAAACCTTCCAGATGTATAATCAGTCTAAAAGAAAAGGTCAATTTAGTCTATTGGCAGTTATTGGTGCTTATTACACTATCTCAATCTATTATTTACTCGTTGAGCAAAACTTACATTTTGTAGCTGAGGAGAATGTGAAGCAACAGGACTTTGAATTTGTGATTGTTGATAAATCTGTCGACAAAAACATCATTACAAGGCATCTTAGAGAAACCAGTTTCCAAGTATGTCATCAAATTACAGTAAAAGGTAACAAAATAATTACCTGTGGACTGCGACTTGGAGTGGGTAGTTGTGGACTGGTTCTTTGTGCTTGCAGTTGTTGTAAGAAATGTTGTGGAGACATTGAAGACTGCATTGGCGATTGTTGAGTATGCATCGGGGACTGTTGCAAGTGCATTGGTGACTGCTGTGAATGCATGGGACTCTGTTGAGGATGCAACGGGCTTTGTTGCGGGTGCATTGGACTCTGTTGAGGATGCATCGGACTTTGCTGGGGATGCATTGGACTCTGTTGTGGGTGCATCGGACTTTGCTGCGGATGCATTGGACTCTGCTGAGGATGCATCGGAGAATGTTGTGTAGACATCTGATTCTGGGAATGCATCGGGCTCTGTTGATGTATTGGAGATTGCTGCGGATGCATCGGGCTCTGTTGGGGGTGCATAGGACTTTGTGGCGGAAGATTTGATGTCTGCTGCACGTGCATCGGTGACTGTTGTGAATGCATCGGAGACTGCTGTGTATGAAGAGGTGACTGTGTCGACGGATGCAAAGGAGATTGTGATGTATGATGCAGCGGAGATTGTTGGGAATGCAACGGAGACTGCATCGGTGATGCCATCGGGTGAAGTGGAGATTGAGGTGCTAGAGAGTGAAGTGGAGATTGCGAATGTGGAGATTGAACATGTAACGGCGACATCGCCGGTCTAGCGTTTGATGCTCGGGGTGTTTGATTAACCACGGGCATGTTATTTCTCACATTTGCCATTTGTTGTTGGTTAAATTGTACGATTCCTCCCACGGATTGCGGTCGCTCCTGTACACCTGATAACTGCCGTACCAACTGCTGCTGCGGTGAACCAGTTTGCTCGATAACCAACGTTCTAGCACCTGGTAATATTCTTCCCTGAGTGTTTAGAGGTGAAGTGACCAATCCTATTCTCTGTTGAGGCAGCGGTTGTCCGTCAGAACCGAGAACGGTTTGTTGAGTTCGTATTAAGGTCTGTTGCTGTATTGTGGTGCCCTGAAGGCCTATTTGCATCGGTCGATTTAACGTTGTTTGCTGTTGCATTTGTTGACCTTGATTGATCGACTGATTCTGTGCGAATACAGATTGATTCGATATTTGTTGTTGATTAATTATGCTCTGTTGAGCTAGTTGCGGATTTTGTTGTCGCTGTTTGTTTTCATATTCCTGAAAAAAAAAATTGGTCAATATAAAACCAAAACCAAATTGGTAATATAATTAATACACTACCGGAGAAAATTAAGAGGTAAAGTTCAATCGATTAGATAAATTCTATTGAAAGGAAATAAATTTTCTATGATCACATTTGTTCCTCAAGTTCAATGAACTAGTACCTGCATCAGCATAGTGTGCTGTCTGGCTTGTTTCCTAGCGGCCTCCAGGTGCTTCTGTAGCGCTTGCTGTTCGGTGGACACGCGATGCAATTCGGCAGCGTCGTTCGGCATCAGTTCGTTACCTGATTTTCTCAACTGCCGCTGTTTACTATTCAGGGACTGGAAAGAGAACGCACTGATTATAGGAACGGACTGAGCGATATCTCCGTTCTAGCGCCCGGTTAGTACACATCGACATTCGGTTAACACGGGTGCCCACTCCCGGATTCATACCTGGAATAGAAAAACGGCGCGAAGTGGAGGACGCAAACACGCGACTACGAAGCGCACGAACACAGAAGCGAACTACGGGAAACACCACGGGCGCCACTGAGACGACGTCGGGGGCGACCCGGCCCGGCCTCACTCACCTTGCGGATCTTGCGCAGTTTCTGCACCTCCTGCTCGTAGTAGCGCAGCTGCTCGGCGGCGAAAGCGTTGTAGGCGGTCAGCCACTGCTCGTAGGCGAGGCGCGCGTGATGGTCCGCTTCGGAGGACGCGCGCTCCGGCGGAGGCGGCGGGGCGGGCGGCGCTACGCCGGAGAATAGCGGCACGGCGGGCGGAGGCACCGGTGCAGGGGCGGGCGGCGGGCCCGCGCCCCACTCGCCGCCTTCGCGCTCCTGCTCGCGCTTCTCCTGCTCCAACAGCTCCTCCAGAAGCAACGGTTGCTCCTGGTTTACGTTCTGACGGTTAAATGCCTGCTTTCACATCGCCCCTCGACGCTCGCCGACCGCCGACCCTCGATCGTCGGTCGCGATCTTTTGGGTGTCTCGTATTCCGATTCGGTTTTGAGCAGATTTAGTTGAGGGAGCGATGCATTAATCGTGAATCGGTTTTAATACTTCGATTGGCTATTTCGTTTTCTGTTAATTCGTTTCACTACCGGCGGTTCGGCCGGACAACGTTAAAAAATAACAATCAATACTTTACTCTATACTTGAAGGTATATAAAGGTGCAATCTGTAAGACGTATGGCGACAAAATCTAAGTACTACGAGGTGCGAAATTTACTGTAACAATATGTCTATGGCAAAATAATAATAAAAAAACAATGCTGTGTTTTGTGTGTGTTATAAAAAATTCTATATTCGAGTAGACTTCAGATACAATATTGAATAATATTATAATTTATTCATGACATTGTTCTAATATGAATCTAAATAGCGCTGTCGTATGTTATCGTTAATTAAATAAGCGCTAATATAAGCATGTGTTTTGAGTTCAATATGATTTTAAGTATCTGCATTGATGGTCTCATGCAATGGGAAATCATAACCGATTCCATTTTGACCTGTAAACCGAATCATTCTTTGTCCCGTAACCATGGATGTTTTGCTCATGAGTCTCCACCACCCGAAGTCCGATTGATAAGCGATAGATATTCTTTCCTTTTTCGTGTGAAAAATAAATAATTAATAGAACGACAATTCGTATTTAAAAACACAATGAAAATAGAAGTTCTTTTTATACTATTCATGTATTGTTAGGGAAGATGCTGAAAAGGAACAAAGGTTAGTTTTAATGCATGCGTGCAGCGAGCAAGCGGAGAAAAAGCTCTATCTACGAGGTGATTAGTAGTGACAAGGCCCTCTAGGTGTTTCATTCAACTCTTCAGAGATCATCAGAGAAACGGCTACAAAGACACAGCTTCGGATTTATTAATTTGGGAATACGGATGGGTGAAATCTGGAAATGGAAACGAGTATCTCTCAATAGATCAACGTGTTAATTCTTATCTTTGGAAGCTAGATTGTTATATTTTTTATTAAAAATCAACTAATTTGGGAATACGCAACTTTAGGGTTGCCTGGGGTTGAATTTAGTACTAATAATGTTCTATTATTTTCTATCAACATCATTTTATCCAAATTTATCAATCAAAATGTAATATTACCTAACTTGATGTCGTTTATACAGTTATTATTTAACATTTTTAATTTTTGCACTTTTAAATTATTGACATCTATTTTTGAATACTTGTGTTAATTTTGTTAATTAAAAATGGGGTTTAAAAATTTTGAATTACATTATTTTTACTCGTCATGTCTTATTGCAATAGGATAATGGTATATCATCATTTAATAGTCCAAAATTTATTTAATCTTATATCTCAATTATTTAAGAAATGTATATGTTTTAAACGAACCTACCGCTTTTACGGAGAGTCAAAGAAATCATTATTGTCGAGAAGAACCCGGATATTGTAACAGATTTGAGAAGTGGAAATTACGTGTAACCAGTGGTTAGTAATAGGGCGATAGGACAAAGGGAAATGAGGACGTAAAAGGCAAGAGGTGTGGATGGTACCTGCAGCAGCAGCGGGCGGCGGTGCAGCCAGTCGCCCCAGTCCGCGTCAAAGGGCGCCTGCACACCCAACCACCCACATGCAAAAACACGCCTGTATCGCCTACCACATCCGAGAACACACTATGCGACCGATTCAGTTCCTCTTTCATGCCAGCCTATGAGATATAGTACGCGATAACTGGCAACTATAAAGGATTTAAAAAAAATTATAATTTTTTGTAGATTTCCATACAAATGAAGCGGGGTATTTTAGTACCCCCGTTGGAATCGTAAGTAGTTATTTGTTTAAGCAGTCGCTCTACAGCACTTTTGGACCATCAAATAATCTTTTCTGCATATTATTTCTAATGCACAACTCATAATAAATTTCTAGAACGACATAAAAGTTAATGTTACCAGGGTTCCTTCGCACCCTCTTCTGAGAACCCACACCAGTCAGGTTTCCTTGTTTTATCATCTTCATAAGAATATAATTCTAAGAAATTTATTAAGGTTAGAGCAACAACATGTTATTCTAAAAAAATCTTACCATATTGTAGTGTTATTATAATAAAAAATCAGTTCTTGTATTAGAAAAATTAAAAAAAAATCTGTTTTACTAATATATATCACCAGAGGTAATAATATGGTGGAAATGTATTGCCAGTTTATCTTTTTATTTAAACGCATTAGACGCGTTGAGTTTATTTCAATATTTTTAAGGCATTTTAAAACTTTGATAAGATTCTTATGTTACTTTATTGAAATGAATTTAATGATTGTTTATATTTATATCATATAGGCCCTAACACCCTTCCACCAGTTGTCGCGTACTATATTTATTGTTTTAACGCATAAATATACAACAACACAACGTCGAAAAGATACAGTTTCATACAATTTATGAAATATCCTACTCTACTATTACATAATTGTTAAATAGCGATACAAATTACGATGTATTATGTTTTAAAAAAAAAAGAGAGAAATTGTATGAAAGTGAGGCCGAATTTTGTTGTTATACCCATGCAATATTAGTTTCCGAAACTTGTTATAGAGTAAAACAAGCAATTTTTCTCTCCATTTATTTAGATTTATATATACATCTGTCATTGAACCTCCACCAATGGCTGGATGAATTAATATTGCCTTGGATATGTGTACACTGATACAAGATATTGCGATGCGGTCACATTTGAAGCGGTATCAATTTTTACTGGATCATAAGACAATCTTTTCTCGGTGTAAAAGATCATGAATATGAACCTACGGCTTTGATAGCGTACATTTAAAGCTTTTGAATTCGATTCGTTTCGTAAATGCAAACGTCAAAGCGAATTCAGACCAAAAATAATTAAGAGAAAAAATATTACGACATGCACAACATATTTATATTGAAAATAAATCCTCCATGACTAATTTAATTTCACATTGAAACATTAGTAATTTGTAAGACAGGAAAATACAATTTTTGAGACAGCTTCCGACGAAAAATATTTAAAACAACTATGCTTATAAATATATTTCACGGGGATATTTATGTATATTTAATTTGTACCTGGGTTACTGCTTTACTATGGCTTTATTTGATATTCAGTGTTCTGCTTTAAAATTGCATAAGCTTTTATGATTTTTGTCTATTAATATAATAGAATATTTTGGTCAAATGGGGATCGAACCCATTTTGGGAAACTTTGAATTTAAAAAATCTAATAACTAAAAATTTCGTGTCAGTGATTGTTATCGAAATCCTCCGAAACGGCTTAACCGATTTTAATGTAATTTATTTGCGTATTCTTGATAGGTCTGCAAAAAATCGTAAGGTATTTTCCATGGTCCTTACCCGTATTTTTAATCACGTATACAAAGTTGCGCGTTTCAGTCAATATGTCAATAATTTCCTATTAGTAGATTTATTTTTCTCACACTGAATATTTTTCCTAATAACTAATGAATTCTCATATTTTTGATATACAATAATAATAAATATATATTGTTGATTTTATTGTCAGAAGATGTCTCATGTTAGGATGTGGAAAGGTGAGTGAATAATGCAGGCAGTAGTACAGATCTTCAAAATATAAAAAATAGTCAGTTAGTTGTTACCAATCTATTAAACGTTAGCTTAATGTTTATTTAAATTAAATGTTTGCATAATTTAATTGTTTTGTAGAAAAAAATAAAAAGATACAAAAATGTATACAGACATGTGACAAATGTACACCAGACAAATGATTTGCATGTAAATGTTGCAAATAAAACAATTTTGAGTTAAAAAAGTTGTTATGAACAAAAAAAACGAACTATTATTGAACTGTAATTGTAAATAGGAAAATCCTTACAAAACCCAAAAAAAAATCTTGTGGAAGTGAAACTTCTTAAGGCGCATGAGGGTAATTTTATACGGATGAAACGTGTGATTAGCGCCACGAAGATGTGCAGCGTCTTTTATGATAATTCGTTTGAAGATTAGGTAGTTCTAATATTTACAAATGACATGTGGCATTTTAATTTGCCACACGTCTAACAATTTCTTATATCGACAAAAAACATGAGATTTCAATAAATTATTTGTATTAAATTTTGACACTTTTAATATTTTGATGGCAATTAAATTTAATCAATTCCTAACATATGTTCCTTTTTCCCTCCCTCTAAGTCTCGGAAATCTAAAGGTTCAGATTGGTATAAATATGAACAAAACTTAAAAATTAGTTCACCAAAGATCTTTCACTTCTGACATGTGTACTTTGTATGCACGCACTTTTAATTTGCTTCTAGAAATTATTATTGTAACATTTCAATGTACGAGAGGCCTATTGCTTGCATTATGGTAGGAGATGGGTGGCAAAATAGCGGCTGTATAACCCTAAGAGCACGTACCTGTAATTGCGGGTAGGGCGGCGGTGGTGGAGCGCGAAGCCCCGGGTAGGGCGGTGGGGGGGCACTGCGTACTCCGGCAGGTACTCCGGTGACACCTGTATTTGCTAAATTTTTAACTAAATAATAAAAGTACGTTTAAATAATAAAAATAAATTTTCTCCATCGTATCTCAAAAACAGCTTGACCGAATGACTAGAAATTTGTAAGGCACACTCAACACATGTAAACGCATGGAATGAACGATTATCATTCGAAATTTTCCAAAATTTCTATATTTTTTATAGCAAAAGACAAAAAAAAAGACGCGAAATTCGCAACTTTTATTTCAAATGTCTACCAAAAATCCAATATTTTATATATATTTGTTAATAGTTCATTCCGTGCATTTAGGCTTACAGAATAAAACTCTGTCTTTTTTTTGCTTCAGATAAGCCAATCAGCCGGAATCGTGGAGGAAGTGCGAGCTCATATTTTGGAGGCGAGGGTGTTTGTAAATCTGTAAGTCAAGGTCTACACGACATTTTTAGCTTAAAATTTATATTTATACTGTCGAAATATATGTTAATAAATGATAATAAGCTTAGAGCTCTATCTATTTACTGATTTAGCTAGTATATATGAATTGTTTACCAGACAGTGGTGTGACAGCAAGCGGCGTGTCGGGTCGCATCGCTGTAGGCGCCAGTTGTCGAGCTGCTGCCACCATACCTCGAGCTGAATCATACAAAATGTTATAGCAAAGTTGTATACTAGCAAATCAAACCATGCCGTGGCTTAGTTTCGTCGTTATTTATAGCACGTTAAGATTCGTTTCCAAGTTTTATAGCACATAAGGGTACGAGCCCCTTTTCACACTGCTCGCAACCAATCAAGATGGAAGGCGTTAGCATCAGACGACCGCTAGGTAACCATGCGGCTCCTGCGGTTCCGTGTCCATGTGGGATTGGCCTTCCAAATGTACTTACCTGCGTGTGGTAACGCGGCCAGTGCTACAGAGCGGTCCTGGCGTACGACGCCCACCGCGCCGTCGGCCCCGAGGAGGCGGGTACCAGGCTCTATAGAACGGCCAGCCGCCAGCGCCGCTTGCACCTGCGCGGTCATAGCGTTCACGATGCTCTGGGTATTGGCGCTCAGCGCAGCCGCCCGCCCGCCGCCCTGTATAACATACGTTTTATTCAAGAGCATATAGAAACTAGAAACTTTGAGTAATGAAAAGAAACTTAATATAAAGTAACACAAATATCGACGGCCTCTATATATATAGTTAAGTATAAAGTCTTAACTATGTACGACAGATGTGAAATTATTTATTACTGAACTGCCTTTTGTACTAATGATATGCTTTTTAAACATCGTGTTTTAATAGCTATAGGGTTTCCATACATTTGTTAAGTTACTTACGATAGCAACAATATGTTTCGAGCGGTAAACGATTCACCCCGGCGTACAGACAAACCCGTAAGGATTTTTGCGACAATAATATAATAAAATAGACAATAAAATATTTTCTTTTTAATTAAAAAAAAGATACCATGAGCTTGATTGATAAATGGAAGAATATAACCATCTAAATTACATAACCTCTAAACGTCTAATATGAAACTGACTTATACGTAAGAGCCTTCGTCTATATCTATATATATATAAGAAATAACCAGGTATCTATTGACTCATCATGATATCTCTGGAACCATAAGGCCTAGAAACTTGAAATTTGAATCAGCTAAGAATGGATTTCAAGAAATTTCGGGTTACGGGCGTGTTGACTAAAAAAATTCAAATTTTCACATTTAAATAAAAATACGCTCAACGCTTTCAGAAGAGAGCGAGAGAGAGCGTTGAGCAGTATGAGTACGAAATACGCTCAACGCTTTCAGAAGAGAGCGTTGAGAAGTATCAGTGGAGTAATACTAAGCGACAGATTAAGAAATACTGTGATAAGAGAACGTTGTGGTATAAGAGAAGACGTAATAACTAAAATCAAGAAAGATATGCTTAGATGGTTTGGGCATGTAGAGAGAATGAGTGTAAGGAGACTGACAAAAAGGATTTATGAGTCAAGAGTGACTGCGAAAGTTGGAAGGGGAAGACCATGGCGAACGTTCCTGGACCAAATCCAGGACATTTTAAATAAGGGCCAGGTCAAGAGTACTGTAAACCGACGAACTTGTATGAAAGGTTTAATAAGAATGAAAGAAGCGAAGGAGATGTGCAAAGATCGTGGCAAGTAGAAGGACGTGGTCTCCTCCTACACCTATGGGAATGAGGCGTGATGCTACGTATGTATGTAAATAAAAATTAAATTTACATTTACAAACTAAATCTTTTATGGTATGTAAAAGTTGAACTAAAAATTGAAGTTATCATATAGATTAAAAATTTGGGGATGGATCACCCTTAACATTTAGGGGAATGAAAAATTGATGATGCCAGATTCTCCACCTTAGCCGATATGCACACTAAGATTCACGAAAATCGGTCTAGCCGTTTTGGGGGGTTCAATTTCTAACACTGTGACACGAGAATTATATTAGATTAGATATATTAGATTGTATCCATTATATATAAATCTCTATTCTTAGTCGACTAGAGCAAACTGTATTCAACAAGCTTTACTTAGCTGAGGGTAATGATTCATTTTAATTCGATACCTACAAAATAAAGTGCACAATGCGCCTATAGAAGTTTAAAAAAAAAAGTGTCCATACCTGTGCGAATTGTACGTGTTGATTGAGTATCTGTCCTTGAGGGCGGGCGATGGGCTGCGCCACAGTTTGTGGGCTTGCTCGTACTGCTTGTGGTTGCTGTAAGAGAATTTAACCGTTATAGATTTTAACCTAGCAGACCCGAAGTGAGGGATTTCAAATCCCCTATGTAAGAGTTTTAATTTAATAACTTAAGTATTAGACGAGTTACTTTCTTTATATTTTGTGTAATCGTAAAAGCGTTATAAAATAAACCTTTTCCTATAACTAAAAACCCAAATAGTTAATATTCAGCATCTACATGCCTATTATTGGCACGTTTTGTTTTAGCCTTTTTTTTTCCTCTGGGAAATGCATTTAGGCACGAAACCCGACCTACAGGTCAAGAGTGTGGGACACGGCGAGGGAGGAGACCTCGCAATACCCACTAAAACCTAGCGGAACCGTCTTCATCAGTAAGTGAGCCACCAGGTGTTCAACTTTCGCATTCGTCCCTAGTGCCTCAGATGAGTCTAACTGAGATTCAAGGAGGTGGAAGGAGGCGCACAAGCACGCGCCGCCTAATACCCTGGCTTCTTCGGCGGTGAGCGGGAGCATCCGCTGCATTCTCCCTCTCACGTTTTGTGTTAGCTTGCTAGTGACATGTTATTTCCATCACTCAAAAAAACACGGTACCACCGTGAGGAGAAAGCGCGACAAATGTACCGCACTGTTATCGTTTTGGCCGATTTGTACAGCCGCGTATATCACACAGTCGCCCCATGGAAACGCAACGTTATACGCATGATATTCCGGTGACTCTGTTCATTTGGGTGACCTTTAGGGCCGGAAATGAATAAGGCACATATATTGGCCGATGGCCAAGTATAAGCGGTCAAGTGGCATTATTGTAATTTTGATGATTATTTCGCCCCATTTATAAAACTTCATCTTCATTTTTTGTTATATAGCTATTACAACATAATGATTATATAACATACCATTATTATACAAGGAAGTAGAACAGTAATAAATATTTATCTTCGTAACAATGTCTTACAAAATTTTGTACTTGACTCTATATGTGAGGATCGTCGACGTTTCAATATCCAAACTTCATAGATGAGAGATATACCTGCGTGGGCAGCTGCAGGCCAAACATGTGGGAAAACACAGGGCGGGGCCATTCACTCTCCTTACTGTCGTCACTCTCTGCTTTAACCTCTCCTTTCACACTTTGCACCGCCTAAAGACAAAAAATTAATCAATTATTTGCTAAGACAGTAAAGTCATCTGACATGTACGTGTAATAGGGATTATGTGATAATTGACATTAGAAAATATTGCATGTCTGCTTCAACATGCGCATGCATTGACTCTGCGCACTAGAAGAGTTTCGGCGAGGGCTAATTATCAACCTTCAATTTCAGTTATTTTTTGTTTATGACAGTAATCTCACTTTATGAAAATGACTATAGAGATTCAAAATATACATACATGTAATGAGCTCGGGTAATTTTGAGCAATAACCTTCTGCACACTATAATGGAATATTTGTTCCAAAGCGTTCGACGGCGCTTCGGCTTTCGCATCCGGTACCTCCGCCTTCACTTCCGTCAGTTCAGATTTCACTTCCAGTTTAGGGAATTCTATGTTCTTCACGGCTTTCTGCAGTTCACTGTCCATCTTGTTGTCGCTCTTCTGGTCTGGTTCCTCACTGTTGGACGCAGTTTATGGTAAGTCTGGGCGCAAGTGTAATACAAGCTCAACAAATAATGTGTAAAAAAATCGTTGCCTGTGAGGTCGGTTGTCGGACGACAATTTTACGTGATAATGTGAAAGAAATCATTGATGAAAACATTTTGTTTTAATGAACAATGGCATTAGGCCGATCACGCCTCTCTTTCGCTTGTCTTGCTCTCTCGCTTTCACGCTTGGCTGAGGAGCAACGTAATAATGAATCATGCTTTTTTGTTGAAATAAGTTTTAATCTAATGGCAATATTTTCTATGAGTTTATATAATTTAATGTTACTCATTTCTTTTAATGCATCAGGTAATTTATTATGTATTTTGTATAAAAATATATACTGTCTTAAAAATTGGCTTTTTGAGCCTACTCGACTATTAAATAATTTGATTTAGACTAAGGAGACATAGACAGTCGACTACGGCATACTTACTCGGGAGCACGTTTACTGTGGCCGTGCTCAGTGCGGTCCGCGCGGTCGGGCACGTCGTCGGGTAACTCAAGCCCGTCCAGCAGGTGCTCATCACCCAACGCCGCCAGCTCGGGGTCGGCGTACTCCAGGATATTGAATTGTTCACCAATCTCTGACGTTAGCGATTCTAGAAGCTTCTCATCGTCCTCACCGCCGAGGCCCGTTAATATATCGACCTGTAGACACATTGAATTCAAAATGATTTATTCAAGTAGACTTTTACAGAATTTCTGAATCGTAAATATCGCTTAGTTTTTTCACTTATTATTTCCAACTCACGATGACATGGTCCCTGTTCTAAGGGGAACGCACAACAAACAGAATTGTGTTTGCGATTTTATCATCATTATTACAAGACAATTTTAATTTATTTTATCTAAGTTACAGTAATAGTTGCTTAATTCAGTTCGTGAACCTAATTCTGAAGTCGAAGCAGGTAAAGCTCCAAGAATATCAGTGCTTAAGGCACCGACAATCCCTTTAATTTATTTTATTTATCATTTAAATATAATAATAGTAATAAGGTCAAATTCAACGAAATTACCTCCCCAATATTTCCCGTGTCTTGTTCTAGCTTGTCCATATCGCCAATATCCATTTCATCTGTTCCGTGGTCTTGATTACTATCTTGCTTGTCTACCGAAGCAGCTAAAACATACATAATATCTTAGCATATCTAGGTTTTGATTAAAAAAATATATATGCCAATATGTTCTTTAAAATTTATCATAATGCTTTTCGGTGATGGAAAGCAGTGTGAGGAGACCAGTATAATCTGAGGACAATTCTGTTGTATGTGTCCCCCACGACCAGTATTGGAGCAGCGTGGTGAACCTAAACTCCAAATAACCTTGTTTATTATGAGTGATTTTCTATAAGAAACTAGTGAAGGAAATTTATGAGATTTTCACGGATAAATTTCATAAATTTAAATATAAAATTATGTATACATATATAATTAATAATTGAGTATTGAGTGAAACAACAAACTGTGTTTTCTATCAAAAGTTATTAGTATTATGAAACCATTTTCTTTTTTATGCTTTTATTCTTATTAAAATCTGTATTTGGATATCGACAATATTGATGCCATATGAACACTGAAAAGTAGGTAAGTAACAGCTTACTAACTTCCCACCGGCATAGACTTCCTTACTCGTAGGAGAGAGGATTGTTCGAGCATAGACCCACCGCGACTAGTTGACAGACTACACATATCTCCGAATGGTCCCTAGCAACCTCGCGATGTTTCACCGAAGCGCAAAATGATGAATTTAAAAGAAAATTTAAGTACGTATTTTTTTTATAAAGAAAAACTTAGTGGTGCCAGGCAAGGATTTCAGCACGGCTTCCAAAACATATAGTTATCAAGATAGCTTAAAAAATACAATTTCAAAATTATTGTATGAACAAAAATCTTCGATACTATAAAATAATAATAATACCGTTAAAAAAAATTGTACATCGTTAATATTCTCCACGCTAAAAACAAGTTGATTATGCCTTAATACAACTTGCAGAACGATTGTGGAGGTTTTCTGGCATGAAATTTTGAACAATTATTGTAAATCTGATTGGAACTTTTTAAAATAATTTAGTTTTAAAATGCAATATATTTTCAAGGAGACGTGTGTCATGCATTAATCTACGTTATATATTTCCATAAAACAATTTTACTTTACGCACATATTTTACTGATCTCAAATGTTGATGATGAATGATCAAGATCGAGCCCGAACACTGAGTGTTAGTAGAGTTAGCTAATTAGTTATGGCCAAAGACTGCGTAAGGTCTAGGTGACATGTATGAACGCACACTAACATACAAATGTGTGTCACACATTGCAATGAAAAAACCATTCGTAACCAACTGTTATATTCGCACATGTATCATCCGACTTAGAAAAACTCATTTCCTAAACCCTTCTACGAATACCAGATTCGCTTGCGTATGTGCAAGCGAATCTGGTATTCGTAGCAATAGAAATGTCTGAATATTTAGAATATATAGTCGGGCATACCATTCCCCTGTGAGGCAGCAAGTTGTTTCTGTTCCACTTGTTGCGCTGCATTCGCGATATTTTGTTGTATTTGATTATTCTCGCCGGAAATGAAGCGATGTTGAATAATCACTATATCAAAAAAACCAAACATTATTAAAAATATTTCTTATTGTTGACAGGTTAACACTTGACTGTAATCTCCTGAAAGTGAGTGATGATATAGTCTTAGGTGGAATCGCGATAAACTGATAAAGAGTTAATTCACCTCTTACGGTTTCAACACATTGTACCGGAATGTATTTGTTTTTCCCATTTTTGAATTTTCCCATGTATATATTAATAAATGCGTCAAGGCGCCAGGCGCGCTTTATTTCAAGTGGCAAGTAAACTGGTTTACTAGTGTTCAGAAATAACGCTAAACGTCATCAATGAAGTTTGAATTATAAAAAGTTTTTTTGCTTGGAGGTACGTCGGTGCTGGTAGGGTTAGTAGCCACGGCCAAAACTACCCGCCGGTTCAAACTCAGACAAAAAATTAGATAGTACAGTTTACAGGACATCTGCTACAGAAACGAATACTCGCACTATTGCACCACGGAGGCCGTAGAAAGGACTTACTGTGATCAGGGCGGTGCGGCATGGCCATCGGGTGTGGTAGCGGAGCCCTAGCCCTGACGGCCACAGGTGGAGGAGCGCGGAAAGAACCACCTTCCGGATTCACGTTTCCTGGTACCCCCTCATCACCTGTTTCTAAATACAAAATCATATTAACATTAACAGTAATAGAGTCTAAAATCATTATGAAAACAAAGGTAATTTAAGTCAGGGAGATAGCAGAGGTTCTGAGTATTATTATTCAACGGCCCCAAAATTTTTTACTTTTAGCATGTGGGTGAAGAACTTCATGAAAGAGCGAATAGATATTTAAAAGCTCACCGCAGTCGCGAGTGGCAGGCCACATCTTTTCAGGGTGCGGATGACGCTGCAGTAGGTCCCGCAGTTGACGGTTAATGTCTTCATTGGTTCCGTAGAGGGGGAAGCGCTGCGCGGGGAAAGGCGGCCTTGGTGTATCACCGCCTGCGGGTGACATGGCACTGCTACCTGACGGTGGGCTACTGCCATCCGGACCCCGGATCCTCTGCATCGCTGCTTAAATGATCAAACACTCTCTCATATTGCGACTACTCTCAAAAATATTGAACTCGATCGTAATCGCACTACTAAAGTGCAGTTGTGTTTTACCGGCGAAGAGTACTATTTTCCGGGAGACATTAAAAATATGTAAAGTCTATCAATGGAGTAGCATGACTCAAAACTACAAACTCTCTAAAGATTGCAAGTATTACAACTACGCATTTATTAAGCATCGAATCGAAACGCAAACTTTGCGGTATAGGTATGAAATTGCCACAGCTGAAACAGTAGTCTAAACCCAGATCAATTAGAAAACAACACTTACTCGTAACCTTACATGTAACTTACAGGTAAAGGCGTACATCGGCTTAGGTGTTTCAAAACGATCGAACTGTCCTTACATGACAATCCTACCAGGATTATGAGAATATATCAGATTCCAAACCAATGCATTACATTTTGTATTGAAATATATTCACTAAAGTAAAAGTGTAACATAAAAATGTCAAATGCCAAATTTGTCCCAAAATTATTTAAAACTCATCGCCTCACTACTTGATGATCGTCCTATAAATTTTATAAAAAAAAAAAGGTAAAATGTTCGCCGCCCGTTCGTCTCGCGCGATCACACTTTGCGAAACGCTCTTATGACGTATTCACCAGTTTACTCCCAAAGTTAAGCATGCGTAAAAAAAGTTTTACTTCAATAACAAAGAAATCACTATTTGCGTAACGGTAACAAATGAACTACTGACTGAGATATATATTTCATACATTGGCTAAGAGAGGAAGAGAGAAAGAACATGTACATGGTCAGTGCTCCTTTTCATCCTACAGTGATACAGACCTTGGTCTTATATATACGAAACGTAGCTGGCTATGAGGGAAAGAAAGAAAATTTGTGCCCGCGTCTCCCTCTCTTGCCACTACAGTCATATACGAAACATATCTCTTTCTTTCTTTCATGTTCACTAACTATATCTCACTCTCAAATACAGTAGGTCACGCCCAATCACACTTTTCGTAACGCTCTCCTCATGCACTCACCACTCTCCCCAAGTTAAGCGTGCGTAAAGAAGTTTTACTTCAAAGTACCTCGTGAAAAAATACCTTGAATTCTTTGATCATGTATAATCTGCTGTTGTTGTTGCGTTTGTTGTTGCCGCATCTGTTGCAGCTGTTTCCATTGACGTTCCTGTTCGGCTTCACGGGCACTCCTCTGCTGGCTGCAGGCGCGCTCTTGTTCCTATTTTATCAATACTCTAGTTACTCTATTATCTTACTTTTGTCGTTATGTAAGCATATTTCAACGACGCATTTCTTAAGGCGGCATTTTCCGTTGCCTTACTCCATACATACGTAGGAGGCAAATAACTTTTAAATTTAGAATTGTACATACCCAATTATGTATAGTATCTATTTTTTTATTGATCTAAGTTTATTGTAATTTTTTAATTAACGACTTGTAGAGCAATAAACCCAGATCATGATGCTTAACTATGCATATATAGTTAATTTGGATTCGTTTGTATAGAAAATTGTCACTTTAATAAACCATCTTTATATTTAAATAAACCGCAAAATATATAGTATTAATATGAATATGAATCCCTAAAATCTCATCAAATCACACATTCTCGTATAACTTTGAACCGCTTTTGTTTTAACTAATGCATTTTTACAACGTAAATACATCATATAAAATTGAGATTTACAATGGTAACTTTTTAAAAAAGCTTGATTTATTTATACTGAGCTTAATTTCATATAAAAAAAACGAACACCGAATATATATTTTCAAAAAAGTTGCACCGCTTTTTGGTACAAAATTGATTTTGCACATAATGAGTATGAATTGAATAGACTTCTTTACTTATTAAAAGTATTAACTCTTAGAAGAACATCGATTTGTTGAGATATGCGTGATTATATTCTCAAACTCAACACTACATCAAACAAACGTGCCAATTATTACCGTATGTACAATAAACAAATTTCGATATATATTTCATGCAATTTGACTAACAAAATAATTTGAACGATATTAAATTATAAAAAAATATGCATTAACATTTACATAATTTTACAGTTCTGTCTACTATAACAATATATTCTATGTTAATTTTAATGTTTAGAAATTTTATCTTTTGTTTTCATGCTAGAGTTATTCATTTATTAATTATGAATTTGTCACAGGTATTTTTTGCATTAAAAAAAGATTAATATTTATTTTATATACTTCGTAATGTATACTTTATGTGCTCAAGGGTTAATGGGTGACTGTAAAGTTAACATTATATTAGGTATCACTCCAATCTATTCAGCTTATAAAACATAGGACAGAGGTTATTAATATGCTTCTTTATTTACAGTGCATAAAATAAAACAGAAGTACCATTAATAAAATGCATGTCGTTCATTAGTCGTATAAATTTTTGTTACGCTGTTACCTGCAAACTTAATGGCTAAATTATAAAAAAAAACCTTACGAGCATAAGGACGCAACTCAATACTAGACTACCTAAGAACTAAAGTTAGAATTGTTAGCACACCAGTACCAGCCACCAAAGTCATATTAAAGCCAACAACTACCAAGACAAAGCGAAAATGAAAATAAACAACGTTACGGATACAGAGGACGCGAGTCCGGGAGGCGTTTCGTGTGTTGTGTCCTCGATAGAAAAAGCTTAAATAAAAAAGAATGAAACAAAATCACACAGCTTACAACGCCATTGAACAGCCGAAAGTTGCTGGGTGACGACAAATTTGGAAATTGAACTTTGGACTGCGCTAAAGGACCGCGAGTCACCCAGCAATGTACGTAAAGCTTCTCGCATACACACAAATGATTTTTGTATTATAAATGTATATCGACGGCTCCTACGTATAAAGAGTCAAGTATTGAATCCTAATTTTTTAAGACAGTCATAGATAAATGATTTATCACTGTACTATTAACTATTACTGTTATTATTAAATTGAGGAACGCCAGCTGCACGCACGAAAAAGCCTGACGCGTTGTCACGTTCCCGAGCCTAGCGTGCAAGCGAGAGCGCCGAACAAGCGATAGAGAGGCCCGATCGGCCTTAGCGTTGGACTTGAGAAGCATCTCTCGTGCGTAACTATTAATGCAAGATTTAAACATTTTCAACAATATTTCCTTTTAACGTTATCAAAAACATCGTTCGTAAACCGACGGAAAGACAACCAATTTTTTTTATCCATCCTGTCTTAATAGCTTTTATGATTTTAAAAAACCTATGTCCCGTGTTGATAATCATCTAAATTACAAAATCGTCAAAATGTTTAAATTATTAGTCGACTCTTTAAAATGTAGGGGCCGTCGATTTATTACTAATTTTTATTGTTGTGTGTATACAGGTGTTAAGAAGATGCTTACGAAAATTTTACATTAAAAAAAGTTTATTCAATGATGTTTTTATTTTAATGATGGCAAAAAATTGCACAGATTACCTTGAAAGATTTAAATCTGCGTAAGCATATATCCAACATTCTGTATAAAGCATTATTGTTTGTGATTATTCTCTATCATCTACAAAATAGACATGGTTATAGTTGTGTTTTTATTTCACTTTTTAGAATAAAAAACATGACAAAGTATTCAATTATTATAATAGTTCTTAATTATAATAATCAAAACATAAATACATATATGAATCTTATTAAGGCTACTCCATTTAGGTTATTTTCAGTGAGCTGGATGATATCAGTAACTTTAAACCGTGTTAGCAACGTAACAAATTGTTATCCACATCTAGCAAAGTGCCATGACAATATCGATGACACTTTGTTTTTTATATTTACACTAGCAATGCCCAGCGGTTTCGTCCGCGAAGGTCACCGATCTCGTGGCAGTGGAAAGTCTATTAAGTTGGACTTCCGTTAACATAAAAGTTTTATTTCACTTAGTTTTGTAATTACATCCTTTCAGATTATTTACATTTATAAACTAATGAATATTCATTTTACTTTGCGACGAAAATTTATCTAATAACGAAATACATTTATAAAGTCGTAACATCAATTACGTAGAATGTCCGACATTAGCAAATTTAAAAATACTCTACAGATATAGAGAAATTCTTGATTCAAGGAGGTAATGATATAATTTTTTAAATGTCTCCAGTAATTGTTAGCTTGATAGAAATAAAAACAGTACAGATACATCGATGGGTATCATTGGTATTCTTGGAATATGAACTAACTTCTTAGTCGCAGGCCCAGTTATATGGGTCGCTACAATTTTCGCTACAATGGAATGTCCAATATTAATAATTTAAAAAGTATTTTACAGGTATTAAAACGGTTTTTAATAAATATTTAATAAGATAAGTTTTAATAAAGTGGTATGAATAATATGGTTTGATTATATACGGCGCCGTTTTTAACTTTTAAAATGTAAAAATGAAGTTATATTTGCATAACTACATTAGTTGGACATATAATATTGTACATTTTTTGTTCTATCATCCAATAGCTTCTGCAGCGCACGCGATGACCGATTTTTGTTTTACATCTTGGGTTACATTAATGCATTTTTATTAGGGATCTCTTTTTTATAGGAAATAATATAGCCTATGTCGCTCACTGAAAATGCAGCATTCTAATAGTGAAAAAATTTGAAATCGGTCCAATAGTTTTGGTGTGAAATCGTAACGAACATTATTTACATACAAAGAGAAAAATGTTTCCTCTTTAGAATATTAGTTTAGATATCGAAACGCTGATGTGTTGTAGAATGGAAGTATTGTTAAGTAGTGTTGTGTTGCGTTTTGTTGTGTATGTGTGTGCATATGCGAGCGCCGAGAGCGAGTACCGTGTTGCGGGCGAGGTGCGCGAGGTGCGGGAGGTGCGCGAGGTGCGCGGGGTGCGCGGGGGGAGGCGCGAGGCGCGGCAGCGTGCGCATGATCTCGGAGGGGGTGAGCACACGGATGTGCGCGTCCGCCTCCAGGAGCCCGCCCGCCGTCACCGTCACGTTGGGCGCGCGAACCGTGCCCGCCGCGCTGCTCGCCGGTGTCGCGCCCACGACGCTCACAGCGGGGGCGGGGGGAGCGAGGGGACTGGGCGCGGGGGGCGGCGGGGCGGGCGAACGCACCGCCTCGACCTCGGGCACGCCCGTCGCGACCACGCTCGCCGCACCGCTCGAGCTCTGCCGCGCCAACCAACGCTTAGTACTCGCCACGACACCGCATTACGGCGTCCGATATACACCCGATATACGTCCAATACACACACTCTTAAGATGACGGCTAAATGACCTTACGAGGCGTCTCTTTTAAAGCTACAGTAATATCTTCTCTATAAAAATGTGTATATCAAAATGTTATCTGTTTGTAGGACTAGAAAATTAACATCAGCACCAACCAATCCCGTTATCAATCGTATCTTATTACTGCTATATGACAACCCTAAATCGCCCTAACCATCACTATTCCTATTGCTATTGTAGATAAACAAAATAAAACTAGATCAATTATGAACATTTTAACTATATATATCTGGTCATATAACGATTATATACATGACATGTTTTTCTAGTAGTATTTATTAATTCACAATATTAGTTTAGTATTACTATATTGAGAGAGTATGTATAACATATATCTTTAAATAGTTAATTATTTCGAGACGAACCTTAAGTAGAGTAAAAAGAAGTTATTGAATCAGTGGTAATTAACAACGTTTTATATACAGTTGTGCTATCCTTTACACAACCATTCTTCTACTAGCTTGCTATTACATCTGAGGCGAAACAAAAGCCTAATCTTTAATCGCTTTTATCCCTTATTTATTACATAATACCCTGAGTAATAATGTTTTATGTATACCATAATGCGTTAGGTAACTCTCATATACATACATCAGTGACAATATTTACCTTTTCTGTCTGAAAAGAAAACCACCATAGGCACGATTTTAAGCAAATGAAAAACTGTTTATTTCCGGCATAGCAATTATTTTAGATTATACTATGCTTATAATAAGAATGCCAAATAGTAATAATATTATTATTATATCTAGCATTTGAAATATATAATTAGCAAAGAACTGAATATTGCGATATAATTAAATTACGATTAAAACTATCATATCCTGATCATTTGAACCAATGGCAGAACTTTTTTTAATAATGCAAATACTATAAATGATTTGGTGACCCTAAATCCTACGACTGTGTTCTTTCAGACAGATGTTATCAATTCTTTAATAAGACAGGAACACATAACAAATCAAATGCAGACTTTATTCAAAACAAGTATCAACATCACTTCAAATTCATTTTTTTACTTTGCAACTTTACAAAATCAATATATCTTTTATAGACGAGACATTGTTTAAGAGTTCCATTACATTTCTGTGAATAAATTTCAAGTACATGTGGAGCAAGTTATACTATAAAATGGCGTTTTATAATTTCTAATTATTACTTATTAGATTTATAGTACCACTTTTATAAACATCTCATATAAACTCTATAAAAATACTTTTTATCCTACCTATATATCGTAAGTTCGTACTTTCGCAACAATTTTGAGAGACGAAAATGTCACATTGTTTTTTGATTATATAAACGCATGACTCGACGCATGCGCGCATTGATATGTGTTAAAATATTGGAATTTTATTTGCTATATCATCAAAATTTTTAATTATTTCCTTGTTTTTATAAGGTTTTGCACATTTATAGTGTTTTTGATCTCATGTCTGAACTTAATTTTTTGTTGTAATATAGTTTGTGTTTGAAAGTTATCATAAATAAATGAGTAAACAACTCGTTGCTTCTTTATTTTATTTAATTTTAAACTATTTACATTTTTATCGAACTTTCGATCCGGTCTGATGAAAAATAATATACTCACCATGGGCCGAAATGTATGGCATCGTCCCCGCGCTTTTTCACCCCCGCCTTCCGTTCGGAAGACAACTATCACGCGTGCAGCAATGCCATACTTTCGGCCCTAGGTGCGTAATATACTATTTGGGAAGTTATAACAGATTTTATTACAAAATGTTTATTAGGCTTCAAAAATTTCGAGTTTGATGCCTCATCGGCTCCCCTGCAAAAGTCGCATTATATTGATGTGTCACTATCGAATTAAAGCTTATATAACCTTAGCGTTAAACATCACTCAAATAGAAGCGTACCAACACTAAAACAGTGTACTGTCGATAAGAAACAGTGTTAGTAACGGATCAGACGAGTATGTATAAGCGGAGGTGGACGCACGGAGTGGGGTGGTCACACGAGTGAGTACAACACAGTGAGTAGTGGTTAGCACACACGTGGGAGAGAGCAGGATCAATACATACCTGCTGAGCTTTCTTCATACGTATGGCGCTGCGGTTGTCTCGAGCGCGTTGTAAGTACGGTGCTTTTTGGTCCGAAGGTAATGCCCGCCACTTCTTCAGAATCTGCTTGCAGCGGTCCACCCAATTGGGGAACTCAGTCTTCCACTCAGGGTGGTTAGTGTTCGCGTATAGGACCGCCGATATTGTCGCTGCCGACCCTAAGCCTGAGTTTTTTTACAATCAATCAATCAAATATATATGTATTTTTTCCACGTTTTTTTTGTACTACACATTTTTGACACTGCCTACCGTAACAACATTTCTCCTCTCTAACCATAAGATTGCCTGGCAGAAATCACTACTTAGCAATAAGGCCGCCTTGTAGCCTATGATTAGGTTATACATATATATATATACCAGAGAGCGTTATGCGCTGCTCCACTGCGGATTGGCAGGTACAGTACACAAGTATACAATTTCTTCACTCTCTTAATCCGATTGTGACGGAAATCCTAAGAGGGATCAGGCGCAGGACCGACGCACACCGCCAACTTCCCAAATTGAGAAAATATTAATAGAAAAATCAATATCGATTTTTGAATTGACCCGACCTGGCACTCGAACTCAGGATGTCTGTAATCAGACATGCTAAACACTAGACCAGTGAAGCACTTTTATCATGGTGTCACTAATTTATATATTATGTGGCAACTGTTTTTTATTTTAAAATAACAAGTTTTGTTTTACGACAAATTACGAATTTTTTGTTTGTTCTGTTATTTTTATTGAAATTTGTATAAGCTCAAATGCCCTGATATATGCGAACAGGGCATTTATTACTTACTCTCGTCAGCTCGCATTTTGTCTGCGCTGCGTTGGTTGTAGGAGGGAGGGGGTGCAGGCTGATCGCTCCAAGCTCCAGTCCCGCCACCAGCTCCTGAGCCTCCGCTGGAACCTCCTCCACATTCACCATATAAAGGGCTGAGTGCACTACTGCAACATAATTATGATGTTTTTTTTTTTAATTTTCACCTCACTGGCATTATGGTACTGTTTTCGATAACTGAAATTCCGGTAGGTCAAATTTAAGAAATCTTATTTTTGAAGTTATACTTCTTTTGGCGCGTTAGTGGAAAATAATGAAAGTAATTTTTTACGATGCGCGCGCACACACCATTCCAAAAAACCGACACCCTGAAGTTACCCATAGTCAACATTTTAGTTTTTTAAATATTTTATATAATTATTACATAATACCTTCATTATTTTATTATATTACTTGTTTGAAAAGATTTATATATTGTTACGCCAAAGAAGTATTACTTCTAACGCGTGCACATAAGTACATACAGACTTTTTATTTTGTCCAGTGGAAAGCTGTCGTTATTAAAAACACTAACACCCGAGATGTAATATAATTACTCCAAGTAATATAATTTACTTTATATAAAAGTCAATAACAAGTAAATTACCTCTAACCACGTTTAACCAAATTTGGTTATTTATTATCTTATTAAAGTGCTTACCTGAACGAAATTAAAAAACGTTTTCTTAAACGTTTAAAATTAATTCAAAATAAAAGTAAAAATTTTGTGGGTCAATTGATGAGACGAGACGAGACCAGCCAATTACTTTGTCTCAAAGAGTTTTCTTGTATCACCTAGGTTCTACAGTAAACCCTATGTTTTTGCAATAAATAAATAGATTTATTATTATTATTAGTTTGTTTGTGCTTGTAATAGAAATAATGTTAATCATACCCGCTGCCGAATTCTGAATGATAGGGTGAAGCGTATTCCATGGGGCTCTGTAGTTGTTGTCTCTGCTGGGAGTAAGGGGTACCAGCCATTGAGTTCACATACGACACTGATGACTCTTGGGATTCCTATACAAAGTATATTGAAAATTATATACTTTTAATTATGATGATTTTTAAAATGAAGCTTTTTTTTGCATCGCTTAAATTTTTCGTCTATATGTAGCATTACAGGTGCCTGCAGAATGGATGAATATCGCTATACTGAACAGCCAATGCCAATATGGCGGCACTCATTTATTTGCATGTAGCATTTATTGTTTATTCCCAATGATGTTATTTTAAAAAAGTTACACTTGCATTGTGGTTTCATAAAACCGCTCAATGTTTTTCTTTTAATCTAGTTTATTAATGAGGTCTTATTGTTCCTTAACAATAACTGAACCTTTCCTCCTAGACTTTTATGTTATTTTATATAGTAATTGGTATACTACCTTGCTCATGTAGTTGTTGACAATATCAGTTATTTCTAAGTTCTGTATGTATTACATTGCCCCTTTTGTATTTCTTTCACTGTACAAAGCGACGCATGCCAGATATTACATGGACTTTAAGATTTCGACATTAGTACTTTTAAGAATATACTCTTAGGCATGGTGCAAAATCACACACAAATTTCATCCAAACCTATTCACCTGTTGAGGAATAGTTGAAGAAAGGTAATTCACCTGTGAATCATCAGTCAGCACCCCCTTGAAAATCTCATCCACATCGTTACTGTCCATATCGGGTAATGTATCCCGGACCATCGCATCCAGATTCACACCCAGTAGGGACAACTCATCCTTAGGTGATATTCTAGATGATTGTGACCCAACGCTAGTGTCTGTGGAATGTTACGACAAAGATATTTACTAATTGGTTAGAGTTAAACTTACAATTCTCATAAAGTACCCTCGGATGTCAAAGGATTTCTGAATGAGACCTCTTTTAAGAGATAAGAAGTCTGATGAACACCCAATATCTAAATGGTAAGGGTTTCGTATTTGTGAAATGAAAGCAAATTGACGTTAAATAAATGCATGAAAGTAAGTGATCGCATCTGTTGTACAATTAGGTGATTAACAAAGACAATGTTGCATATTATTTACTGTGAAGTCGTTTTGTTAAGTATGGTCTGTGACTAAATAAGCTTGATTGAAGAAAGAGATAGTAGCTTATTATATGTCTGACTTTCTTAAAACCATCCGATGGTTTATACATTCAATTGGAAAATATACAATTATTAAAAGACAACTGACCCATTGAAATAACAGGTTTATTTGACACAAAAAGCTTTTTGCCTAAGAAAGAATTCGGCTTTATATGAAAGACAGTTACTCTGTGTAGCCAAAGTAATTTACTTTCTCTACACTTATACTTCATTTTGAAAAAGAGTAAAAACAATAACAATATAAAACATACCAGCACTGATGTTTTCTTGTTTGGGTGTATGTACTGGGACGTCAGTGGGCGTGGTATCGGACTCTGTAGGTGGTGGACCCAGGATGGCATTTTTTAAAGCAGTAGAATCCTCTGTGTGCTTCAAGTGACATTCGTCCGATGCTTCCGTTTTGATTTTCGTCGTGTCCGACAACGAACTACCATCATCTTTTTCGTCTTTGGGTTTCAAGGATTGGAGTATATCAGCTTCTTCCTGCGTTATAATCAATTACAATGATAATGAAACAGAATGTCAATTTTAAGAAAATAAATTATTTCATCAGTTTATTAAGAACTAGGTAAACTGATAGGTCTATGACTCATTATAAGGACTTATGTCTATTTAAATACATATAATCTTTCATTGTAAAACCAATAAGATAAAGGAAGACTTAGGTAAACCAATCGTTTTAATAAACGTAACATAATCAAACATACCCTTTATTTTTAAATTTACAAATATCACCTGAGATCACTTAACGTATTTCTGTTGGATAGTTTCAAAGTCTATAAACAAAACAGGTGTAAATGTTTTTGTATTATATATAGATTAAAGTAATATACCGTATTTAGAGTAATGAAAACAGTGTTGTCGTGTTCATTGAATGCGCTAAGTGCGGCCAACACGTCGTCGCCGTCGCTATCCGAGTTGTCGAAGTCCCGAAGTTCCCGATAACCCTCCGGTGTTGCGCCACGACCACTACCATCGCCTTCCAATACCCCTACAGTACCTCCAGCACCTATAAGTGTCAAATTTCTTAGTAGCCGTGTTTTTCAGAAATAAATAGATAAACATATTATGACAATTTCAAAATATGTCTGTCTATTCCTCCATCATTTTTAGAGCGAGTTTATATTATAACTGGTCTTTTGGAACGATAAATTCATAAGTATGGACTTAACTCTGAAACTTATGGAAGTTTCAGAGATTGAAATCAAGAAGTCAAATGAAAATGATTGTTTTTGGCCATTTGGGATCTCCAGCGAGAATTGAAACGAAGTTCAGAACCAATTCAGAAGTTTCCGAGATAAAATAATAAAATAAACAGATTGATATTTAAGAGTTAGTCTATTGGATTAATCGTAATTTATTATTTTTATTTGAACCGATGAAATTTACAAGTGCTGTACTACAATCTAAATTGAAAAGACTTTACAAGAACTATATACATTATGTGCTTATAAAAGCGCATCTTTAGAAGAAGAATATGATTGTTAATATACTTTGTTTTTTTTTTTTGTTAGATGGGATGACGTCACTTCCTTTACTAAAACTACTTGGAATTTCCTTTTTTTATTTGTATATACAAATTAATGTATACATGTAAATGTACAAAACTTACCAGTTGAAGTAACAACAGGTTTAATCGGCTCAAGGAGGTCTTTGCCAAAGAATGCTTCCTGCATATACGAAGGGAACTGTTCCATGAGTTTCGAGCGAGGCTTACGACGTGGTTTGCGTTTGTTACTCGGCGATTCTATTGCATAATACAACAAATCTTAATTATTAAAACGTATAAGGTAATGTGTAAAAAGACAAATAGGAGCGATTTAACGTCCAACTGCTGGGCACAAGCCTCCTCACTCATAAGAGTTTACTCAACAGAATTAATTCCAGGATATGCAGGTTTCCTCACGATATTTTTCTTATTAAATGATAAATGATGGATTAGGGAGAACTATTAAGCACCTAAGTTGCTTTTTATAATGAGAAACTTAGTAGTGCCAGCCCAGGATTTGAAACCGCCATTTTTCACAATGAAACGAAGTGAACTTTTTGTGGAATAAATATAAATTAGAAAAATCTCAGTTTTAATCTACAATATAATAATAATGAAAAGTATAGACGTTAAAAATTTTAAAACTGAAATTTTTCTGATTTATCGAAATATTTGAAAAATATATTATTTACGGGTAAATACCACGATTATATGTGTTTTTAGATTAATTGATGATATTTCCGCCCAATTGCAAGGGCTGTGGTCGCGCCGACACTGCTGTTGCCATAAATAATATATTTTTTTAATAATATAGACATTTAAAACGCGCATATTATTGAATTTGTATGAAATCCGTCATTAGTGATAAAATTTAGTATTTTGCAATTTGGAAGTTGCGTAATTTTCTCAATAGCGAAGAGGGTAGACAATAAGTTTTTTTTTACAATACACGTATCGACATGTCTTAATCAAAAGACGTATATATAAATATTTATAAAGCTAATAAATATTCTTACCGCCAGACCCTAGTATTCCATCTCCATCCTTATCATCGTCTGCTTGAGCTTTAGTGTTCTGTCTCTGTCGCACCACAAACCCTCCTATGCCGAGTTTATTAAGATTCCGTTGTCTCTTCCTCCTCAGCACGGTCAGGCCAGAATCGGTTGTGTATATAGTAAAGCCTTCAGGTACGGGCCCGTCGTTAGCCACGTTCCACAGAATGCCTTCTTTTAGATTGCTTGTTGGCGTTAGACCTAACAAAAAAAATGTTTGTTAGGAAGCTAACGGTAATACGTGCTTTAATACAATACGCGGCATATCGTTGATACAACGATCTCTATTAATAAGACTTATGGCAAATAAGACATTATAAAAGTTCGTGGAAAAGTTTCATTCTCAAAAACTACTAAAAATTAAATTCAAATTAAAAAAAAGTAACCACTACGAAATCATGAAATATGTAAAAAATTTGGTTCTGTAATTACGGACAAAAACTTAAGTGATAACATCATAAGAAAACACTGATAAAAAACATTGTTGCAAAAACCATGAAATTAAGCCGATCGTGCCTCTTAATCGTTCGTTCCGCGATTTCGCTTGCAGACTCAGCTCACGCTGAGCTTGATAATGAAGCATCTTTTTCAAAGGCCGTTAATCATCGATACAAAAGAAGTTATCACGTCCAAAATCTCCAGCAGATGTTTAAAAATTCTTGTCCCTTTCTTTTATATGATATATTTAATACTGCTGCAATCATTTTATCAACGCTGATTAGTTTCACTGGGCAAGTAATACACACACTTAACATTTTAATACGTACCAGATTTTGACGAAGCCTTTTTTTCATTTCAGTCTTACGTTAAACAATTATACGTTTAATATTACTATAAATAATGCACAGATATAAAAAAATAAACCTTCTTTATGAACAGTATAAAATTAATAATCAATAAATCTACTACAATCAATTTCAATTATCTATATTCAGTGCAATTTATTCGAAAACAGTACTAATTAAATATATTGAAATAAAACAAAATACTTGTCATAAAGAAGGAATTGCAAAAAAAAAAGCCAGCAACTAGTAAGCGAAGTATCTTGGCCTGCATTTATTGCATGCTATGAAATGTATGAGAGCTGGAATATCGATTAATTATAAAATAAATTAATAAACTCTGTCCACAATTTTTGTAATATTATATATAATTTTCTAATATTTTCAAATATATTACAATACATGAAAATAACTTTGCTGATAATTATCCCGAAAAAAACAAATTAGACAGAGAATACTTTGTAATGAAAATAATAAATCAGGCGTTACTGAACAAAAACAAAAGGTAAGCTAGGAAGTCGAAATACTTGGCAACTAAACGCTTTGTATTGCAAAGTAATTTGGATTTCCCTGGTTATATTTGATGGTAATGGTCAGAGCAAGTGTGATGATGACGTGTGTCCACCCACCAGGTTCCTCTTTGACTTCTGCCGTGCTGTCAGGCTTGGCGTCGTCGCCCACCTCGCCTTCTGCATTCTGAACCACTGTTTCAATAGATGCCATTATTTCTATATCCATTATGCCAGCGTCCAACACATAAAAGTTTTATGTTAGATACTTATTTTATATAGAACATAACCGCACTATTATGTTAAATTTATTTATAAGACAAAGTGTTACAATATGGGAGAATTTTAATCATTTATTTACCTTCCCAAACTACCTACATTGTGCGAAGGAGTTAACATTTAACTTGAAAATAGAGCCAAGAGCATATACATTATAAACATTTATACTATACTAGCAGCTATTCAATATTGCGGTAAGACAAATGTTTTGACATATACAATATTTTTGTTTTAAACCACACTCCCGTTGTGGGTATTATAATATATCTTGTTTGCCTCTAACAATAACCATATACTTATCGTGTGTTTCATTAAATCTTTAAGTTAAAATAGGCAAAAAAACATATACCTTAAAAAGCATACTTTTAATTATATCAGTGCGTCTAATAAATACTTCATAACATTTCTTTAAAATTTCGCCACAATTGTTGAATTAAGTAGTAACTTTTGATGTGAGATTATGAATGATCTATCATTTATTTTCTTTATTTAATGCAGGACATTTTGTTGGCTCTTTCACATTTAATATTATGTACAATATAATAATTATAGTTATCAATTATTAATAATGCAAAAGTGAAATGATGTCCATAAATTATATTATACTAAAACTACAAAATTAAGAACATAAATTATAATCTATGAACAATATCCGCCATCTTGTTATTCTATGAAACAATATCAATATAAATGCAGTACTATTGTGAGAACCTAATAGTTACTTTGAATATAATGTAAAACATTATAAAAGATATGATAACTTTATAAAAGTTTTCTCATATACATAACTTCCTCACCGTCACAAATAAATTCAGTGGTTCAAACTAGGGACCCTTAACAACGTTGATATATGGGCAATGTATTTTATTAGTAGCGAATGAGCAGTTAATATTAGAGATGTAACAAATAACGGGTCTGTTTCATTTGTTTCTTTATAAATGAAAACCTATAGTAGTGCAAAGAACAAAAAGACATCTAAAGATCCTAATTGGTAGCAAGTGACTAGCACAAAAATAAATATATTGGTATCAATACTGAATAGGCATGTTTACATTAATTTCCAGTCATTTTTAATTTAATAATTGTAAAATTACGTCGGTTTACCGGAATTTTTATTTTACATCTGAAATTAATGTCCATATTTAGATAACCCGACATTTTAATTTATCTTTAACATTTATAAGTTCATTTTTTAGAATTTATAATAATACTTCAAAATGAAACAATTGATTTTTATTGTTGTATAAAGGGGAAGAAAAATAAAATACATTCATTTAATAATAAACAAGTCATATTAATGGTTTGGAAATATATACTTTCGTTTAACTACTTCCCCTACCATGATAGATGTTACGAAGAAGTGTATAAATTTGTTTTATGGCACTTTGCCCACAATCTGTATTTTACAAAAAAAAAACCCCTTTCGTTACAACTCTAATCATTATTATAATTTTGCCTGGGTAATAATGCAGAACTTATATATATTTATTATTTAATAATAATATATTTCCAATAAATTAAATTTATTAGATTCTCTGTAGAATTTTGGAAGTGATGGATTAATTCATAACGAAAAAAGCTCGCAAAACAAAAACATCCGTTAAATTAACAAAAAATATTTATTTTATATATATACTCACCAGCCTCTTTCTCCGTGTTCTCGTTCTTGAATCTACGTTTCCGTCTTGTATGGGTGATGCCCATCTCTGCTTCCAACTGCTTCATGTGATGTGCTCCTCGCTGAGAGAGGCATACGTCGTCGACGTAGTATTCTCCAGCCAGCCCTAAAGCCAGAGGGGTTAACCTTGGGCGGGCTGGTGGAGGGGTGCGAGGACATGCCGCCTCTATGGCACGCACCAGATGTGGTGGTGGAACATCACGACCGCGACACAACAGACATTTATATCTGAAAATACAATAAAGATTTAATTTTATATTAAAAATAAATAATAAGTTGGCAGTCATAGGGAATGATGATAGAAGTGAAAACTTATAAAAAATTCATGAATAATTCCATACAAATGCGAAATCGATATCTTATTTATACCATTCATTATCTCTCTTCAATTATATATTATAAAGTTATTTTTATAAATATTTTGAAAAAAGAAAGGAAATAAATAAAAATTTTAACAAAAAAAGAACCACCTTCAGAACAACCTTACAAATAGAGTAATAAATAATTGCGTATTCTTTTATAGTGTTCTTCGTATTCTTATATTTGGAGTCAGTGTCAGCCAAGGTAGATGTTCCCCGGGTGTCCACTTGGCAGCTCGGCTGACACCGACTCCAAATATAAGAATACGAAGAACACTATAAAAGAATTCGCAATTATTTCTTACTTTTTAGAGGATATTAATATATTTGTAAGTTTGTTTTGAAGGCGGTTCTTTTTTTGTTAAAATTTTTATTTATTTTTGGATTTTTAGTGAATCTCAAGTAACCTAACAATTGTGGCTCAATATGCGTACACCTAAAAACGTGTTGCCCCGGCTACCACCGCTTTATATATTATACACCATATAAATATCGCAATGCAGTAACAAATGTTAGGTCATTGCTATTTGGTTACAGACAGTTATATTTTCTGCCATAAACCGCACCCTTACTGTAAGCCGTTGGGGAGATCCATTGATCTTCATAATTAACTACGACTAGCACTTGACCATATCGAAGTTACGGTAGGCAACTCAAATATCTGGATAGCCTATAGAAGATTCTGCCGAGCATCGTAAATTTGCTCCTAAGAATTGAAGAGTTCCGTCACTCTGTCATGGATTCCAACATCAGAACCTAACCAAATTATCACAAAACAACCGTTGAAGTATATCCTTTCTAATAAAAAAAAGAATCATCGAACTCGGCTGGTATGATCTTTAATTATTCGTCTATTTGTCGCGCACATGCTTAATGCAAATCTAAGACTTATCCGGTTTTCTCATGGATGCCTACATCAGAACTGGATTTTTAAAAAATGGGACCCTACGACGAGCACCACCTTTCATTTTTAAAAAAATCATCAAGATCGGTCCACCCAGTCGGAAGATATGAGGTAACAAACAAAAAAAATAAAGTCGAATTGATAACCTCCTCCTTTTTTTGAAGTCGATTAAAAATATAAAATACAGAAAATAATACCATTTATTTTGTATGTCGCACAATATAAAGTCATTAGCGTGTTGGTCGCGTCACCGACGTGACCCATAGTTTTTTTTAGAACCAAAATTGTTAATGAAATCAGTCAAATCCTACAACTGTAGTTACTAGCGCCATCTCGCTCGATTTTCTTACACTCGTTATATAGATTTTTAATAATAGAATAGTAATATATAAATTATTAAATTACTGTATTACCACTGTGGTAAATGAAAAGATCATACAAAAGTTTCGTAACAGAACTATTTTATTTCGCTATAACAAAATAATTATGCGAATTTAAAAATTAATTTCTGAACCGAATGAGCACACGACGATTGTAAATGAACTAACCAGAGTACTTGTGACGTCACAATAATAATTTCGCCTCACAGTAGCATACAGCAGTTTTAAATAGTATTTACTAAATCTTTCGATTTTGTTGTAAAGGTATTCGTAAATACATAAAATTATGACGTCTTAAATATGGCTACCAACTTTACTCATTTATAGTTACATGATTTTTTATTTTTTTAAATCGCAATTGAACAAATACTAACCCAGCGCGACAGCATGTCTCCGCGTCACTCTCGGAGCGGATGGAGTCGCAGGCGGCGTGCAGCCAACGCGCGCAGCCCGTGCACTGTATGATGAGCTCGCCGTCCGAGTACGGCTCCGAGCACACGCAACACATTACCAGCGATGCACACGGAGCACATTCTGAAATTTTAAATATAAGTATGATTTGAGAAAGAGAGAACACTTTTATTGTACACCACAAATATTATTATTATATTATATATCAATTGCAGTTCTTTAGTCTCGCTAAAATACGAAAATAACTGGACAGATCTTGGTTTTCAATTATACATGGAAGTCAAGGGACGGTTTACGAGTAATAGTTTTAGTATAATATTATTTATAACGTGAGTAAATATGAAAAACTTAAAAGTGCGTGGGTACAAAGAACACATGTCACAAGTGAAACTCCTTTGGCAAACTAATTTTGAAATATTATTTATATATATACAAATCTAAAACTTTCGATTTCCGAGAATTAGAGGGAGGGAAAGAAGAAGATATGTTAGGAATTTAGTTGTCATTAAAATATTAAGTGTCGAAAATGAATACAAATAATTTATTGAAATCAAATGACGAATTTTAAATAAAAATGCCATTGTGTTTTTCTCAATATTAGAAATTAAACCTAAAATTTAGAAAAGAGAATTTACGATTCTTTTTAAACATATTTTCTGTATATTAAATGATTAAATGACGAATGGAAAATTAAAATGTCACATGTTATTTGTGATTATTAAAACTACCTGACCTTCAAACGAACTAGTATAAAAAACGCTGCACATCGTCGTGACGCTAATCACGGGTTTCGTGAGTACAATTTTACCCCCATGTACTTAAACTAGTTTCACTTCAACAATAATTTAGTTTTCCGTTAGAAGCTATTTCTACATGTCAAACATTTGATGGTCATACCGTCGTTGAGAAATTAAATTCAGGCATTCTTTTTTTCGTTTTTATGGTTTTAAATGTTCAAACGTATGATGTTCGTGTCATCGTTCAGAAATCAAATTAAACTTAAAAGTATAATTTTCTTTTTATTTGTTTTTGATATTGACAACCCTTGGCGTGAATCTGGGCGCAAAGATCGCGTTGTTAGATTATTATTGAGATTTTTTATTTATTAATCCTGAGGCGATACGAAGTTTTCNGCACCCAAACTAGTTACAAATTACCCAAGCTAGTTACAAATAAAAGATAAAATACAAAAAAGGTAATCAATACAATAAGGCGGCTATTTAGCGAAATCATCATGGTGAGATAAACCATATCTCACCAATCATGGAGAGAAACCATAGTGAAGAGAAATATATATTTTATGTTATATATATAAATAGACATATAAAAAGACAGCTTAGTCCTGGGATGCGTGGGTTCTCGTTTAATGATGTAGCGAGTTTGAGGCACTGTTAAGTTTCTCTTTATAAAAATGAAACTTATGTGCTTGATTTTAAACTCATTACATAGAATGAAACCTTTAACCAACACGAGTACATGATATCTCAGTAGATGATGTGTGCATGTATGAAAAGTATTTTATTAATGATTAAAAATTTTAACAAGATATATAAATGGAGCATGAGAACTTATTACTGCTCCTTACTTAAGGGTAACGTATACGTTTCTAACTCCCGCAAGACGTTCTAGAGATATCAATTAATAAAATTCAAAGTCTTTGTTAAAAAAATACATACATACATACATAGCATCACGCCTCATTCCCATAGGGGTAGGCAGAGACAACATCCTTCCACTTGCCACGATCCTTGCATATCTCCTTCGCTTCTTTCCTTCTCATTAAGCCTTTCATACAAGTTCGTCGGTTCAGAGTACTTTTGACTTGGCCCTTAATTAAAATGGCCTGGATCTGATCCAGGAACGTTCGCCTTGGTCTTCCCCTTCCAACTTTCGCATTCACTCTTGACTCATAATTCCTTTTGTCAGTCTCCTTTCATTCATTCAATATCACTTTCAAATATTCCATTTTTAGTAAATTTAGATCCCAAGTGTTAAAAAAAAGTTGATAGAAAAATCGTATTATCAGTTGCAAGATTACATAGACGATAAAATCGCGTGGGAGTGAATGAATTGCTCTAATTTGAATTAAAATATACTAAACTAATATGATGATACTGTAATGGTAACAAAAATGAAATACAAAATACACGACTGAGTTTGTTGTTGGTTCTTCTGGGATCAGGGCGCGAAGGAACCTTCGTAACTTTAGATTTTAAGTGGTTCTTGCGTACCATCATACGACGTATATTAGAATCAGAGTATAGAAAAAAATATAATTTGATAATTCATAAGTGCTGTAATATGCCTACTTGAATAAAGATATTTTGACTTTGNTTTTTAGTAAATTTAGATCCCAAGTGTTAAAAAAAAGTTTATAGAAAAATCGTATTATCAGTTGCAAGATTACATAGACGATAAAATAGCGTGGGAGTGAACGAATTGCTCTAATTTGAATTAAAATATACTAAACTAATATGATGATACTGTAATGGTAACAAAAATAAAATACAAAATACACGACTGAGTTTGTTGTTGGTTCTTCTGGGATCAGGGCGCGAAGGAACCTTCGTAACTTTAGATTTTAAGTGGTTCTTGCGTACCATCATACGACGTATATTAGAATCAGAGTATAGAAAAAAATATAATTTGATAATTCATAAGTGCTGTAATATGCCTACTTGAATAAAGATATTTTGATTTGATTTGATATAGTAGAAATTGATAAAGACTTTATTACTCTTCTAATTGTTACTCACCAGTGTAATTATCGCACCATAGGGTAGTGTCTCTTGTGCCGCAGACCAGGCAACGTCGACACCGAGGACATCTCCACGCCCCGCGGGGCACTTCCGTCAGTGTAGGTCTCGCACAGTATGTGTGCCATGCTGTGTCACAATCATCACAAAGCACAAGTAGGGGCTCGTCTCCTCGGGACCCACAGCCTTCACAAACCGTACAATCGAGACATCGCCACCCCAAACTCACAATCACTTGGGACACCTGAAAAAAAAACATGATTAGTCATATTTAACAATAATATTATTAGTAAAATAAATTATATCGGTTTAAATTTCGCTTCCACTTATTGCATGTTGCATTGCATAAAAAATGGTCTCTGATATCCTCGGATTTAATTTAATTTAATTTCAACATTTAGTTATTAATGATAAGGTCTAACATATATAAAAAAACTCATTTTATTTATTTTCTATTCTATTCTATTTTTGTTTTGTTTTTGTGACAGTAGTTAATATTGGATATTAGATAATATTGTTTTGGATAGTAGTTAAGATTTTATATTAAGGGTTTGTATTTTTTTTATTTATATAAAAAATTAATAACGAGTATGATAATTTGCCCGGGACGGGTTGCTAAAGGCTGCAGCTGAAAATCGGCGCCATGTGTCTTTTTCATAATTCTTAAACCAGACAATGTTTTCGTTTTCACGGCCTCGCTACTTTAAAGATGCATAGAGAAGCAATAACTGTATCGCCGCTTCAGAAAATTAAGCAAAATGTCTAAATCTGTTGCCGCAGATTTAAATATTAGACTATTTCTATTGTAATCATTACAATATAAATAGTCTATACATATATTGTGTTTAAAAAAGTTTAAACCTGACTTTTTTTTGTTTGGCTCTTCTCAGAAATAGATTACGAAAGGGACCATCGTAATTTTATATTCTAGGTCATTCTTTGATATCATTATCAATAGTTCACTAGAAATAATATGAAAACGATATTTGACGATTCAAAAATATTGTAAAAGCCTACTTCAATAAAGATCTTTAAATTTGAATTGATTTTTGATTTTTTGTTTTCTTAAATAAAATATTGAAAGTTATGCCATGTATAATTATTCAACCAAGGCAGCGATGTGATTTAAGATGTGAAGGTATTTTTATGTAAGGTGATTGTTGGTAGTGATACAAGTAATTACTTTACTATGGCTTGATGGAAGTACCATATAGGAAAATATAGAAAGTTGGTAGTTACCATGCCATGATTAAACAGAGGTGAGATATAAAATATAAATAATGAAACTACAGTACATATAAGAAACCGAGATATTAAAAGACATATTTTTTTATATTTGTCTTAGTAGCTGACCTGTCTAACTTCGTGCTGCCTCAGAATCAATCAATAAAAAGCTTAATCATAATTGGATAATGTTTCAACTTTGGTCAAAACATAACGCCTAGATTCTCGTCAAAGTCCGTTAAACATCATAGTTGCGATCAGAAATTGTTGTTTGTCAATGTCAACTGTCAAAAACAAGTGTGAAAAAAGGTGTTTTTGTAAACTTAATTTGATTTCTGAACGATGGGACAAACATCAACGTAATACATTAAAACAAAGTTAAAAAACTATACTTAGAGCCAGGTTGGACAGGTTGGAATAGTTTCTAATGGAAACTAAAATTTTTGTTCAATTTTTTTTATATACTTCCTCCACTTTTAAATCTCTCATATTTAAACCATAATTGATTCAAAAGCCAAATCAACCCAACAGAGTTTTATCGAGACTAATGAACAGCAATTTATATTATATATACACACCATTTGCTCACCTTAATATTAACACAATAGGGATGATAGGTCTGTCCACACTGCGAGCAAGCAATTAAACATCCCTCAGAGTCAGTGCCAATTGCCCCACACATTACACATAAATCTTGAGTCAATACAAACTTATCTTTACTTGAACACAATACTAATTTATTTTCTACTCCTGAAACAAACATAACATTATTATAAACACGCAAATTGTTATAAAACAAATATGTTTCTTATTTTTTATCATTAACCAATATTTGTTGTTGATTTCTACAATATCATCCGCATAGTTTCCAATCATATACAAATATAGAGGGTATGCAGGAACACACACAAAAAACTTGTATTCAGGGCATAAACATATTAAGAACCTTTATACACTTCTACATGTTATAATAGAAGATTTACTAATGATGATCGTGAACTTTTTTAGAATATATCTCCTTCTTTATTCTTTATTGCATTTAAGGTCAATAAATATACAATAAAATAAACTTAAACACAGGAGACTTTTCACTAAGTTAGAAAAGCTTAAAAAAGCAAAAAACATATAACTTCTTAAAGTTCTCCAAGCAGAGAATGTATTTACTAATACTAACAATATTCACAAATTTATTTTCTTCAACTACAGCAGTAGTTTAAATGTTGATGTGATTAGCTTCAAGTTTAAGCATGTTACAATTTATTAGGACTTTTAACCCTCTTTTGAAAGATTAGAGAAACTCAGTAACAATAACAAATATTTTATGAGATATATTTTACTTATAACATCACACCTGGATCATCGTCAGATGTCTTATTATCAGGTGCTTGGGGCCTTTGCAAGCCTAATCCAGGAACCCCAAAAACTCCTCTCATCTTGGGCTTAGAACCTCTTTTTCGGCCCAAATCAAAAACAGATCTCTGCCGCTTCTGAAAGCCAAGTTTACCAGCCGGTGGAAATCCACCTTTGAGTTTGTAACCACCAATCTTTTTCTTGGCCACCTTTGACGATACAGTGTAGGGTTTTCCTTTACCGAGACCTACATCAGTCTGAAAAATAAAATAGAAAACGAGTGAGAAATGAAATCCTGCTAATGTATAACCGAGTCTTCACTCACCATGGTGTTTCGCTTGCAGAGGGCCGGGTTACGATTCCCGGTAGTGTTAATTTCGGAAATCAAATTTTTTAATTTGGCTTGAGTCTGGACTGGAAGACTTCAGCCTTGGCTAGTTACGCTCTACCAGCAAAGTCGTCCCGCCAAGCAAAACGCAAATTTTTTGGTATGTAGAAGTGGTCTGCTCTTCCATATCTTAGACTACTATACTCAGATAATTTATATTTGATAAGGATTTTAAGAAACAAGTGTAGTCATACCTTGGGTTCTATAGCAAGTGGGTCTTGATCTTGCGGTGTGTCCTCACCAAATGATGAATCTTGTGATGTTGATGCCATGTTGTCTTCTTCAAATGCTGTAAACATTAAAAATTTGAATATTTTGACGTTTTTAAAAAGAAATTTTCATGTCCTGAGAAAGGAAGGAGAATGTAAAGTCAGATTATGTAACTGTATCTAAATTAAAAATTGTTCATCACAATAGAACAACTTTTCATAAAAACTTGAAAAATATAACTTAGTTATTTTTTTCGGAAATTAAATTTGTATTTTGTTGCTAAACAGATGGATTTTCTTTGCAGCTGTATTGTGCTAAATTTTGGATAAAACAATATTTTGCGGGTTACTACGTGTTTGCTTTCCACTGTAGATATGTATTTCTATGGATACACT
Source organism: Elymnias hypermnestra (assembly GCA_015832385.1). Lineage (NCBI taxonomy): Eukaryota > Metazoa > Arthropoda > Insecta > Lepidoptera > Nymphalidae > Elymnias > Elymnias hypermnestra. Next base: position 6,072,115 of record JACTOM010000063.1, on the reverse strand, counting down.
TGTGCAATATGACATCTCTTACAGAGGCTGAGTCTTGAAAGGGGAATCAAAATTCGTGTATTTATATATAAAAAGGTAAAAAAGATAGAAGTGGAAATAGGTTAGAAAGACTAGACTTGTATTAAACGATAGCATAACAAAAAAAGAGCAATATACGCCTGCTCGATACGTTGAATAATTTTGTCAGAAAAATGGGTGCCACGTTAACTGCGGTTAACGGATGTTCCAAAGAATTCTAATAATATTTATTTCATATGATTATGATATGATTCTAATAATATTTATTTCATTCTTTTTTTTCTCGTTCTTTTTAGTTTTGCTTACTTTTTAGTGCAAACTGTTTTGGTTTATGTTTTGTCTACTTAGTTTATAATTAAGTATTAAACAATTGTTTGTTTCCCAAATAACATAAAACAGATACTGCTCAGTTATTAGCTCTAGAGGTTTTTAAGGCTGTCTAGGAAAAAAAACTGGTTCTTGTTCTGCTCTTTACGCATACTTGTAACATTGTTCTGACTCAGGAAGGAGCTTAAATGTATATATCGATATCAAAATTATACAAAATATAACTCACAGCCCGATTTGGAGCCCGCAATTTGCATGTTTGCTTTGCATATGGGACAGCTGTATTCATATGTTGGGTTCTGTTCCTTCTTCATTCGATATTGCTGGGGGTCCGCTTCCGGGTCGCACATTCCATGCACGTATCTATTTTTAAAAATAGTTATATGTTAAAAAAATAAATCCTGTATGCAATTCGTACATGGCATAAAGTTTTTGGCTTCAAGATAATGAGACGAATGTAAAATTTTGGGAAGAAAATAGCTGTTGTATTTAGTAATTAATTAATTTTAACTCCCACTAAGCCTTGTACACATACATAGCAGAGCACATAGAGAACCACGTACATAACAATCACTAGGAATTATACAACGTACATATGAACCGCACAGAACTTCACTAGCGGACCATCATATGTTCTTGGGTCTACGTTACGGTCTACGTCAACTAGAATCCGTAAATGCAAAATACAAGTGAAAAACTACGTCTATGGCCTATCTTACGAGGAAACTGAAAATTTACTTTATAAAATAATCTAATTAAACGACATACATGTACACACATTCACATACACGCACCCATACATTCTCATACCTTTTAATATAAATTTAAAAAAAATCATCTTTACATCCAGATACGCCGTTGATTGTAGTTGAAAGTAAATTAGGAGGATGATGACTACAGAAACGCAGTTTATACTAGTTCAGCAGTTAGATGATTATTAGTAAGAACAACACTCTATGTCTGAAGATAAATAAATAACAGAGGAGTGCACAATGATATTATTTAAAAAAATCAAGCATCAAAAATACATTACATCAATAAAATAACATTACACGCATCACAGAGTAATTGACACACATGCATATAGAATATATATGCATATCTGTCAATCGCTGATAATAATGTCAAACGCTAAAAAGTTATAAAAATACTGTATAATACTTCCTATCACTTTTTCTTTCACGTTAAATCTTATGAATTTACGTGTCTGTCTCTTTTTACTGTCTCTAAAGAAGTTTTACTTTAATAAATAAATGAGTGGTATACCTTCTGCAGGCGCAGCATCGTATCATATCCCGGTATGCGGCTGCGCGGTAGGCGCGTCTACAGAGCGGGCAACAGGAACCTTTGTTCCGTTGCTGGTAGCAGGAATCGCACACGGTATAGTGAGCATGCCAGCGCGATGATGGCCCCGCGCCAGGCGAACGGGCACCACAATCCGAGCAAACCCGGCAGCACTTGCACTTCCACCCATACTTTGGTACCGTGGCCATAACTGGTCGAAGGCACAGAGCGTGGTACAACTTGTCACAGTGCTCGCAGGCCACCGCCCTCGCCTCTCCACCCCCACCACTACCCGCCTCGCCACGACACACTTGGCAAACACGACACGCTCGACATGACCAACCCGCACGTACCCCTGTAACATCGACTCTTTTTCACAATCTGAAACCAGACCGCTATTATATCAAAACCACAATGCTATCTTAAAACATCTATTTCCTATTTTTATTTGGGATCGGCTCTTTTATTCGCTTTTCCTGAACATGGGCTCCCTTTCGAACGTTCGGAGTCTCGTTTTTGAAGTGAAATTTCTTTAGGCGTATGATGGTAAAATTTGTACGAAGTAAACGCATGATTAGCGTCACGAAGATGTGCAGCGATTTTTATGCTAATTTATTAGAAGGTTAGGTAATATTAACGTTTACAAATACCATGTGGCATTTTAATTTGCCTTCCGTTATTTAGTAATAATATACTACTTTCATAAAATATAAAATGAAAATATTTCCTAAATTCTCTCTAAATTTTAAATCCAAAAACAAGATTTAATCAATAATTTCTAATATTGACAAAAAACATGGCATATTTATTTACAATTCAACATTTGAGATTTCAATCAATTCCTTGTATTCATTTTTGACACTTTTAATATTTTAATGACAATTAAATTCATAACATATTTATTCCCCCTCTAAGTCTCAGAAATCTAAAGTTTAGATTTGTAAAATATAAACAAGACTTAAAAATTAGTTTGCCAAAGAAGTGTCACTTCTGAGATGTGTACTACTTTGTACAAACGCACTTTTAATTTTTTTTTTTTATTGTAGCAATAGTCTACCACGACATCTTGGGCCCTATTCCAACTGTTTTACATGTTGCGCAGGCGCACTTGCCTCACCCGAGTCATAACAATAATACATTTATAAAACTTAGTATGTGCTAAGAATCACATACTAAGTTTATAGGACATGATTTTTAGTATTTATTTATGTAACAATTTTGTTTTAACTGATTTTCGGACACCGAACCCAATCTGATGCAGAGAATATAAACTTTATACATCAGTCGTTCTTTAATATCATCATCAATCGCACATTGGAAATAATATAAGGCATAAACTACATTTACCGATTCGAAAGTCGTGTAAAAGCCTACTTAAATGAAGATTTTTTAAAATTGATACCAAGAAGATATTGAAAGAGACACTGGAAAGACATTTCACAAAAGAAATTGTTTCAATATTTGTTGCTATGTGGAGACGTCTCACCTCTTCTTATTTTAAAGGGTTTTCTTTGGAAAGAAACGTCTTACCTGGTAGTTGAGCAAGTCCCACACAAGTGCCGTGGTAGTGGCCGCCACAAATGACGCAGGTCATTAGGTTTGATATATCACCAATTGTCCTGCAAGACCTGCAGTCGATGTCCGCTGTACCTGATGATTTTTTTTGTCAATTCACTTTTTGACTATTTGAACGGGTACATACCACGATGGCGTTTTTTAATTCGACACAACCGACCACAGCAGTAACGTCGTGACCACGATCCATGCAACTGGGTCGAAATATCGGCAAAATTAAAAAAAAATAAAAAAAAACGCCATCGTGGTATGTACCCGTTCAAATAGTCAATATGTTAATAAACCACGAAAATTTAAATTTAAAACAATTCACTTTTGTTGTCATTATTGACTTAATCAAGTATTTTACATATTTCAGTCATGCAACATGCAAATTTTAAATAATTTTCAATCCTTTTGTGGTATCAACTATGTGGAATGGAAATATATCCATATACACATATAGAATAATTAGATATACAAAAACAAATAAATGCATTTATGGATGTTCGCATGGTGTATGTGGTAAAGAGGTTGACAACCAGCGCAAGCCCGCGCAATTAAGAGCCATTCAAATGCAAAAAAATAAATGTGGCCTGCGGCTATGTCCTCATCGCATTCGTAGCCCGCAGCAGTATCCTCACGATATTTGCGGCCCTGATATAAGTAAAGGTTGGCGACCACTGATGCTGGGGTCAGCAACATTTGGCAACATGCTAATAGTGAAAAACTACCAACTTTAAGCAAATTTATACTATTAATCCCCGATAGTAATTCTACTTTGGCCCTGCTCTAGGGCTCGAATCAAGGAACTAACATGATTTGTATTCTAATTTGTTGGAGATTCTTTTAAACAAAAAAGTGTGTGTGTAGTACTTATGTACACGCGTTAGAAGTTATACTGTAAAATAAAAATAATTAAGGTATTATATAATTTTTATAAAATATAAAAAAAAAACAAAATGTTGACGATAGCTAACTTCAAGATGTCGGTTTTTAGTGACGATGTGCGCGCGTCGTGAAAATTTACTCTCATCATATTTCCCTAACGCGCCAAAAGAACTATAACTTCAAAAAAACTGAGTAATGTTTTTAGAGTTTTAGTTCAGTGTTTTAAATTGAGTTGTGTAGTTAATTGATACCATGTCGATTATTCATCACATTTTTCTCATATTTATAATATATCTCATAAGATATAATGTTACATTGGAAAATATGTATTTTTAATTTTACAAACTTATACGAGTAGAGAGACATAGGTGTAGACTGTGTACAGGTATTTTGAGAATGGTGTAAAATGCGAATGTAATATCAATTCGATTTGATACCCACTGGGAACAGCAAGAATATATATATGTATATATATAATACTCACACTCAACAGGCACTTGATATAAATGATCTTTGCAGAAGGATGACCTAGTCTGGAAGTCCATGAAGCCGCCGGAAGCGAGAACACAAGGCAGGTGGAAATATTTACTACAACTCATCTGAAACAATTAAAACGTAAGGTAAGCGGCAGCCCGTTAACGTCCCGCTCTAGATACATGCCTCCTAACTCATAGGAGAGAGGGTTTTTAAAGTGTAGAGCCAGCAGGCTGCTACACTGCGGTTTGGACACGACCCGACCGTAGAAAGATCAAGTGCAGGACCGACGGGTTAACATGCTCTCCGAGGCACGGGGTCAGAGCACTCCGTTAACTTTCCAACTTGAGTAAATGTCATTGGAAAACTCAATATCTATTTCTGAATTCGTCCGATCCTGGACTAGAACCCAGGACCTCGTGTCTGTAGCAAAACATTATGACCTGGTGGTCACTAGTTGGCCTATGATTGGGATGTGAGAATATCTTTCGAATCGAATCGAATATCAATATTCGATTCGGAATTCGATTAAGATTTAGTTCGAAAAATTTAGAATAATTTACGAATCAATGAAATATCTCTGGATATTCATTTGTTTCTATTTAAATAATAGAAAACGTGCATCGAAATATTCCGCTTACGAATAATGTACTTTTCGTTTAAAAATTAATTACCAAGAGAACACAATTGTTCATTTTCATTACACGTTCATCTCGTTTGGTAACAAATTTCCGAAAAAAATTTAACTAGGGAGTCATTTTCTTATACAATTACATATAATATATATATTTCTACAATTTGCAATTTATTATGTAACAAAGTAGTTGAAAGAACGACAGATTATAGACTGTTATATTTATGCTTGAATATTAACATTCGATTCGGAACGAATGATTCGTAAGTTCGAATTGTTCGCACACATCTGTCTAATGACCATTGAAGGAGTTTAAACAAAATATTTACTACAGATCATATGTAATTTGTCTATTTATATTCAAAGTAGCTTTGTCTGCATAGACATCATTTTGTTAAAGTAAAATCCTCTATTACTGTTGACGATATCATTCGTTAAGGTTATTTCATTGAATAAAATAAGAACATTCTATATTTTAATGCTAAATATAAATTATCGGTATACTAAATTCTACCCAAATGTTTTTCAGTCGTTTTTGTGTGATTGACACATCTAAATATTCATGCTATCAAAATTCGGAACAATTTTGTGAAACACACGAATTTTCATTAAGATGGATGTAGCAATACTTAAGTTATGACATACAAACATATTTAATTTTAAGATTAAAAATTGTCAATTAAGATTTTTAGCCCCAACTATAACATATTTAAAAGACCTCAGACAAAAATGAAAATACATTTACCTCATTCTTTTCTTACTCTTATTAATATAACAATTGTTTTTATTCCCTAAAACAAAAAATCTTACTAACCTTGCAAGGTATGCTTGCACCGTGTCTCTGGCAGAAGGCACATTTTCTTGCAAGACCTACTGTAACAATCCCCCTAATACGGGCCTCCTCAAGTTGCTCCTTATCTTCTTCAGTATTACATGCCGCAGTAACTTGCTCTTGGAATGGAGGAGTAAACTCAAGACAACAACGGTGTATGTATAGCATTCCAGATGATACAATGGCAGAGATCTCTAAACACTCAATGAAGCCAATAATGGAAAGCTCATCTGTGTGCTCCATATTATACAATGGTGTCCTTAAAAAAATCATTACTGAAGTATATGTATATATATGCAGAATTTTTTTGACAAAATCATCTAATTCTTATTCATTTATTAGCTGAATACAAGTTACAAATTGGTGTATACATATTTACTAGTTTAATGTATTTACCATATATGTACTGGGGTTTAAATGTTTCAGAGATGTCAATCATTTTGAAAATGTCCGTAAATACCATTATTATTGAGTTCATTATAAAAGCTTATGTTGTCATTTAAATATTTATCAACAATATTTTTTACTTTGAACAGGTTGTGAAAGAACCCTTATCATCATCAGTGGCACATGAACATAATTGTAATTGAAAAAAGTGCTGTAATAGCCTACTGAATAAAAAAAATTGAATTTTGATTTTTTTTACACACTTCACAATAAACAAGTATTTCCCGAAATATCACATCACTATTTTCACATATCCATTAGAGTATGATTTATCTTAATTACTTAATATAAGTATAATAATACTTAATATAAAAAAATTGTTTCTTAAAAATGTTCTGAATGTACAGATATTTTAGGTTCAAATTTGCATTTGCATTGCAAATAAATAAATAAAATAAATAAATTAGTTTCCTCTAATTTTTAACTCTGAGCTAAAATGCTGACTATGGCTATGAATCTCAGCTGGATAAAATGTTGCACAAAAGACGAGACAAAATTGCTTCACTCTCATATGTTTACTTCAAAAAAACCAAATAAAGATAAGCATAAATAAAATCGATGTATAATGTGTTCAGCGCCGAATTAACCTGAAGCCTGATTGTCTGTAGATACAAATTAGCGAATATCCAACAAGATTGTAAAAAAGTAATAAATGAATGTAATCAATGTTCATAACTTACTTGCATTTATTAAAAGCTTTTTGTCGTCTACTTAGTGGCAGGGCCTGTTGTTGTTGTTGACAAGGATCTACCAGCTCTGGTGGAGGGGATACCAAGCCAGCAGGCATTGTTAGTACTGGGGTGCTTGGGGTGGTAACACTAGTAGGAGTTGTGCCTCCAGAGTTAGTCACTACTGGAGTGCTGCTTCCATCACTTTCGACAGCACACACAATCTGCCGCATTTCCCCTTGTCCAAGTTGACTACGCTCACTCAGGTTGCATAAGGCACAAACTTTTCCAGGCCTATAACCATACAATGAATAATTAAATTTTCCCAAAAAATTTTAACAAATGTAAATTATACAAAGAAAGTTGTGAAAGGTATAGGCAGACCATAATAAACTTAAAAAGTATGTTAGATATACTAACATTATAACAATATCTGTTGTCAAAATATGGTACCTCTTATTATATTTGGTACATAAATAAACATAAAAAGGGCAAATTGGTTTATCATTTACACATTCCTATAGTTCTTATTATTGGTAATAGGTTTTTGTACAAGATATACTCAAGTCTCAAAGTGAATCCCAAATTTATGAAATTGTATTTTCTAATTTTTCTGAGTCTGGACTGGTGAGGGGCTTCAGCTAAACATATCTATTTTAGATTGCATATAAAATTACATTTTATTTTCCAAAATAAATTGTCATGTTTAACTTTATTGATGGAGCGGCCACTCTAAAAATTTCATAACAAAGGGCATTATATCAAATAGTGTTTTGCCTTTTCACCATTAATTCAACAGTAAATTATGCAAATAAACCCCTGTACCATTTTTCTGGAGTATATGGTGGTTCTTCTGGAGCTGGCATAGTAAAATCATCCTCATCCATCATTTCATCAAGAGCTTCATCACGGCTACCTCTATGTCTTTTTGCCCCTCTCAGTGAACCAGGATTACCTCTATATCTAAAGCAAAAATAAAAATGTTATTTCCTCTTAATGTATTTTGATACTGTTATACCAAAATTTAATCATTTTAAGAAAAAACATTTGCATATATTTAAATTGTTTATTAAAATATGTGTCAGCATTGATATATTCATTGACAAACAATACTTCAACAATATTTCTTGTAAATTCAAGCTCTAGCAGTATATTATTAAGATCTATGTTAAAATAACTAAATTATGTTATGCTTTTATACATTCTAAATAAGAATGTTTTGTCTCAAGAAATACACAAAACCAGTTTTTTAGAAGAAGAATTAACTAAATTGTGATTGATAGAAATCAATAACAAATTAGTTCATTGTTTTAGAAATAAGAAAACACTATATCTTATCCTAGGTGCCAGTGACTGTTTATTTAAATGAGAGCATGGTTCATCACAACTACGTTCACTATATTATTGTAAAGTACTAAAAGCAATAAAGTTATTTTTAGTACCTTCTGACAATTTTTCCATCACGAGCTAGCTTAGCCCCTTCCTTGCGTGGTCTACCTGGACCCCTTCTACCAGATGTAAAGAAAGGTCTAGTATAGGTCTGATGATGAAAAAATGCTGGTTGTGATACCACAGCCAGTGGCGAAGCCGGCTCTTCGCCGCGAGGGGAAGAGGCACATGACGTCGGTGTTGAGGCAGGGCCTGGATAGAAATCTGTGGAAAGTTATTATTTGTTGAAGAAAACAAAATTACACACACTTTATAATCTTAAAACCTTTATTACATCACTACCAATACTAAAACAAGTAGTTCTAATTAACATATTATTAATAACGAATTAGGCGCCAAGAGACGTAACTATGGACTGCAAAGTTTTCATTAGTAAGGGCATTAAAAGCAAGCTAAAAATACGTACCCGAAGATGGTGGAACCTCACTCTCCTCGTCTGATCCATCATCGGCTAGTAAATCCACATCTAAGACCCCTTCGTCCGGCCCGTCCATCTACAAGTTGTACAATATACACAAATATACAACATGTTACGCCGTTAAATATTAATCCACTATAGAATGATCCCAAACATAAACTTAATGTAATCAGACGGCCATAATGATCGACAAGTGGATACTTGCAAAGTAGCTTCTAAACTTACCACAATTTATTGTGATGGACTCAAGAATTACTAAAGTTATGATAACAATCTAAAATGCGAAAATAAAATCATTTTTAGCGTATTTAATGCAATTACAAATATAGGATATTACGAAAGTACAAAATATAACACTCGCGACTATTGCGAATGGGATGATGCACAACAGATAAAAAAATTAGGTAGACAAAAACAAGCGTCATAACAGATTATAAATGTTTGACATTTGAAATTGACATTGACACGATAATCTGTGTCCAATTGGCACACCCGTAAGATTTAGACAAAATAAAATCAAAATCAAAATATTCTTTATTCAAGTAGGCTCAAAAAGNAAAAATGGCGAACGCGCCAAAAATAAAATAAAATATAACTCATTAACATGAAGATACAGCGAAGTTGTTAAGACACTAATAAACGTTTGTAAGACTTTAAAATAATGTTAGAGCTTTAATTGAAGTGCTCCAAGGACAATGGAAAATTACTTCAACATTAACACAGAAAACACGTCGTTGGCGGAATAATAGGGCCTGATTGGCACCAATAAAAGCCATAAATTAAAGAAGAAGAAGAAGAAGATTTAGACAAAATATATAATATATATGAACAGAACAAAATATTTTTTATCACGCATGAATAGACCATTATAAGCGCATTAGTTATAAAACTGAATCGCGATTATTTAATCTTCTGCAAGGAGGTTGAGTCCAAGGAATTATTAAATTAAAATAAAATAGCTCCATGTTGCTAAACTCAATCTGTAACTATTAATTTAGTTGGTGCGATGATTCGTGACTTAAACTTAATAATAAAAAAAACTGAAATACATTATCATCAATAAAATCAATCAACTTATTTAAAGAATCTTCTTCATTAAATATAGATAGAGAGAGAGATGGGAGCCATGATGAACCAACATATAAATGTTTATGTATTATTCTTAAGTTTCTTTTGTAAATATATGTACCTAATCTTTGTAGCAAATGTATCAACCGTTAAGCACAATTTACTGTGAAGAAATACGTGGTAAGGAAATCTGTATATCCTTCGAGCAACAGTACAATATGCGTAGCCTGATCACCCGCAGTGAAATAACGTGGTGAGTAAACTCTAAAAACCCTTAATTAAAACATGAGTGAAGAGGCTTATGCCCAGCAATAGTTACCTTTATATTCAGGTAATTAATTACATGAATACTATTTTTACGTGTCTCTAACGTATCTCGTTTACGATCCTGATAATCAGCCCATGACTCGCAAATCTAAGTAAACAATGAAATATCACAGCATCGTCGCTTATTAAGAACGGATTTCCCCATATTTCCTCGGCCTCGAGAACTATGCAGGTGACAGATATTACATAAGTTTTAGATTTTACAGTTAGGAATGCTGGAAACACTGAATATGGATACGTGTCGTTTAAATCAGCAATTTCAAATCTATCACTTGTTTGATATTTGACAATAGTGTAAAGATTTGTTTTTATGATATTTTTAACTTAAAATAGTTACAGTTATTGGCAAATTAATAAGTGACTATTTCATACTATGGCAGGGATAACAGCAGTTGCTAAATCAATTCTTATTATAAGTTTAATTTCTGAATGTGTTAATTCTACGCTATTTGAAAGCGACTCGTGTTATTCTTTCGGTAGCGGCAATGTATTCCCCGGTGGTGCACGTAAAATTGATCATAAACTACAATTTACTAAAGCTATGAGTAAGTTCTAGCCATGAAGTGTATTTTATTAAATTGGATTTATTAAATTCACGAATACAATCACTAAGATATCTTTTATAGTTTCTAAAGCGGCGCCCGAGTGGGAGGCAACTGCAGTTATAAATGGAGAGATAACACAGCTTTCATTGTCTAGCTATAAAGGGAAATATTTGGTTTTCTTTTTCTATCCTTTAGATTTGTAAGTATCCTTTTTTGAAACAATATTATTTTTCCTTCACAATAATTGAAATAAAAATCGAGTTAAGACTTTAATGGAGACTAGTCGTTTCCCGTCACCCACTTAGTTCCTAGTCTCATGAGAATATGGGGAAACTATACTTATTGACCATCTACATTGTGAAAGACATCAGGTTGTTAAAATTTTGTAATGATTGAGTTGAGTCTGGTTGAGTGAGTAGTTTTAAAACCATCTTCACCTATTGCCTTTCCAATGAAACTGGTTTAGTGCTTGTCAATTGTATGATTAAAAAGCTATCATCTCTTAAAACATGTTTTATATTGTATATTAAATACCTAAATATATTGGGTCAAGCTTAAACGTTTTTGATAAGTGTAATCTAATTATTTTCAGTACTTTTGTATGTCCTACCGAAATACTGGCATTCTCAGAGAGAATTGATGAATTCAAAAAAATCAACACTGAAGTGGTGGCATGCTCTGTTGATTCTCACTTCACTCACTTAGCTTGGATTAACACGCCACGCAAAGAGGGTGGACTTGGAAAAATAAAAATACCACTCTTAAGTGACTTAACTCATTCAATTGCTAAGGATTATGGAGTATATTTGGAAGATTTAGGCCATACATTGCGAGGTTTATTTATTATTGATGACAAAGGTATTTTAAGGCAGATTACAATGAATGACTTGCCTGTGGGCAGATCAGTTGATGAAACTTTGAGGCTAGTGCAGGCATTCCAATATACTGATAAGCATGGAGAGGTATGTCCAGCTGGATGGAAGCCAGGCCAAGACACTGTAAGTATACTTATACTAAAATTTATGAATCTTATTTGCTATTTTGTTTAGGTGTGCTTTTTGGGACCACCAGCATGTGCAGCAGAACAGTATTAGACTATATTAATATAAAGAAATCCCAGCTCACTACTCCAAAGCTTTTGAATCCCTATAATTGTTGAGCAGTATGCTATTTTATATCACATTGTTCTGCAATGACTACCATTATGTCATCACATGTATGTCCTTTTATTTATTGAGCTTTTAGTAGATGCTGCTAAATCTTTTTTTACAAAAAAATGTTGATTAATTAAATGATATTTGAAAATAACTGCACAAAAATCAATCTTACCCATTACAAGTTTTAAAAAATGTATCTGAACTTGAGTGGATGTATAAAAATTATTTTATTAACAATGCATTTGCACAAGATATATAGGGAGAGTGAACTAATAATAAGAATTGATATATATTGTGTAATAAATGTTATTATAATTAACATATTTTGAAAAAAGCAAAATTTTCATCTAACTATAAATCTCTCTAAATTAGGTTTGTAATTGAAGTAAAACACCTCTGATAAGTCCTTCCATCATTGTTGATAATAATGAAAAAGTAGCAAAAATGTAATAATAACAAGCAGATAGCTATATAACTTGATTTTTATATCTCATGATAAGGATTTTTTATAACTTCATTAATTAAACCACTTGATAACCACATACATAACATGCAATATTGATAGACTTTAAAAAAAGTCCTAAATGAAAAGATGCCAATAGCACACAAACAAACCCGAATGTGTGCAAGGTCATGATGTAAATTTCTACTCAAAGTGGTACACAGCTGTTATAGCATTTTAAATTTTATGAAGTGAAAAATTCAAGTTTGTTGTAAATATAATACTCATTAATACATAAAATTATGATGTCACTGACATGATGTTGAAGATAAATGTGATTATAAAAATCACATTTATCTTATCAATTTCAAGTTTAAAAAATTTTCATGTTGAATATCAATATAAGTAAGGATAAAGATTTGAAGTACATTAAAAAAATCCTAATTGTTATAGGCATTATTTTTATATCTTTCAGATCATTCCTAATCCAGCAGAAAAGAAGAAATACTTTGAGAAAGTGGCAGACTAAGTAAAGTTATTATCTGTTAACAAAGAAATTATTACACCACAATTTCATCACTTTTCAAGTTCTATAAATATATGTTTTTTTACAATTTTACAAGAAGTAATTTTAAAGTAAGTGTAAAGTGTAACATTGTTAAGAGTTATATCTTTTTGCAACAACTTTTATTTTGGGAAAAAGTTTTATGCACATACGTGCATAATACAACTTTAGTCAAAATACCCACATTAACCAGAAAATAAACTCTCAATTTTTTGAGCATGTTAAATATATTTTATTATTGTTATTATAATACATAGGGTTTCTTTTATATGTATACTTATTGGGCTTGTTGTTTTATTAAAATACTCACATTTTAAATTTTGATTCAGGTACAAATGTTTCTATTGCATAAATTATCTGGTCATATAGAAATCACTACTACAACTAATTTTAAATAACAAGCGTTTTCAAATTCTTATAATTGTTTTTCTTATAGCAGATAATCAACATTTTTTTAAATAACTACTTTCACAAAAGAAGTTTTTAAATACTCTAATCATTACTACACAATTTTTTAATTATATTAATATAAATTTACTACTGTAATAAGACTGACATTGAATTTTTGCCTAATAGATGTGAAAGATATTAAATTTTATTTTTATATTAAATATCAGTTTCATTTGTCACAAACACCTTAACATATATATATAACAGTGAATAGGTGCACAGAAAATAAAAGTATTCATATCTTGAGTGTAATCTGACCTGATAGTAAATGATGTGGCATTCTAAGATGGCATCTTGCAAATCGGTAAACAAAATTTTTTGCTTGGCAGCATTACTTTTGCTGGTAGGGGGGTAACTGGCCACAACCGATGATTTTATCAGTCCAGACTCTGACAAATTAAAAATACAATTTACTAAATCTGCTCTCTGCTAATAAAGCAAGTACTTGCATCTGCCTAGGGATTCATCAAAGTTAAATATATACGCTGGAAAAAATACTAAGTACTCCATAGAATTTAAGTTGGTATATTTTCATAATATATCAATATTAACAACACTAAAATAGTAACAAAATAAATGTATTTAAAAATACACTGTTCCAATGTTTAAATTTACAATACATATAATTCAATTTTTTATTATTTTTGACTTTTTCTTTAAATTTCAGCTATGCTTAAGTAAAATGTAACTGATTTTTGTATAAATAATTGTGATGTAATTTTTAAAACCCATAAATTGTGTGGTTTCCCGAGTTAATAAGTAAAATTATGCAAGTTAAATGACAGTGGCAAATATGATATATGTCAGAAATAATTATGTTAATATATTCATCAGATTATTAAAAGTTATAAAACTGAACATATATTAATGCCAGGTTGATGCATAATCAAACTGAATAAAAAATAAGGTAAACAAAACTATTATCACTGTGGTTGTTAAATTTTAAAAGTATCAATTACATCATGAGTACAAATGATAAAAACAATATGATATGAAAAGTACTTTTTATTGTGTTTCAGATATAAACAACATATTCTTTCAATAACAACACTTTTGGCATTGGTTTATATAGCTTTCATCAATTTTCTATGGTCTTTGATTAAAAATCTACTACTTGTTTGAAGAAAAGTAGAAATTTGTTTATAGTTTTTAAAAATACATTTCATTAAAATCACAGTATACAGTGTATTAAGCATGGTACTATAATAAACATTACTGAATTTTAGTAGCCCAATCTGTCCAACTGCCAAGATAATTTTTCACACTGAAAAAAAAAACATGGTCAAAAATGCATTTACAACTAAATAGACAAATATTCTTTTTATATTTTGAGTATTCAAATGAGAATAAATTTTTCCAAATATCTTTTTGAGACTATGGACTTAGAGAAGATTTTTGGCTAACTTATGAAATAGTACTAGTAAGTAATAGTTTTTCCCAGTGATGTAACCAGCTCATGAATATAATTTTGCTGTATTTCAAGTCCATTGTAGTTCATTTTTTATGACATTGTGATGAGTAAAAGAGTCACATTTGCCTTTTTTCATTACTAATAAAACTGCTTTATAGCATATCCTTTACACGTTTTAAAGTTTTATAAAAGACAAAGGTTTCTAACATTAGTCTAATATACATGAAAGAATGTAAATACCAAGTTTATAGTGCATACTTTTTATAGCCGAGATCCAAAGCATTTTGTTGTGCTGTACCAGCTCTTCTTCCTATCTTACAATAAAATATTATTTCTGTATCTTGTTTAGGTTTTGGTTTGTTATATTTTTTCTGAAATTCACTATCTGTCATATTGTTTAATACATCTGGGACATCAGCCACTGCAAAGTTTATTTTTAGAATAATATTTTCCTGCCAAATTTTTGGATCATTCCCAATCAGACAATTACCAATTGAATATGATGAAATTAAAATAAATAGTAATTAAAGAAACCTAAACTTACCTGGGATATTAATGCTGTTAGGAATTTTACCATTTTCTATTATTTCATCAGGTCCTCTAACATCCACAATTAAAATGTTATCATTTGTTGTTGCATTCTTTACATAGTCATAGTCAACAATTATCTGTTCTGCTTTTGGTTTTATTTGCGTTTCTGAATAAAAACGTTGAGGCACAAAACATAGTGTATCTCTTTGATTAACTGCATCTGTAAGAAATAAAATATATCAATAACCGACATCAACATATGACCAATAACTTATTAAAACTTACAAATAGGTAAAATTCTTCTCAACTGATTTTGAAAACAACTTTCTGAAATATTTAAGATCTGAGATTGAAACGCTGTAAAATAAAGTCTCTTGCTTAAAGTTTTTCTAAACATGATTTTTTTACAATATCAGAAAACCTATGTAAAAAATTTGATGTTTAAGTGAATCGCTTAATCAGAAGCCTACTGCAAATATATTATATCCCACAAGTAAGTGAATATCACTTATGGTATTTATATGTTTCAAATATCAGGCAGATTAAGGATCACAAGGTTATCACATAAGATTATAGCAAAATAGGTCACAGATTATTGATATGGTGCCGATATCTCGTAAAAACAACGGACTGCGCCTAAAATCCTTGTAATATTATTTCCGTATTAGGTTCGACAATGTTACTTTTAGTGTTTTTTAACAACCTATAATAAATCAAAGATAATCTTTTGATATTATACTATCAGCTGACATTGACAACCATAGATTATGCCTATATACTAGTTATTGACAACAGTGAATACTTCAATCTAGGGGATCCAAAAATTATATATTTTTTTGCAGTTACAACAATTTAATCGACAATTATGTCTTACGTTATACACGTTTATTTGTTAATGTGTGTTGATTAATGGAATTATAGATGTTTTGCAGGGAAAAACTGTTGATAATATAATTTTCAATCATAAAAGTATACTAATTAACTGCCATATCACCATAGTAATACATTATATTTTATACATAACAATAACTAGGAAGTGATATGCTTTATATAGAGTTTGTCGCATCTACTAATACAATATTTTATTTTTAAAATTTTATAAATTATTTCTTAAAATTTCGAACACTATAGTATGGGTTTGGCTAAGCCTTTCATATAAAACATTTTGTCATAATGATGTTATTAGAAATATAAACCCTCTTTCATAACCATCTTAAAGTCAAATCATAGAGAAAAGTAAATTTAGAGTGGTATCTCTACCTAATCTGTGTAAAAGAGATATAGATTCTCATATGTCTCTGACGTTTGTCTATAAATTTTTTTTATTACACTAATCTATAATTTAGGAATAAATTGATAGTTTGTTTTCTAGAATTTAAAGAAAAATTAAATTTGTTTGCTTATTCTTTTTGTTCACCTTATGTTGTAAGTTACACTAGTTCCTCTTATGTTTATTTTTTTCCGTACTCAAGTGATAGAAATTATGCATGACATGTTTGTGTTAATCGTAGTAGGGAACATATCCCAGTTTTTCTTATTGTGATCTATTTTTGTGCATGTAACGTTAATAAACAAGTGGTATGTGATTTACTTACAGATGTGAAAGGCATACCATATTTTGTGACATAACATAAAAAATGTGGATTAAATTTGTTTCTAGTTAAATTTGTATAAGGGTCACGTTGTGAATATGGGGTCCATGCGACCGACAGGGCGGTTTCTCACTTTTGCTAATAATATTCAGAGGACACAGAAACAATCTGGTGAGTATGGGGTAATACTTATACACTAACAAAACTGCATACCTTTCCCATGAATCATAGCTGTTATTATGTGAATGCCCTTGTTTATCTTTCACAGACACATTTACTTTAAGAAACTAAACTTAGTGAAAGGTATTGTTTTGTAAAATCTTATTGTCTGTATAAATATTTCATTCAAATAAATATTGTTCACTTGAAAGAGAAGTTGTGTATCAACCTTAGAACTCCATTTTTAAAGGGTATAGCAATAATGTTGTATTCACATATTTTTAGAAGTCCTTATACTGTTATATAAATTACTTTCATACTTCCTGTGTAATATTTGAACTGTATACAAATATACAAAGTTTATTGTCTCCTCTGAAGAATAAGTTTTTAGGAACGTACATTATCAAGCAATATATTGTTCTATGGTATTCAGTATATCTATTTGACATTGAAATTGTTCAAGTAATGTGACCTTCACTAGTTCATATGAAAGATTATTACTTATTTGAAAAAGGGTAAAAATTGTGGAATTTTAACACTTGTCAATAGTAGTATGTTAATTTTATTTAATAGAGTGTATGAAAGTCTAATTTGATCCTTAGTGCCCAGTGGATTCCCACAAAGTTTGTCTGGAAGTGAGACAGATGTTTCAACATCAAATGAAAATTTGTCAAGAGAGGAAAGATATGTTGTCCGTCACACAGCAAGGGTAGAGCCTCAGGGCCAAGAAAACCAGAGTCAATCTAATAATAACAACAGGAACTCTTTAAAGGTATGTTGCAAATGTTTCTTTTTATAAAAAATTGCAATATTTATGTTCTTATATAATTAAATAAGTGATATAAAAAAGATAGTATATAGAGTAATTATAGTAGTATATAAAAAAAGATAGAGTAATTTCTTGCTTATTACAGTTACAAACACCATCTAAGCTTGACATTTTAAAACTTGTTACAAATAACAAAGATGCCATACAATCTTTTGTGTAGGGTTTTAGATACATGCTTTTAGATACAATTGTAGTGAAAACACTGTTAACAAAAATTTCACCCATTACAATTAATTTAAATAAAATGACTAGAACTTGAATTAATAAATAAAATAGTATTAAAATTGAAAATTTGAATCAAATATATATAGAGAGAGTGTAAATATGCTAGGAATTGAAAAAAATGGTGATTGTGGGGCTACTATAAAGATGTAAGGGTTCAATTCCCATATTTCCTAATACAATAGTTTTGGTTCAATAAAGTTTAATGGATATATATAGGGCAATATAACTTCTTGCTGGCTCTTAAGTGATTTACTAATCTATTTTCTATTTATTTAATTAGGTAATGTACATATAGTGCTTTAACACATATTAATATTACACTTGAGAAACACACACAGAGTCAATTTTTTGTACTAGTAAGAGAGAGATAATCCAACCTTTTTCTAATAACTGCCAAAATGTCTATATTACAGCTTGACATTTTTTATTTTTGCCATTTGTGTGAACCATTATGCTGCACATTTGTTTTTATGTAATAAAGCAGTTTAAGAGGGAAAATAATTATTGAGAGATGTAATTTGTCTCTTAAAAATTTTACACAGCTTTTTGGACATCAATTATTTTAAAACATTTGTTGGTAGCATTATGACTAACAGAGTAGTCCTAAATTGCAAGTTTCTCCATTTTCCTAGCCAGAAATCGAATTCTGCTGCTGGTGCAGTGAGTGCCTACCCAATAAGTTATATTAAATACTAGGACACCCACACATCTTTTTGTGAGCTACATAAATACGGTAAAACAAATGTGGCAACAACAAAAAAGATAGATAAAGAGAAATGTTTCTGTAACACACAACTCTGGCTTACTATTCTTGCTATACTTTAACCATATATGTAGCACACATAACAGAAGCTCTCAAAGGGAATACATTTTCCAGCTTTGCCACATTTATATGGCATTGTGATGTTATTTAGCCATCCTCAAGAAATTTGCTACCTAACCCAAAAAAAATTCAGCATGTTCAAATAACATTTTCTGCTTTATAATATTAGAATAGATGATGGCTGTAAAGTAAGAGGTTCTAAATATATCTCTTCTCAACACCAACAGGATAGTGTGTCAGGCAGCAACCGAAATTCTCTCAAAGACTCTGTAGGAGGTGGCAACAGCAACCGTAGTTCCTTAGATGTTTCCTCTTCTTCTTACAATACGCTTATTATCCACAATCAGGATGACTCATGGTCATCGCGACCAACTCCTATTCGGTAAGCCATTTAGCATTTGCCTTATTAAGTTATACATCTGAACACTAAATATAACTACAAAAATGATGTTTTATAGCATATTTTTTAGTCTGTTTCGTATTTATCTTCTTTATATAGGAGGAATGCTTTTGTCCATTATCTCATGATGATATAATCTTACATGGTAACTTGGTACATGTTAGAACAGACCCAAATAATTTATAAATGTCAGTTCCTGTATGTCAATAATGTCCATTTATAAATGTCAATCCAATGTGAAAACTGTACTACCAAGATTTGGACATAAGATCTTTACTAAATAAGGCATACAGATTTTCTTACATATTTCATAATATAATGACGCCCCGGATGAATCCGACTACGAGTTCCCGGAAGTGAAAAATGGAGCGAAAATTCTTTTAGACAATAAACAATATTGAAGTCCAACATAACCTATCAATTGTATATATAATTTGAAGTAAATGTTTGTTAAGGTACTCGGTGCCGTTGAAAATAAGGATAATGATGTAGATAATTTATTAAAATATTTCGCTAGGTCCTAGGTTACAATCATCACACCACTCAATATAGAGCATTAGTCAATAAAAAAAATTTAGGTGGATAGGGATTTATTAACTGCCTCATTACTCTGGTGGGTAGTTTGTTCAGCTACAAATATGAGGTCCCGGGTTTGGATTCTGGGGTGGGGCGAATTCAAAAATTGACATTGAGTTTTCTCTTAAGAAATTCTCAGTATTTGCCCGAAATTAGGAAGTTGGCGGTGTACTGCAGTCCCGTGTCCCGGAAAGCACGTTAAGCCATCAGTCCTACGCATGATCTCTCTTCGTTGGTGTAGTATTGCCGTTCAACCGGTCTAGGAGAGTGAAGGAATAGAGAGTGCACCTTGTTTTAGCGCATACCTGCACAGTCTGCTAACCCGGCGTGGGTTTATGCTCTAAAAACCCTCTTTCCTATAAGTGAGCCTGTGCCCAGCGGACTTTAATGGGGTGCTATTTACTTCTGTATGTCTTAAATAGTATTGTTATCAGACTCTTTTATTGCCACCATTCTATTATTTGCCACCAGTCAATTATGCCTTGTGTTATAGAGAACACGAACGAACAAATAGTGAAGTAAAACACACGAATACACAATCATCGCCATACCACACTTTGAAAAAGAGTGAGGGGGTCAAGAAACCTAGTGGTATTCCTTTGCCCAAGATACACAAAGAGCAAACTGTTACGACAACCGCAAATTATATAGACATTGGAGGGCAGAGGATATACACAAGTCCACCGGATCATGGTGTACAGGTTTGTCTATTCAAATTCAATTTATTTGTGTAAAATATGTCTATCATAGGTAATACTCAATCTGATAAAGTTATGCAAATATTTATTAGTCTAGAATATTAAATAAAGAATTGATTAATCAATTTCTTAACTTGTCAGATTATACATTTACAGAAAAGAAGATGTCCGATTTGAGACTAAATAATATTAAAATCAATTCGGACCATTAAAGAAGTCATCAACCAGAGAAGTTAATATTTTTTTAATGATTTAATAGTTAGTCCCTTCATTGTAGAGGGCAATTTTCTTATTATATTCATACGTGACCGTTACTTTACCACGAATGTTTTTACTTAGTATGGTAACCTAAAGTTACATTTCTATATATTTATTAAAGTTCTAGCAATATCAATTCGTCTATCAATATATTCGTCTATCCGAAACATGCGGCCCGCTAGTCGCATTGTGTCTCTGCTTTGTCAATCTTTGAGATCTTCTAACATATCAAGTTTAGTGTAAAATTGCTGTTTTTGATGTACATGCAATTCACAACTTATGTAATGTATTTAGTTGGATAAGGATGTATTGTATTGAAATATGCCGTGATGGGCAAATACTAAACTAGTTGATTGACTACCATTTATTACCAAGTACAAAGGACACACTGATCATTATGAATTTACAATATGTTTAGGTGTGAGGAACAAAGGGTAATTAAACATGTTTCCTCGTATTCACATATATTAGACATATGTCATACTACTCTTGTAGCGAATCATAGTTATGTGTGTTGTCTCAGGAAATCACAGAGATTCCAGACGATTTTTTAAATCAATCATCTGTGTTAAAACACCTCGCAAAAGAAGTGGCTCAATCGCCAACACCCAGAGGAACTACGCCACCCGCGTCTCCTCTATCATCACATTCAAACCGGGCGCCTTCTAAACCAAGAGAAGAAAGAAAAGGCAAAGGCTCTAAGGCCAAACTTAGCAAAGAAAAACTTAACCTGTCAAGATCACAACCTGATTTAACGAGGTAAATCTAGACACATTTATTTTTCTGGATTTAAAACTGATATTTGAATGATTATAATTGTTTTAATCTAGACATTGTTTTGATATGAATGAGAAATATCTCACTGAACTGAATTCAAACGCGAACTGGTCTTAATCTTACAAATGAACTTCAGTTCATAGATTAATTATTTTTATATATAGCATTTAATGACACACATATACAAACACATACACGCGCGCACGCACACGCACACGCACGCGTGTTCGCCAATGAATACACAAAATATTTGTTTGCACCTTTTTTCAGTTAAGTTTACTGTAATTTTATGTATATATTACTACATTTCAGGTCTCTTACTAACAACATCTATATAAAATAATCAAGATCACAGCCGCTACAGCGTAACTTGTGACTGTCTCAGAGCCTGATTATTTACTCTTATAAAAAGCAGAGTCAATGTTAATTATTTTCATAAACTATGTGTGTGCGAAATGTTAGTCAATTGTTGTTGAGCTGCGTTAGAATCATTGAGTAACAAAATCGAATTATGCAAAGTTTTACATTTCCAATATTTGTAGGATTTCAAATGAAGGCCTTTGCCCAGCAGTGGGATGCCAATGGGCTGCTGCTTACCTTACTTTTTAATATGTATCTAGCGTGGGTGTGCGAGCGGTGCCCGGGGGATCAGAGTCCAGCGGCTGGTGTAGTGGGGGCGAAGGCTCCTTGGAGGAGCCCGATGATGCCTTCACAGCAGTACTTGATGCATTGGCAGCAGAAAATCATCAACTGAAACGGCAGCTAGCTGATGCCTGCGAACGCGTGGCAAAGACCAATAAGGTATAAGAAAAAGATGAACTATAAATATATATGTCGGAGAATAAGAGAGAAGGAGAGCATAAAGCATAGGGGCGCAGGGTTCCCCGCCAACATCGTCATTAATGGCATCCATAATTTACATATTGTGGGCGTTTATTCGGTAATGTTGGTGCAATCAAACACTTTATTAATTGACTCGGATTATAATGTCATCAATATCAATTTACACAAACTCATTAATAATACGCTAGGAACACGATAGTTTCAAAAGTCGACCACACTGGCGGGCCGTCACCCGGGAACTGGAGAGACGTGCGCTGGATCACTTATTGACTCTGCCCCACGCCGATAGACAGATGGCGTGCTATAGTCTGTGGGACGCTGGTTCCACAGACTATAGCACTCCGACATACATAAAATTATTATATAATAACTACCTCATAAGTATAGTGGTCAGCTTGTTCGGCTACAGACTTGAGGTACTAGGTCGGGCGAATCACATATTTCTGATGCCCATTGTAGAAATCGAAATTATTTTTGGTATGTTCTGCTTTTTAAAACAATTATTGGATATATAATATGTTGTATTGACATTATTGTAGCAATATAAAATAATTACCACATAATATCTTTTAAAAAATTATAATTTTGTTACACCCCGACAGCGCTTCACTTGTAATTAAAGTACGTTGTTAAATAAGGAAATAAATAGAATAAATTATCCACCTTATTGCGCCATCAAGGCGATTCGTTCATAGTGTATTATCTTAGAAACCGTTGATATTGTTATATTTCTAAACACAACAAATACAAAAATAGTTCATGCAAAGAGTTATCGTCGGTATGACCGTATCATTCCTCGTATATCTAATTTTGATCCTGAGTAATATTTATTTTAGAGTGTGAGTGACGTCACTCGAGCGAATTGAATGAAAATCATATCGAAAGTACGTTGCACCGAATCCCGTGCTATATTCCACTGTGATTCAGTTACTCGTAACCTTGATGTCTGGATTTGTTTTACTTACGTGTCATGTCGTTTCCCACATTCGCATTGAACATGATACATCAAGGTTTATTATGTTCAGTCAATAAATTTTGTTCTGTTTTGACATTTAATGTGTAACTATTTAAAAATCAAAACATACAATATGACTCAAAAATTGATGATCGTTGTATTTTTATCCTTTGTTATCCATCTGTGACGTTAGTTGGAGAGTTTGAGTAACTTAAAGAATTACATGCTAGGTTACCTCATTTAAAGAAATAAACCGAATAAGTAAATAGTTCAACCAGCCGATGTTAAGCTGCTCTTGTCAGCATTATGTATTTGAAGAGGCTGTGAAACTGCCTTTGCATTGCCACTCGATCGATGATCGCTGTGTGTGTGTGACAAACTTAGAGCAATATTGGCCAAACTTACCTTAATAAGATCCCTTATTCAATACGTCTTATGCTTTATAAATCGCTTGCAGAATCAACTATATCGTATAGTCTTAGTAGCTATGGCAGAATCTACAAATCACATTTAGTTCATATCTATCAATTTCAGATACGTTTACTCAAATCTATAATACCATACAAATTCAAAAATAAAATTTACCATGCGAGAAAAGTTGATCACCAAAGTCTTTTTTCTTATTGTAAAATTATGCCCATACAGGATAGGTTAAACTACATCATACTAATAGGGAATTTTTTTAAATACAAAGACAGTTTCAGTACCCAGTATTAACAAGCAGTATCACTAACGTAAAACTCATTGTGCCACATACTGATAACTTATATGAACGACATACCCTCGAATGTGTTGAACCGATCTTAATTAATAACCTATCGCTTAACTTAACACACGAAATTACTGAAAAAAATATATGAGGGAAGCTCAAAAATTTCCTATTGACTAAAAAATAAAATAAAAAATTTTGTAACACCTTTATATGGTTTTAACGATACGGTGCTAGACCGGTTTGATGCATTAGCCACTTGTTATGTTATGATACCAACAATAAGTTCGAGCGCTGACCGATTCGCCCGGTGTACAGACAAACCCGCAAGGGTTTTTGCGACACCGTTAACGTGTCTAACAATTGTTGTAACTAATCTATTTTCTTTATAAATAATAATAATAATAAACTTAAATTTTGTCGTTATACTTACGCAATGAATTTATCGGTTGTAGCTCACCTAGTTTCTAACTCAGTCGGAGTTCTTCGTAATGTTGTGTTCATTCCTCATCAAGTCCCAAATCGAAATCTGTACCCTCTATAAGTATAAATGCTTAGTGTGTGCGTTCGGATCATGCGTAAATTTTGGATACATAGGGCCCGAATGGTTAAGGAATGGGTGATAAATGCGCCATCCCTTAGTTGTCGCTGCATAGATTCTCTACTGTATTTCATTTTTATTTACACTTGCTTTAGAATGATCTTTTGATTTGATAAATGATCTATGACAAATAATTTGCCACTTAAAGGTTTCTATACGTCGAAAGGTACTATAACTACGTATGTATTGAACAGTTAGAGGAGGAGGTGGAAAAAGTTCGTACGGCTCACGAGGAATTGGTGGGATCCTGTGAACGACGGGAGAGACTAGAGTGCGCGGCGCGAGTGCGCCTTCAGGCAGATTGCCGACGGCTACACGAACTCAACCGGGCTCTTAAACAACAGGTATATCGTCACTTACACAGAAATAATAACGCAACATGCACAAACACATAGAATACCACGCATGTACTAGGTGTTAGGAAACCGCTCCCGAAAACGAAGACAGACGTTAGTACTAGTGACATCTTTAATAAGCATTATATCCGCTTCGTCATGTTAGTACAGCTAAATGAATCGAGCGTCAGATGGTTGTGTTTAAGTAATGTATTTTTTATGAAACTAAACCAGCTGACGCTCGGTTCAGGAGCCGCACGCGGCAGTTGCCTGTGTGAGTGTATAAGAAAGGTCTTAATTGAGCAAAAGTGCCTTGAACGCGGGGGCGTTAAAGGGTGCGGCGCGGCGGAAAATGCTCAATTCGTTTTCGGAAGTTGTTTCTTAACACCTTGTATATCAAAAATGATATGATGATTATGATCCACTAAAATTTTTCAAAATGCAATCTCTTAGCAATCGAAGACAGTTGTTAGATATCACGTTCTTTTTTAAACTCATTAGTGGGATCCTGGATGCGACTGAACTACTCTCCAAAATTAATTTTCATTTACCGAACAGACTCCCACGCAAAAATACTGTTAATATCTTTACCTCACGTACGCCACGCACAAACCTAGGACAGTTTGCACCAATCAACAAATTAGTAAATACATACAACACTTTATATAATGACAATATAGATGATATATTTAAAAGGAAGCTTGCACTTAGTTTAGATTAGGTCTTAAAATTAAATATATTTTCTTTTTATATTATTTTCGTCATAATATTGTAATTTTCTTTTCTATATTCTAATAATTTTTTCACTTTGTAATAATAGTCTGCATATGCACTTTTTTATTTTATATCATATCGTTGTTACCTTTAATTAGAATATTACTCACCTTGTGTTATTGTAAATATATTTCTTTTTTACCATGTATCTAGTAATAAGGTCTGTTGGAAACCTAATAAACAAAAAAATAATAATACCCATGCGTACATGCGCTCGAAACATTCCTTCTCTCTCTGACACACAGACACACACACACACACACACACACACACACACACACACACACACACACACACACACACACACACACAGAGAGAGAGAGCGAGAGAGAGAGAGAGAGCGAGAGAGATTCACAATAATAATCTCCCGCTCACTCTCTCTCTCTCTCTCTCTCTCTCTCTGTGTGTGTGTGTGTGTGTGTATTGTAACACAACTGTTATAGTAAACCAAATTACCATCTACCAAAGCAGCAGTCATTTTTAGTTATAAATAAATTGAAATAATGGTTTATTACCTCAGATGTCGATTTGAGTAAGTGAATTTACTGACAAATTAGAAAATTGCATTTATTAATTTGTCTTTGTCTGTATTGGTAAGAGGCTTCGATAGTAGCTTCTTACTACCCTACCAGAAAAGAAGTGGCATTAAGCAAATATGCGTTTATATGCGTAATAAAAATGCGTTTCGGTACAGTGATGTGTAGAAGCCATAAATGGTAAATGGCCTCTTTACTACTTAGTACGCTTTCATTTTAGACTTTATTAACACCACATAGCATTGAAAAACACCCAAGGAAGCACGTGCGGCGTACGGTATAGTGTTTATCTCTAATTCAATACTCTACTGTGGTTTAAGAGTACAATTAACCATTAGGTTGAGCTGTTATCGCAAGGCGTCCGCGCAGAAGGCGATGGCAATAGCGAGGCGCTGCGGAAAGAGCTGCAGAACAGGGAAATGCTTATCGCACAACTCATCACACAGAGTAAGTATGATCAAAAGTTTTTTAACTCGCTGTGCACGTAAAAGGTATGTAGCAGCCTATTTGCGTCCCACTCTTGGGCAAGCAAGCAAGTTGCAATTAGCCTTTTTCACATGATCATCATCATTCAGAATCAATGACATTCAATTCATCAATCATTATCAGATCAGAATCATTTTAGGATTAGGAATTTACTCAACTTGATCGCCTATAATTATGGTCTGATCTACTAGAACTTTTTAATCTTTTCGGCACTTAGTATACATTTGTTTCGTTCTTTCCTAACGACCAATCGCGTTTGTTTGAGTGAGAGTAATAACATGTCACTAGTAAACTAAAACAAGACGTGCTAATACTAGAACGTAGATGTTGCGTATCGACTGTTTGGAATTTTTTTTGGTTATCAAAACAATACTTAGAAACGATTCAATAAAAAATAAATAAAAATGGAAACAGGTTTCTTTATAATACTTTTATAATTGCAGAATTTACGGACCAGGTGACCCTTTTAATACACACGTTATTAAATAAAATTAATCCATGGGGGACTTTAAACCCCCTGCTTCCGACCGTCTAGGTTAAAGATGTATCAATTACGTATCTATTCAAGGGCATGAGCCGTTATTAAATGCAGTTCTTGAGGTGAAACTACTTTAGGCCCATGAGGGTAAAATTTTCACGGATGAAATGCTTGATTTAGCATCACGAACACGTGCAACGTTTTTTATGCTAATTCTTTTGAAGGTTCGATAGTTTAAATATTTACAATTCATTAAATTTGTAACATATCTTCCTTTATCTCTCTCTTTGTTGATTTGTAGAAACTATAAACGAGACTTAAAAATAAGTTTGCAATAGAAGTTTCACTTCTGGCACGTGTATTTTGTGCGCACGCACTTTTTACTTTTTTTTAAATCTCCAATTTCATAGACAAGGAGTTGGCGTGTGCAAAAGAGAGGCAAGAGATAGAGATGGCAGCGCAACGCGCGACTCTACAGGAGCAACGCACACACATAGACATACTGGATACCGCACTTACAAACGCACAGTCTAATGTTGTGAGGCTTGAAGACGAGGCAAGTTTATTTTTACCCGACTTCAAAAAAGGAGGAGGTTACCAATTCGTCTGTATTTTTTTATTGCGGATGATCACACTTGATGGTAAGCGATAGGGCGGTCGTAAGACCAACAATAACGTCTATATGGTAAAAGATATATCATATCCTATGGTTTAATGGTTTCCTCGTAGGTTTTACTAAATATATGTATATAAAACTTTAAGCGACGACTGATTTTTTAGATTCCTCTCCCCTCCGAATAGCAGGATAACTAACTATTATATATATATATATATATATATATATATATATATATATATGGAAAGCATAAAGCATAGGGGCGTAGGGTTCTCCACCGACATCGTCATTAGTGGCATCCATAATTTCCATACTGTGGGCGTTCGTGGGTAATGTTGGTGCCATCAAACACTATATTAATTAAATCGGATTATAATGTTCGATCACTTAATGGTCCCCATATCAATTTACACAAACTCATTAACAATAATAGCTAGGAACGCGATAGTTTCAAAAGTCGACCGCACCGGCGGGCCGTCACCCGAGAACTAGCGAGAGACGAGCGCCGGATTGTCACTTATTGAATCTGCCTCACGCTAATAGACAGATGGTGCCAACGTTCCACAGACTATTGCACATCGACTAGCGTTCCACAGACTATAGCACTCCGACATATATATTTAAGAAAATAAAATCTACAAAGATATTGAAATACCTAAATTGAAATGTGAACAACAACAGTGAGTAGAAATGACCGGAACTATCGATCTGCATTTAAATACTTACCTGTAATTTTTTTTATTAATTTCCATTATTTAAAAACAACTTTTTTTTTTAAACTTTGTGGTATTATGGTTTATTTAATATTACCATTATTATTTCACTAACATAAAAAATGACTTTAATTATTTTTTATTACATGCACTTTTATAAAGGTAAGGTAACACAGGTCTTCTCACTCATAGGATAGAGGGTTTTTGGAGCATGGATCCATCGTGCTACTCATCTGCGGATCGGCAGCCTACACATATAATATTCCCGGGATATGCAGGCTCCCTCACAACGTTTTCCTTCACTAGACAGCACAATGATGGATTGGAAAGAGCAATCAAGCACGTTAGTTTCATTTTTATAAAGGGAAACTTAACGGTGCCTTTTATTTTTGTCGCTGGGAAATGCAATTTACGGACTAACCCTGACCGATGACCAGTCAGGAGTGTGGGACTCGGCGATGGAAGGTCTCGCAGTACCCACTAAAACCCGGCGGAACCCTCTTCATCCATTAGTGAGGCACCAGGTGATCAGCTTTCGCATTCTGCCCTAGTGTCCCGGATGAGTCCGACGGAGGATTCACGGAGGCGGGAGGAGATGCGCAAACATGCGCCGCCTTATATTCCGCCTCCTTCGGCGGTGAGGGGGTGCATCCACTGCATTCTCCCTCTCTCTCTCGTGGGCTTCCTTCAGCGAGACTACCGTCTCGCAAAAGAAGGCCACTGCCGCCCACCATCTCTCGCTGGAGAGCATCGCGCCTACAAGGCTTCCCAACGAGAGGTCACCGCCGATCAACGCCACCAGGAGGTGACGCTGAGGTCCCCAGGCCGCACAATCTGCCACAGTGTGATGCGCTGAATCTATAGCTGCGCCACACTGATGACAAGCGGGTGACTCCTCCCGACCAATTTGGTGCAGGAACTTTCCGAAACACCCATGTCCGGTCAGAACCTGCACCAATCTGTAGGAAAGCGTCCCGTGCTCCCTGGAAAGCCATTGTTCCAGGTGAGGACGGATCGCCGCCACAGTGGCCATGCCCGCTACTGGGGATCTGAGATGATCGCTCCATTTTTGGACCAGAGCCTGGTCGGCCAGTGCTCTGACCCTTCGGACCTCGTCGACATCAGGCCGCAGGCCATCTGCCTTTGCAGCGGCTCTGTGCCGATACACGACCGCTAAAGCTTCCGCCCGTAGCTCCCACGGGGGATCACCCGCCAAGAGGGTCGCCGCCGTCCAGGATACTGTACGGTAACCTCGTATTGCCCTATCCGCTATTACCCTCTGTGCTTTGTGCAAGCAAAGGATATTGGATGTGGTCAAGGCATCCGCCTATACGGGTGCACCGTACAACGCCATACTGGCGACGATACCGCTATACAATCTCCTACAGGGCTATCCAGGACCTTCCACATTAGGAAGCAATCTACCTAGTGCAGCCGCTGCGTCGATGAGTCGTGGGACTAAAGATTTAAAATGTGCCACGAAGCTCCAACGGCCATCCAGTAAAAGGCCTAGATATTTCATGTGGGACTCCACCATTACTCTAGTGCCACAAATCCTTATTGCTGCCCCTCTTGGAGTGCATCTTCGAGGCCCATGGAGAAGCAGCGCCTGCGTCTTGGTGATAGAAACTTGCAGGCTCAGAAGCTGGATTCTTTCTACCACCATACCTGCTCCGATTTCCGCAAACAGAGCTGCTTCGGCGAATGTCCTCTCTCGAGCCGAGACAAGAGTGTCGTCCGCGTAACATAACACTCCCATTCCGGGGAGGAGAGGACATCGCAGGAGCCAATTGAAGCCTATGTTCCATAGAAGACCCCTGCGGCACGCCTCGGCAGACTCGACGACGGAACAGCCTTCCGCCACTCTCCCAAAGAATCTCCCTATTCTGGAGATATGCCCCCAACAGCGTCCCAAGATAAGGAGGTACTCCATGATAACGGAGCGCCTCCAAAACCGTATTATGGGGGAGACTGTTGAAGGCATTCGCTATGTCAAGAGATACCCCCAGAACAACCTCGCTCCCCTGAACCGCATCTGTCGTCAAGCCTCGCAGGGATTCCAGAGCAACGATTGTCGATCTACCTAAACTTAACGGTGCCTGCTCAAGCTACGATTCCGCGATTTTTTTAAACGAGAATTGATACGTTTCACCGTTAGGCCTTAAGGCTTCATTGCATTTTTATATTACTTGTAAATGTCACTCATGGCAATAAAATATGATTTAAACTGTTCATGGTATGTCGTAACAGTGTCGGCATGCTAGTGGATATGTGGAACGCGTGTTGGGACTGCAGAGGGCCTTGGCTTCCCTGCAGCAAGCCTCAGACCGCCGCGAGCACACCGAGCGCAAGCTTAGGGCGCAGCTCGAAACAGAACTACAAGCTTTAAGGTATGTGTTATGAACCCACAAAACATAGCAAAATTACACTCATTTGCATCGCGAACTGAAGATAAAATTGCAGTTTTGATGTGAAACTTCTTTAGGCCTCGTCGTCGTCGTCGTCGTCGTCGCTTCAACCGATGGACGTCCACTGCTGGACATAGGTCTCACGTAATGATGTCCACAAGGCCCGATCTTGCGCCGCCTGGCTCCAGCGGCTACCGGCGACCCTCTTTATGTCGTCGGTCCACCTTGTGGGGGGTCTCCCTACACTGCGCCGCCCGGTGCGGGGTCGCCACTCCAGCACCTTCGGGCCCCAACGTCCATCGGTCCGTCGGACTATGTGCCCCGCCCATTGCCACTTCAGGTTCGCGATTCGTAGGGCTATGTCGGTGACTTTGGTTCTGCTACGGATCTCCTCATTTCTGATTTGATCACGTAGAGAAATTCCGAGCATAGCCCTCATAGCATAGAAGAAGAGAAGAAGAGAGCTAAGAATCTTTAGGCCTATGAGAGTAAAATTTTTACGTATAAAACGCGTGATTAGCGTTACGAAAATATGTAGCGCTTTTTATGCTAATTCGTTTGAAGGTTAGGTAGTTTTCATTATTTAATACAAATATATTTCATATATTCTCTTTTCTAAATATTAATTTCAAAACATAATTTTTAATAGGGACCAACAACACTTGGTATTTTTATTTACAATTCATCATTTGAGATTTTAATAAATTATTTGTATTAATTTTCGACACTTTCAATGTTTTAATGACAATTGAATTCCTAACATAGCTTCCTTTTTCCCTCCCTCTAAGTCTCGGAAATGTAAAGTTTTAGATTTGTACAAATATAAACAAGACTTAAAAATTTGTTCGCCAATTAAGTTTCACGTCTGACATGTGTACTTTGTACGTACGCACTTTTAATTATTTATTTATTCTTCGTATTTGTGGATGAATTAATAATATTAAGCTTATGAACACCGTGAAGATAAAACCGAGAATTGGTCTCTTTATAATACCTTTATGGTTACAAAAGATGTGAAGAATGTAACTCTTCTAATATTCAAGTTATAAATATAAACATTAATTTAGTCCCAGGGGTAAATATAAGCGGTTTTATCCCTAATAAACAATTTCTACGAGGCTATTTTAATGTTGGCGAGATTTCTTTGAAAGAAAATATAGGTTGGATACATATGCACAAATATAGATTTTCATATATATCATTCTTCTGCATGTGTTCGTGATTGAACTTCTCCAAAATTCCTGGACCGATTTTAATGATGTTTTGTGGATGTATTCAAGAATGCTTAGATTGACTATTCGATCCGGTTTTCTGTTATTTCATAAAAACAATTCACTTAGTGAATATTAATATATAAAACATGTGTACAATATTTTCATCACAACAGCCTTATATATTTGTGTGGCGCAAAGGTATCATGTTGAAAATGATAAGAGACCGAAAGAACCTTAATTATTAAAGCTATATAACTTGAAATAGTTTATAACAACCATGTTCTAATACAAAGTACTGCCTGTTTTCAGTTACCTCAATAGAATTCATTATAATTGTTATAGGACTATAACTACAGTATTTAGGTAGAATCAGGGGTAGTTTAGGGAATCCGAAACGTGGTCGCTGACTATGGGCCTCACACGAAAGCTCAGAGTCGCTCAGCGTGCGATGGAGAGGGCTATGCTCGGAATTTCTCTACGTGATCAAATCAGAAATGAGGAGATCCGTAGCAGAACCAAAGTCACCGACATAGCCCTACGAATCGCGAACCTGAAGTGGCAATGGGCGGGGCACATAGTCCGACGGACCGATGGACGTTGGGGCCCGAAGGTGCTGGAGTGGCGACCCCGCACCGGGCGGCGCAGTGTAGGGAGACCCCCCACAAGGTGGACCGACGACATAAAGAGGGTCGCCGGTAGCCGCTGGAGCCAGGCGGCGCAAGATCGGGCCTTGTGGACATCATTACGTGAGACCTATGTCCAGCAGTGGACGTCCATCGGTTGAAGCGACGACGACGACGACGATGAGGGGTAGATTCATTGCCAATACACTATAGAATACAAAAGAACTTCTTAAGTGTAATTGAATAAAGAAAGAACAAATATGCTAGGATTTCAATTCAGTTCCATATACATATAGGCTCAATCAAATTATATGTAAAATGTTAGACAGTATTGTTATAATTGTTCTAAAAAGTGTAACTAGTGAGTTTTATGCAATCTCCTTTGTCCACATTTAAGGATACATAAGATTGTTTTAACATCCTACCACTCCTCCTCTTCCGGCTTGATCTCCGTAAAAACATGAATAAAATCATTGGTAACGTTTTTTAAACTGTAAAAACATTATTGAAGGACGAAAACCACTCACGAAATTGAACTTGATTAATAATAATTTTTATTATGTAAGAATTAATTTCACCCTCACTACTACTCCTTGTGAACTATGTCAACGGTTAAAATACTACTTTGTCTGGCATCTTCTCGGTAGACTCGAACTTCTAAACCATACAGACGTAAAGATTCAAACGTGCATGTTATTTATGTAATGTTCTGTTTATCTTTATTGAAGCTATTTTAATTGGTGGGTAGGAAGCGTGAGTGCGCTTGCGGGGGAGTATCATCGGGTGCGAGTGTAGGTGTGGTAGGGGAAGCGGGGGCGGAGGAGCTGAAACGTGCTCTGAGGGAGAGGGATGAGAGGCTCTTGGCAATGGAGGGCGAGTGTGCGAAGTGGGAGCAGCGCTACCTGGAGGAAGCTGCGCTGAGGCAAGCGGCTGTCTCTGCTGCATCCATACCTAAGTATGATGTCTTTACCTTTTCTTTGCGTACATTTTTATAAATTTTTGGAATCCTTACATTTTGCTGAGCATGTTCCGACAATTCTCTTTTTGGCGTCCTTATATCGGATGCTCCAAGCAGGAGGACGACGCGTAAATGCAAAACTCACCATGTGGGACGCACGATATGTAGTAGGATTTTTACATACACGCACACACATATATATGTTTTTTCTTACATACATCGACTTAGGACATAGGGATATATTTTATTTGAATCTACATATCTTCTTTTTAATTATCACTTCCTATATCAACCAAGTTATATAAGCATCAGTTAGATGACACCAAATTTAAGTGTACACAGGCAAAGTTACGCGGATCAGCTAATGTATATTATAGCAAATTTTTATCTACCAGGGATGCAAAAATAGCTGCTCTTGAGAAGACTTCAGCGGAGTCTGAACGTTTGATGGCAGAGGCTCGCAGTGAAAAAATCCGACATATGGATGAATTACATCTAGCGCAGAAGAAAGTAGCTGATCTTGAAAGCAGGTGGGACATATAAAGGAAGAAGGCGGTTTGGTTATTTTTAATAAACATCTGTCAATCTAGCAAAGCTAAGATACAATCAAAATATTTTAATCATATTCCTTCCATTGTCAAGTCTGTTGGTTGGCAGCATATCTATCATCGGTTCGGAGCGTTGCTTCTACCGTGAATATACAAGACAAAGTAGTATTTTAACCGTTGACTAAGTTCACAAGTATTGTTGTGAGGGTGAAATTAATTCTTACGTAATAAAATTTATTATTATAAATCTAGTTCAATTTCGTGGGTGGTGGTTTGGTTTTATTCCTTCAATAGTATTTTTAGTTTATTTAAAAGTTTAAAACCGTTATCAATAATTTTATATATTGTTCATCTTTTACGGATATCAAGCAGGAAGAGGGGGAGGGGTAGGCTGTTCGAACAATTTTATGTATCCTTACATGACAATGCATCTGAAAAAATATCAAAATCATTCTTATTTACTTAACGAATTGCCTTTTACTATATGTGATATTCCTATTATATGTTACTGAGAAAATAATCGGTATGACATTGCGCCAAAATCACATATTTTTAGTAAGTTAATAATTTTGATCAAGCCAGATTTAACAGTTTTTGTTAAATACTTTCGCTGCAGCTGGCGTATTCTTGTGGCGCTGACACACTGCTATTTAAAACTGTTTATAAACATTAGTAAACATTTTCTAACAAGCATTTGATCACAATGCAAAGAAACGTTTTCTTGCTAGGTAATATTAGTAAAAGTTTCTAAACAAATTTGCTAGTTAACAATTGATAACAAATAAAATCTTTTGTTTTCATTTGTTTGTAAACATGTATGTAAGGGTGCGTGTGGGCCCGTTTAGTACAAACTGCGACTCGCTGCCATGTTTTCAAGTGTTATAAATGTTTATAAACATTTCTATCAGTGTAAGAGCACTCAAAATGCGTAATAATATCTAACATAATGTAAATTTCTAACATTTGAAAATGTTTGAAACATTGTGTGGCACCAGTGTGGCAGCGCCATTACCTAAAATATAAGGGGTCAGTCACAAGCACCATTCTCGTATACGGAATGTTTTGAACTCAAGACACTGAAATGGGATAAAAATACCTAGCTATTATACATTGATGTTATACATGCTAGGAGATATTTAAGTATGGCAACACGTTGAAGCGATGTTTTGTTGTGTAATATAGAATTTATTTCCTTTTATGTTTTTCAGGGTAAAAGAGCTTGAGTCCAAGGTGGCAGAGCGCGATGCTATGATAAAAGTGCTACAGAAGCACACTAGCGCCGCTTCACTTCGCAACAACTCCAGTCGCGAAGAACTAGGTAACTAGCTCGCACAAATCGCCCTAAAATATAATAGCGATGCTGCGAAAAATTCGCACAGGGTTAAAAATATAATAATTTTTAACTCTGTGCGAATTTTTGTGTGTGTGGTGTGCTTGATGCTAATAATAATTTACGAAATTTTTAGAACGCCATCTATTAGTAGCTCATGTAAAAATTTCTTTGTATGTAAAGATGGTATTAAATGGCATATATTTTTTTATTACTTATTTTAAACACGTTTAAAATTTGATTGTACGACTCCTTAACAAGACGCTACTAACCACTAAGCCATAAAAGCTTATCCTAATAATTTGATTATTTTTTCAGTGGGCTTATCATCGGGTGCGTCGTTCTCCAGCGCTGAGGGTGTGGGCGTGGGCGCAGGTAGTGCAGTAGCGGGGCGATACCGACACCTCACACGGCGGAATTACTCACCGCACAATGATAACGCTAGTGGTACGTACTTAGTGAGAAGGGACTATTCGGCCTTCGGAAAAAAAGAGTGTGTCAACCCGCAAAGCAGGGTCTAAACTCTAAAAACCCTTTCCCCTATGAATGAGGAGGCCTGTGCCCAGCAGTGGGATGTTAATGGGCTGCTACTAATTTATTTACTTATGTTTCCAGGCTGTGGTTTTGATAGTTCATCCCTGCGGCTCGAGGAACAGTTGGCAGCGCTGGAGTCGAGGCTGGAGCGACCGCCAGTCCCCGCCGTGAGTTTCCTCCCAGACTCCCCGCACGGCTCTCACTCCCCGCACTCCTCACACTCCTCGCACTCCACACACTCCTCGCACTCCTCCCACTCCCCGCACTCCCGACCGCATCCCCATTATTACTGACAACTATTCGGATATTTATCTATCACATCTGTTTTGGCAGCTCATACAAATTAGGCAGAAAGTCATTAATTTGCGTAAAGATCTATAGTAAACATCATAATCAATTTATAGTAGTTATCAAGCTATTACAAATCCTCACAGTGTCTATGTTAAATGTACAACACTATTGTGAACGTTATTTTTTTAAATATTTTATACCGAAACTCTCATGGTTAATCGAGATATTTAAGAAATCATTTTTTCGGCTACATATCATATTTATATATTCAGAAATGAAATGATCTTTATTGCTTGAATATGGGTATTATATGTAGGTGCAGTAATGAAACAGTGTCATCTACCCATACTGTAAATACAGCAATACAGCATGTCAAATATTTATATAGTCATGATAATATATATTTAAATTATAATATTATTAGTCGTCATTGTACACCTTAAAAATACAGAATTTCAAATAATAATTACAAGGTTTACACAAGCAAAGGAACAAAAAGCCGGTCTTATCGCTAATCAGCGGTTTCGTGCAATCTTAAGGAGAAGGACTGTACCAAAGTAAATAGGTGGGGCATAAAGAGAACATACATAATAATAAACCGAGTAAATATATAACATATAAATAAAAACTAACACATTATTAAAGCCTCGATTTATTCCATTTCAATCACTATTTTAATGATTTGACAATATTTCGAACCAAGCAGTACGCTCAATATCATGGGCCGTGGTCACGAAAACGTTTTTGAGTGGTTCGGTTCGGTGGCTCAGTGGTGTAAGTACACACTTCGCTCGCCGAGTTCCCGGGTTCGATTCCCGGTAAGACTAACTCAGGTAATTGCACTTTCTGATTTGTCTGAGTGTAAACTGGTGGAGGGCTTCTACGAACAAAGACATACCGCCAAGCAAGAGGTTGCGTTCCAGTACGATGGAATTTTGGTACCATAAGAGGTAAAACGGCTTTACAGGTTAGCATCCTTCCATCTTAGAATGTATAATCAGGTATGATCGCAAAGTCTGACGCTGAACTGCCACTAATAAAAAAAGGAAAACACATCGCTGCCTTGGATAGATGAACATACGATACAATTTTTTTAATTCTAGTTAAGGACACAGCAGTGGACAGACTAGTTTATATTTTCTTTTATCAAAAACATTCTTTCGAAGCAGCTATCTGTATTCGTATATTTATTTCATGAATTTTAGTTTTGGCCTATATAATTAGTTACAATTATAAGATTACATATATAATCAGTGCTATATAGCCGAAAATATTATTTCTTAAATTGACTATTACCGTACACTCACATTTAGTCTCGAAATTGAGTATCTCTTATAGATATGATTAAATAATTTATTACTTTTTTATTCTGTGCAACTTGCTTCTAAGCAAAAAAATGCTGTTTGTACAAACATATATTGACCTAATATTTACTCGAATTAAATGAATTATTATGAATCGATTCTGTCTCAATTCTTTTGATTTAATAAGCTTTTTTACCGTGTAGTATATATTATTCGTTATGTTTTATAATCCTTAGGTAGGAGATTATAATATTTCCACTATCCCTTCCCAAAGGGTTTTAACAAGCAGGGGTGAAAAAAATTATGTCCCCCTTTTCCTTAATTAATAATACAAAAATAAAATCACCAATAGTAACTTTCGTGATATAATTCCGATATCATTAAAAGTTACTCCACTGATATTGTACATACAATATTAAACTATTTTAGTGGTCGTTAAATAGGCTTATGAATGAGAAAAAAATATTTTCGATATTCGATATTTAAATGTAAAAAAAACATTTCCTTTAAATAGAATCTATTAAACATTCCTATAGATTGCCAGTGAGGCATATCATATAATTCCTGTGCGCTAATTTGTCTGTATTGTTCTTAATTTTCGTTGGCTTCGTGTCGAACCCTGGACTTCTGCTAGCGTCACCGTCCTGGTGGCGCTGATCAGCGAGATCTCTCTCTCTGGGTAGCATTGTAGGCTCAATGCTGTCCAATACATACCATCCAGAAATAGGCCACTCCCACGCATATGGGGGGGGGGGGGGGTTGAGATGGCGGCCTATTTCTTTGTGACCGTAGTGCGAGAGAGGGAGACGGGCAAATGCTAAAGTTGAACCCTTGGTCCCTCACTCATGTATGAAGAAGATTCCGTTAGGTTTGTTAGGAATTGCGAGGCCTTCTGACGCACCGAGTCTCACTCTCGTGACCCTTTGTTCGGGGTTTATTCTATCGAAATTTTCTCGAATACTGATGAGAACAAAAATTATTACACACAAATTAGTGCACGCTAAAACACCACAGCCTACATTCCTGTAAACTATATATAAAATATGATTAGCTTTACTGTGTTAAGTGTGGTTTGAAGTGATTTTGCCCACATATTAATATTACGATAAGCTTCCTAACAACATCCTGTACAATATGTCTGTTGCTATGTGAAATAGCGTTGTGTACGTGCTTCGATTATTTACACAGGTGTTAAAAATTATTATGCTAATATAACAATATTTTACATATTCGTTATATTCCATATATTTATTTCTAGACATAAAAAGGCAAGTAAAAATATAGTATCCTCAATTTTTAAGTGATAAAACATTGATGTGTTGCTGGTTTAAGAGATTATATTGTTTTGATAATTCTAAATCCAGTAGTAAACTCCATTTAATATTTTTTGCTTTGAAATATCAATTCCTTCCGAAGCGTTCTCATAATAAGTTTAAGTATTTCCACTTCACAAATTTGATTTATGGATATTAATGTGAATAAAAAATTATTTCAAAGACATTTAATTTTTAAAATTAATTTAACGACTCATATGTATTACAAGTCAAATGTTTTTCAAATTGCCTTTTATTTGTGTAGTATAAATTTAGGAATGTGAAATAATAATAAATAACACACTTGTTTGTTAATAACACAGGCACTGTCATAATTTCCATTGAACAGACGGACATATTTCTAGTTTGGTGTTTGCTTAAATATCTATGTCAAAACGTACATCGTTGGCCCCTACGGATAAACGGTCAATATGCCCTTTATAAATGTTGATGTTTTTTGTTATTTCGATGATTATATCTTTATAATGGGGTCATTGTTTCCTTAAAATCATATAACTATTAAAACATGATGCTTTAAAACACATCATTAGTACAAAAGATATTGTTATCTTATGAAATTAGGATTTTATACTTAACTCTTTATGCGTAGGGGCCGTCGATATAGTAATCATCTAAAGTGTTGACAAATTTTGTGCCTTTATTAACGAATTTTGTATTAATT
The DNA here is from genome assembly GCA_015832385.1 of Elymnias hypermnestra. Taxonomy (NCBI): domain Eukaryota; kingdom Metazoa; phylum Arthropoda; class Insecta; order Lepidoptera; family Nymphalidae; genus Elymnias; species Elymnias hypermnestra. The sequence goes on along the minus strand of JACTOM010000063.1, from coordinate 6,032,035 downwards.
CAAAGCTGTATTTCTAATATTGTGATTTTTAAGATGTTTATGATGTCATAGAAATTAACCACAGATTATATAAATATAATCTAAAAGTTCTCTATTCCGAAGCTTAAGTTAAAATATAGAAGGATAGTTTTTAAGAATCTCTTTAAATATTCAAATGAATTCAACTCCACTAGTCGTAGAAGTTCATGGTAAACTATGTGTTTATTACTTTATTTATATTATTGTACATTTTAAACGTATTGTCAATGACAGGTAGCTCTAGGTATAATGGATTGGTCACAAATGTACGCCAAAGTTAGATTAATTATTCGTTTACTCATTCACTATAGAGTATTGCGATATAATTCTGTAATATAATGGATTTTTAACAACATCCACGAGTTATGTATTTATTTAATTATTTATAAATACATATTTATCGACAGACAACTTTGTAAAGCTGCAAAAGAATACTTGATAAATTATACTGCTTTGGAGTAAATGTTTTTTTTTTCTGAAATAAAAAAAAAACAAACCCTACTATTAAAAAAATAATTGCCATAATGAGGCCTTTTTTAACACGTTGAAAATTTTTAACTATGATGCTTTCAATATGGGGTCTAATTTTATCGGTCACTGATAATTATTGTACTTATAATGTAGCACGCTTAATGTACGTACGGTATGTCCGATTGCGAAATAGAGAAGTGGAAGGAAACCCGGTAAAAAAGCTAGGAATATTAAAATTTGTTGTCCCTACTAACCGAATTTTTGTTGCTGAAGGAAGCACATGAAAGGAAGGGGGTAAATGCAGCCAAAGCTCTGTTTCACTGGTGGAATGTAAAAGGCGATAGAGATTTATACAACTCCCCTTGTATTACATCTGTGAGCCGGTTTCATCCAGATGAAGGGTCGTCGCCGTTGTCGTCGCTTCAACCGATGGGCGTCCTCCACTGCTAGACATAGGTCTCACGTAACGACGTCCACAAGGCCCGATCTTGCGCCGCCTGGCTCCAGCGGCTACCGGCGGTCCACCTTGTGGGGGGTCTCCCTACACTGCGTCGTCCGGTGCGGGTTCGCCAGTCCAGCACCTTCGGGCCCCAACGTCAATCGGTCTGTCGGACTATGTGCCCCGCCCATTGCCAGTTCAGGTTCGCGATTCGTAAGGCTATGTCGGTGACTTTGGTTCTGCTACGGGTCTTCTCATTTCTGATTTTATTGCGTAGAGAAACTCCGAGCATAGCCCTCTCCATCCTGTAGTGCACCTGTGAGCTGGCTTTATCCGGGGTGGAGTGGAATTCCTCAACTAACCTGTGGTTCTGTTTACGAATAACGAAAACTCCCGCTGGCTTTTAGTGGCTGCTAATGCACTGCCGGGGACTCCCACACTCTTCTGTCGAATTGAAGAAAAGGGCCCAGAACCAACGGTTTAATGTACGAGGGTGGAGCACACCATCAACTGCCGAACTTCTGGCAAATATTTGACAATTTAATACAGCCAAACAAGCTGATTACTAGACCAAAATATAATTTTCTATTAAATGATACCTTTTTGATAACAATAAGTATAATAACCTACAACAGTTAGAAAGTGTTCTGTCGATACATATGTATGATATATAAAACTGACTATATACTAAATTATTTATTACGGTACTTGTTGGAAGTCATTTTTGTCTTTTTAATTAAAGATTTAAATATGATTTAATTAATCACATTGTGTAATGCAACAAATTTCCTATACTAAACGTGCCTTTGTCGGTAAAACTATACACTAAGCGTAAAAAAATGTATAATTTTAAGATGGTGGATATTTTGGTAAACTATTTTGTACTCGATATATTTTTAGAAGCATGTTAAATAATAAATAAACATGTTTTGTTTGTTGTAGTTTTAATAACCACTCCTAATATCAGTACATAGTTTCTCAACCTGGGTCTCATTTGTTATTAGTGGATCGCAATATTTTCAGAAAGTAATATTTTCTGTTTTAGTTTTATAAAAATAAATATATAGAATAGTATGAAAAATTTGCAATCGAACAATAATTTTAATAAATCTCTTTGAGTTTCTGTAATATTGTGATATAATCACGTGAAAACGGTTGAGAAGCAATGTCTTAAAATGTTTTGTTTGTTAATAATTAACAATACAAGTCTTCAAATGAGTCTGGAGTTCCCGAAATAAATAAAATTATACATGAACAGTAATATTTTAATGGTATTTGTATTGGATACTTTTTTATAAATCGGGAATCCAGTGCATGTGGTTGGAAGCTAATAACATAATATAGCTTTTAGAATGTCGCCTACTGACTCTATCTTGTGCAACAAAATATTTTATTTTATAGTGCCGTTCTTACTTTTAAAGTGCTACAGTTCAGCAGAATATACTGCTTCAGTTTGACACAAAGAATGATCTCCGACTTCACTTTAGGTATCATTATCTATACTGAAACTATATTCTTTCATATCAAAATTTTTGAGTAAGAATATTGGAGTTAATGTGGTGAAATTTCTTTCAAATGTGAATCTAATATTATTCAATGTGAGAACAATGAGTTCTGTAACTTTGAATTATGATCAATATTATATTATTGAACTTTGACCTCACCTGATGATAAGTGATGATATAATTCCAAATGACAGCTTGCTTATCTTCTTACAAAGAGTTCTTTAGAAAAAGTCCAAAATTGTAAATGTATTATAAACTACTAGCTACTTCTACAAGTACAAGGTATTCTTTACTCAAACATTTGTAAAATTATATCAAGCATAACAATTTTCAACGTGAATGAGGTAAGAGCTAAATTTATTTCTTCTACACTTGTATGTTGCTTTCTATTACTTTTGAAAGTAACATTGAAAATAATGGAGTTTCGGTTTCCTTACATGAAAATTTTCGTAAACGTATATGTCATTTGGATTACCAAAAATATTTTTAATTTCTGATACAAGCAGAGATATTTTTTAAACAACAATGCAAGTTCCATTATGTGAATTAGTAATTGATCTCTCCGGTTACGCCAATAGGGCTAACAGCTAAAGATATTCTGAACAAAAAAAATAAAAGTGCGTGCGTACTAAAGTACACATGGCACAAGTAAAACTTTTATAAATTCTAATAATTCATTAAAAGTGTCTAAAATTAATCACAAATAATTTATAGAAATCACAAATGATGAATTGTAAATAAAAATGTCACGTGATTTTTGTCAATATTAGAAATTATTAATTAAATTTTGTTTTTCTATTTTATTGTTATTTTATATTTTATCAAAAATAGTAGGTATATTAAATAACGAGTGGCAAAGTGTTATTTTTAAATATCAAAACTACCTAATCTTCAAACGATTTAGCATAAAAACGCTGCACATCTTTGTGACGCTAATCATGCGTTCCATCCGTAAAAAATTACCCTCATGCGCCTAAAGAAATTTCACTTAAAAAATAGGAATTGCAAATACGTTTTAAACATTCAAGAGATAAAATATTTTCAAGTAGTACATGTTACGACTGGTTATTTTTTTTAATAGCGGGGATTGTGCTGCTTCCCTGGGCTGGGTACTGTCGGGGCTCGTGGGAACGGACGTGGTGAAGAGGCCTTATTATTGGAGAGACAAGGACGGGCCTCGCAACAGACACGTTCCTCTTCCCTACCTCCTCCGCCATCCGCCCTCCCGAGGCCTCCTCGCAAGCCTTCTACAAGAACTACGAGATACGACCGCCTTGAGCACAGAGACGCGCGTAAAGTAAGCAGATGTTTTCTCTATATAGTTAAATTTATATATAATTCTGTACATGTCTATGTGACTGCACTACTCACGACTAGACCGATTTCGATGCTTATTTTGTGTATTAATCCAGCTGGGATTAAAGATTGGTTGAAATTGGCAGTTCAATCTGATAAATATCGAATATTTTCACTGGATCCGGAATAACGCGGGTGACAGCACCGGGCACATCTAATTATAATAAAAGTACCTATCTTATCCTTTAACACCAGCCAGAGAAGTTATAAAATTGTTTTGGTAATTGAGTAACATCTTTTTGCATTTTTACCGCTCTTATGTACGCAAGAGTACGTAGGAATTTATAACCATTCCTCTTTTAAGTATTTGGCAAATAACTTGACTGGTATATATAGTGGGTAGAATTGTCTTCATGTATTTCAATTAATCCTTACATCATAAACTAAATACAAAGTTCACAGATACATAACAATATAAATGTATTTACAGGATTCAGACGGATCCGGTTCAATTGCATCAACAGCGTCACGAAGCTCCCCACTACCATATGACGCAGTTACACAAAGAAAACTACCTTCCGTACCAACGTCAGCATCTCTTCCAGCTGCCGAATCTCGCGAATCTCTTGTAAGACCACGAGATTCTAGTTTGCCCTCACCGTCGAAACTAGCTGTATACGCGGCCGCTCGTCGACGATCAGCCGAATCAGCCAAAGACACTAATAAACGTGGACATCACTATCGCATACAGTTTTAGGATCCAAGTTAATTTTATACAATTTGTGGTTTTTAGTTGTAAATTGAAAATTTTATTTGCTCATATAACTTATTTATTACATGGTCATCAGGACAGTAAAGATTGTAACATGATTAGTTAATTTAATATTAAACTGCTCGGAATCCAAAAGAGGTCAACCTTTGAATGCAAGTGACTTGTCATTGCATACCATTGCGTTCAAAAGATATCTCTCACTATAGACCGGGCTATATTGTCTAAAACTTTCCCATTATATGAATAAAACAACCGAAATCTTTTCCAAAATTATCTCGTATGTTAAATATGTTGACATTACGTCAACTTGATACCTATATATGTTGTGTAGTTTTGTAAAGCCATGATGTAAGAGGCGTGTATTGAGTAGAGATAGTAAGATAGCTCTGATTTCAAGCACATTTTAAAATAAAAATATGTTTAAAAATTACCTTAAATCAAGTTACGTAAGGTTCTTTTTTATCTACAATTATTTGAAAAAATCGCTTAAAACTAAAGTAAAACGAGACGATCTTAAAATACGCCTCGCCTCATTTGAAGGTGTACCTTGTACTGGCTAAGTGCAAAAAACTCTACTCTTAGACATTAATTTTCAAATGATATCCTACTCAACACTACTTATGAGCCAAATGTAGAGTATAACATTAACTTCTTTAATTTATGGCTTTTATTGGTGCCACACGGGCCCAATTATTTCGCCAACGACGTGTAGACAGGTATAACATTAGACAATTTGGGAATGACTTTAATTTTTTTTAATTAATTGGAAAGGCAATGGTTTTATACGATACAGTAACAATGAAAAAAAATTTACTAGGTAAAGAATACAATGTAAAATATATGTTACGGAATATCTCCAGTCTGCTTTTACTAGGTTATTATATGGTTGTGTGTTGAACGTGTTGTGAAATTTTAGCTTATAATAGTTTAATTAGCGATTTGTTTTAAAATTTAGATTAAATAGGTATTATAACATGAATATTGAATACATTTATAGCCTGTTAAATAAATAATGAAATCATTTACCCACCTATTATGTATACAATATTTTACAGATTTCAAAGCTAATCATATTTTTTCCGTAAAACTAATAGTAATTACTATTTTCATACAATCACAATAACAATAATGTTTCTTTCTGCTAAAATCTTTCATCCTTCACATATTTTTTATATTAAATAATCGGTCCTTATTCATTATAACGTGTTGACTTTTAAAAGAAGATAATTAGAACTAATTTTGTATTAGTTGCTAAATTATCGTCTGCGCTTATGTATAACTAACAATAGTAATTAATTTGAGCTTTAATAAATATTAAATTAGTGTTTACTATATGGACAGTTTACCAATTACAATTTATAGAAAATATTAAGATGAAATGCAAATAATCTGTCAATAAATGTTGTAAATGGAATTTATCAGGATTTCATACAAAAAACTACGTTATTTTTGGTTCGTGGTGTCCGTCGACCGCTTTATTTGTTATTTAAAAACAATTTTTAGGTTTCACTATAACCTCGGCACTTAAAGGACGGCCAATTCTATTCTTTTTTCCCTTATCGCCTCCATCGTGTGTGGTGGTGATGGCGTACATTTTTTATTAGTTTAGAGTTGTGTAAAGACTACATATCAATTCAGAGATTCATTTGCAAAATTTGAACCCTAAGTATCAAGAAAATACACGTGATTCGTTCGAATCTTTTCGTTCTTTTACTGAGTCATTTTTACTCCCGTTCGGGGCTAAAAGTTACCTAGTAAAAGGAATCTGAAACAGTTATTGGAACATCACGTTACGCATGCATGGAGCGAGTGAGCGACATACGCGGCCGTACAAATAGGCTAAAATGAAAACAGTGTAATACGTCTGTCTCGCTCTTTCCTTACGATGATACCGTATTGGTTCGAGTGAGAGAAATAACATTAGTAGCAGACTAAAACCTAACGTGCTAATGATACGATTGTAATTGCCCATCAACTATTTGGATTTTTATTATTAAAAACAATGTTAAACGATTTACGCCATCCACAATAAAACGGGAGCATGTTTCTTTATAATGCTTTAATACTTACAAAAAATATGAAGAACGTAGCCCTTCTAATACGCAAATTATTAAATTAAAACTCATACATGGGGGATTCGAAATCTACCGCTTCGGGCCGGCTAGGTTGAAGTGATACTTTTAGAATCAAGAGTCTCTGGTAGAGACCAGGGAACCAGTTGCAATTGGAGATGCGAAAAAAGTCATAATAAATTTAATAGCATACTATCAAAATAAACTTTGATAGAATGTCTGACTCTTGAATGGCTAATAAAATTGTCTTGTAATAAGCATAATGTAAAGTAAATAACAAACCGTATATTGTGTGGCTCTTCGCCCTTTTATTATATTTACTAAATGAACAAACAGCTACGCTCCATTTTGTACTTTCTAGGGTTTTCCTGAGTTTATGGAAATAGGCGATGTATTTCCTAAAAACTTCGCTTCTCTTATAATAGCAGGAATCACTACTAAATTGTCTTAATTAGTCCTAGGATATTAATTAAAGGACAACCAATTATTGGTATTGATGAATAATTTAACAGAATAACCTGTTGTCTTTTATAAGACAAATATGCCTCTATTATCTAAATGTTACGCTATGGGACTGAATTTTTGTTAATTAAGATGCTTTTCCCATCGACTTCCAAAGATTTTAAAGGTTATTCCACTAAAATAAAATCTAAATACAGTATAAAATCTCTGTAACAAGCTTCTTTATAAATAAATGAAGGTAGTACATACTCTTTATTAAATTTGAACAGCTCTCACTGGAAAAATCAAATCCCAATTCCGTAGAAATGTCGGGAAATTCGTAATTTATTGAATCATACGATTACTTGATTTCAATCATCGTATAGGCAAATGTAATAATCCAGCGGTTTAAAAGAAAACCATAACGACTGTAAATTATATTGCAAATTCATAAAAAAATGGAAAGTTTGAATTGATTTATGAATAAACTCAATTTTCCTTGTTTGCTCCGAATGCTCTCAAAGCAAAAAAAATCTTGTGTGAAATTCACACGTGGTAGAAGTGAAACCTTAAAAAAATTACGTTTCAAAATAATGATAACCATTTATATATATAGTCGAATTGTATTATAAGGGCTAATACCAGAATTTACCAATATTCCCTAAAGCATCACAGTCAAGGGACCCCTTAGCTATAGAAATAAGAAATACCATATGTTTCCTCATCTAATTTTCTCCCACCGTAAATCATATGAATATATGTGTCTGTGTATCTATTACTTTTTAGTTACATTGACTTTTAAATCACTGCGATGCCAAAGAAGGTTTTACTTCGAAAATATTAGTTTTTTATAAAGACAAAGTAGCACTTTCTGTCTAAATATAAAAAAAAAACAATATCGAACGAATTCAAACCGAGTTATTCTAAAAACAAATAGATATTTGGTTTGATGACTACCTTCACAGAGAGTTTATTTTGTATTCAGATATAAGATTTTCTTAAATTTAAGTTACAATTGAACATAGGCGAAGTTATACTACTCCTTAACTTTGTGGACCTTATTTTTTGGAAGTATACTATTAAGAATTGGAAATACATTATTGGTTGAAATTATTCAATTTTAAGGCTCGAAAATCGTAGCATCTATTTCGAAAAGAAATTGTTTGTATATCGATACCATCGGGTAATGAAAGTTATAATAAAATACTGAATTAAAGATGCAGTGGACTATGATGTATAAGAAACATTTCCATTGTTATTAACAATGTGTTATTATTCTCTTGTAAATGTTACATTTAAATTGTTTCATCTAGGCTCAAATTATAAATTAATTCGTCGCTTGTTATATGTATTTTTTAATTAAGTCTTATATAAATTGTTATGGATTTTGTTCGGTGCTCTCAGAAAATAAAATGTATTGTCTTAACGTTTTATTTTTGCCTTTTATTATGACTTGATAATATTATTTTGATATCATTCTATTACCATTTGTACCAAAGAATTCTATAGCAACAAACTTTTAACACTTTGAATTCCGAGGGGGATCGTCAAGATCAATTGTGATTGGTTATCTTATGCCAGAGATCCGGCAGACTCAAATGTGGTACTGGTACGTGTTGACCCCCCGTAGAAGTCATAGTTTTAATAAGCACGGGTCAATGTGTTTGGTTATTTTATCAGAGGGCTCCGGCAGCAACATAGTCATAGTACGATTCCGGTCAAGTCGACCCCCCGCGCATTCAATGTGTTAAAGAAATTTATATAAATACCTTTTTATTATTATTGATATTGAAGTGAAACTTCTTTAGGCGCATGAGGGTAATTTTTTACGAATGAAACGCGTGATTAACGTGTTACGAAGATGTGCAACGTTTATGCCAATTCGTTTGAAGGTTAGGTAGTTTTAATATTTACAGATAACTGTGTGGTATTTTAATTAGCCCCTCGTCGTGTAATAATTTAATATATTATTTCTCATGAAATATAAATTAAAAATATTTTACTAATTCTCTTTTCTAAATTTTAAATTAAATATTTTGAATATTACCAAAAAACACGTGGCATTTTTATTAGAGTTCGCCATTTGAGATTTTAATAAATTATTTGTATTAATTTTCGACACTTTTAATATTTTAATGACAATTAAATTCCTAACATATCTTTCTTTTTCCCGTCCTCTAATTCTCGGAAATCAAAATTTTTATATTTGTATAAATATAAACAAGACTTAAAAATTAGTTGGCCAAAGAAGTTTCATCACTTTTAATTTTTTTGCTGATCGGCCGTGACTGTGATTTCTCCTGATAGTTAGTGATGATACAGTTTCAAATAGACAGCTAACCCGGTAAAAGATTACGTCTAGGACATTATATTTTCAAACTTGTCTGAGTTTGGACTGGTAGGAGGCTTCAGCCACAGTTACCACTCTAATGACAAAGACGTACCTCCAAGCAAGGCGATTTGTGTTCCGGTGCGATGCTGTGTAGAAATCATAGTGGGTAAATTGTCTCTTACCAAATTAGTGCCCTTCCATCTTAGATCACTTACCATCAGGTGTGATTACAGTCAAACGCTAACCTATCAGCAATACAAAAAAAGAGTTACGATTTCTATACAAAAGCGACTTAAAACAAAAATAAACACCACTTATTTGAAAAGTTACTCCTCGTACTTGTTAATGTTTACGACGATTTAAATTTGGGACACTATGATAAAAATCTTAAGGGACAGTTATAACGGCTCTGCCCTTTGGTGTCACACGTGAAGTAATTTCGAAACCTGTAGACGTACGATCTCGGGATTCTTGTACGAAATAGAGAAAACTATCTACCAACGATCAACTAGACGTAATTAAGCTTTTCAAGGTGAATTATTAAGGAGCACTGTGCATTCTATTCTGTGAGGCTTTATGACACTGAGGCGTTACGCTCGGATGTGTAATACTAGCTCAAGAAACGGCTCTCGCTTACTAAAGGAGTAAGGTATAGTCAACGCATCAACGAGTAAGTGTAATAATACTTGTTCGGTGATAGTTATTAAAGAGAGTAACAGAACGATATACTACAGTAATTTATATATATAAGCTAGCTGGGCCAGCGAGGAAAGTCTGCGTGGAACAGCATTTTTGGATATCATTTTTAATGAGCTATTTGCAGGCTCTAGAATATTTGTATGCCAGATTTGTTTTAAATCGATTCAGTGTTTTTGACGCGACAGATATACAGATTTACTTTCGCATTTATAAGGATTGTCTTTGTTACATCGTTGAGAGTAAAACTTTTACATGGATATCATATTTATTGATATCGAATCAACAGCATAAAAAATAAATTTCAAGCCTGTAGCTCTAAAATTAATGATACTTCCATTCCCGATTTTATCCCATACTTGTTTCGCTTTAAAAATTAGCATGTGGCCTTTTCAGGCTCCAGACTATTTCTGTACTAAATTTAAAAGTAGTTAAAAGTAGCCTGTCTCTTCTCAGGCTTGACGGCCTCAATGGCGCAGTGGTGCGAGTATTCGCTTTGCTAGCGGAGGTCCCGGGTTCGATCCCCGATAGGACGAATTTAGGAAATTCTATTTTCTAATTTGTCTGAGTCTGGACTGGTGGGAGGCTTCGGCCGTGGCTAGTTCCCACCCTACCAGCAAAAACGTACCGCCAAACAAAGAGATTTGTGTTCCGGTACGATGTTGTGTAGAAACCGTAAGGGGTATATCGCCTCTTAACAGATTAGCGCGCTTCCATCTTAGACTGTATCATCACTTACCATCAGGTGAGATCACAGTCAAGCGCTAA
>JACTOM010000063.1:5817476-6020622 GCA_015832385.1 Elymnias hypermnestra | reverse complement strand
CTAAAGGAGGCGCATGAGAGGGAGCGGGAGGTTGCTCCTGATGCCCCTGCTATACGTCGCCGAAGGTTGGGCGGCAGACGGCGTGGATTTGCGCGCCTCGTCCCACAGCCTTGATTCGGGTTTTGTCTTCGAATGAGTCTTGATTCGGCTTCATCCGGGACACCATATTGGAATGCGCAAGCGAGCCGCTGGTGTCCCACATTAGGATGAGGTGGGACCGCTGGGTTTTAGTGGGTATTCTGTCTCATCAGTGAGTCCCACACTCCCGACTCTTACTATGTCGGGGTGCGTAAAAGCATTTCCCAGCGGAAAAAAAAGGCCTGTGTACAGCAGTGGGATGTTAATGGGCTACCACTTATAAATCAATAAAATAAAATAAAAAAGGCTTTTATTTCTTGCTTTACATTAATGTTTAACAATTAAAAAATAATATATTATTAGTTTGGCAAGAATCCCATTTTGTTGGGTGAAGGACTCCTTCAAAGACAACCATTTGTTCCTGTTCTTGGCGACTGGCAGCCAGTTAGACCCTGCAATTTCTTTTGTTTCATCTTCCCATCTTGTCACGGGCCTTCTAACCCCGCTTTTTCCTTTTGGATACTTACATGATGTTACAGCTTTGATCTGGGATCCGTGCCAGATGGCCAGCTCATATCCCTCTTTTTTATATTTAAACGCGTCTATTGATTTTGTGATGCCACTCTTATTGTTTTATGGTTTATTATACATATATATCTTAACTTAAATGTCGTTAATTGATTTAACAATGCCTACAAGAACGTTAAATGTTTATAATATCTTTACTTTACACAAAAAATCAACATAAATACTGCATATATGTAAAGTGTAAGACAGAATCTACTTTCGTTTTATTGTCTATCTATCGTATGCAATTCACTTTATTTAGAAGTAATTGTCTGATACCTTACGAGATAAAACGCAAATTTTGCGGCCTTGATCCTGACACTAGATCGAGAGGAATGAGGGCGCAGCGACCTCGCTGCGTTTGCGCAACTTATCACGTACTTACCGCGAGGACCGCCGGAACGGGGGCACTGAGACAAACGTATTTCATTTGAATAATTAGCATGGGATAACTAACTAACATATCCACTATTTGCTACTTTACTGTGAAAATAACAAGTAAAATAACTTCAATCCAAAAGAGGGTTATAATAACTTCAATTAGTAAAGAAGCAATGTGATATAGACTTATCTCTAAATACGCACTATGTCGTGTTTTTTATGAGTCGTCGTCCTCGCTTCAACCGATGGACGTCCACTGCTGGACATAGGTCTCACGTAAGTTATAAAGTCCACAAGGCCCGATCTTGCGCTGCCTGGCTCCAGCGGCTACCGGCGACCCTCTTTGTATCATCGGTCCACTTTGTGGGGGGTCTACACTGCGCCGGCCGGTGTAGGGTCGCCACTCCAGTACCTTTGGCCCCCAACGTCCATCGGTCCTACGGACTATGTGCCCCGCCCATTGCCACGTAAGTTCGCGATTTTATATGAGTACTTTTGCCAATATGTATGTAACTACTTGTACTATAAACAAGCTTGGGAGAAGGACCTATTATTAATTATATAAAGCAAAGTATTAGACCTTTCAGCTTCGTTTTCAGTTTGAGATTTTAATCTATTAATCTTCTTAACAGTCAGTGTCTATCATAAATTTTTATGTATCTTTATATACTAACTCTGCGATATACATACACTACATCCTCCGAAGGGGTATTCAAGGTATTATGCTGTTTCATCGCGTCAACGCACCCGCGTAAAGATCGGCAGTTGGGATGGCTACCATTCAGCAAGCTGGCTTCGAATTGGTTCAATAAGGGGGATGCCCTTATTCGCCAGATCTGGCGCCTAGCGATTTTTGTCTGTTCCCCAAATTGATAGAATACTTAAGGAGAAACAGGTACGAAGGCGCTAACGAGGTGATTGATGCCGTAAGAGCTTTTTGAAGGATCAAAACAAACTTTTTTTTAAAGGGATTGAAGCCTTAGAAATGCGGTGCACTCGGTATGTAACGAGACTTAGAGACTATATAGAAGAATAAATTATCAAGTTATCAATAGTTATTATATTATATCTTGTTCGCACTACTTTTTCATCCCTCCTCGTATGTAGTCTACGAAAAAATTACTTTTCAGTAACAAATTTCTTGATAAAATAACAGTTATTGGACCTACAATAACGTCAACGTTATAGTTATTGTAAAATAGCAATAACTTCCATGCTTACTAGGAATAATTTTAATAATGCATAAAACCTTTTTATTATTAGTAATTAGTTTCTTATCTTCTTTGTATCTACCTACAAATTTATCTATCTAAAAATGTATTTACACACCTCAATGAGATACTCTCCTATTCAAAGGGGTTTTTGAAAGAAATTTTGCTGGCCTTACTGGCACAGTGGTGCGAGTATTCGCTTTGCTTGCGATTTGCGATTTGCCCAGTCGGGAGTGGTGGAAGCCTTCGGCCGTGGCTAGTTACCCTCTGTATATTGCTGTGTAGAAACTATAAAAGGTAACTTGTCACGCTTCCATCTTAGACTGTATCATCACCTACCATCAGGTGTGATCACAGTCATGCGCTAACCTGTCAGCAATAAAAAAATATGATCATCAGTATATAATGAGGTTATTTTTAAATATGCAAAACTTTTTTATAAGCTTTTCAATTATAAATATATGTCGGAGAATAAGAGAGAAAGATAAAGCACAAGGGCGTAGGGTTCTCCTCCGACATCGTTATTAATTGTTTCCATTATTTAATTTCTTATTCTGTGGGCGTTCGTGGGCAATGTTGGTGCAATCAAACACTTTATTAATTAACTCGGATTATAATATTCAATCACTTAATATTCCCGATATCAATTTACACAAACTCATTACCAAAAACAGCTAGGAACGCGACAGTTTCAATAGTCAACAATTCCGGCCGACCGCCGCTCGAGAACTGCCGAGAGACGGTCCGGACTGCCACTTATTGACTCTGCCCCCAAGCCGACACAAAGATGGCGCCAGTGTTCCACAGACTAATACACACGGACCAGCGATCCACAGATTCTTGCACTCCGACATATATAATTTTTCTCGGACTCGCTCTTGCATTAGAGCGAGTGCGAACCCCCGTTGTGCAAGCAGAAGTTCTGGGTTCCATCAGATTTTGCATTTTCTAATTTGTCTACGAAGAAAGCGATTTAATCGGGTAACATATAAGTTACCTCTTATAGTTTCTACCCAACTTCATATCGGAATAATAATCCCTGGCTTGGCGGCACGTCTTTGTAAGTAAGGGGATAACGAGTCACGGCTAAAGCTTTCCACTAAACAAAACAGAAAATACAGTTCTCTAAATTTTGCCAGTAATCGAATCTTGTACCTCTTCGAATTGAATAAGAGTACCATTTGCGGGTTTGAATCCACAGCAGGCACCTTTCTCTTTTTAAAAATGAAGCTCACATACATCATTGTGCTTTTCGGTGAAGGAAAACATCATGAAAAATGTAGTAGAGCAGCGTGGTGGGTCTATACTAAAACCTTCTCTCTAATGAGTGAGCAAGCCTGAGTCTAACAGCGGGACGTTAATGGGCTGCTACTTCCCTTACATTACTTCTACCATTACGACAAAGAAGCTTCAAGAAGCAATTAAGAAATAAATGATCTTTTCACTTAGAATGTATCAAAAACCATGTTTTAAAATAAAGCATAAATTCCTTATTCATCATTATAAAGCGAGAATATCATTTTATGAAGCTCCACCCACGATCCTCGGTCTCGTTATATTATAATAATGAATTAATATTATCAACATCGAATATGATTCATCGGCTGGAAGCTGTTGACCTTCATTGTTAATACCATTTGAGGATAACAGCATCGATGTTTAATTCATTGATAATTATCCTGAAATATATTAAGAAACATTTGTAGAAGCAATGACAATGACCAGCCTTCTCCATCTAAATCCCCGGGAACTCCGGTTAGACGCAAATCTATTCAAGAGACATCAGTCCTATGTGGTCTAGCTCAAATCTAGCAGTAGTCCACTGGCTACAAAAAAATTTGAAATTAAAATTTAAAAAAAAGACCAAAAATTTATCCAAAAAATTTTTTGTTATATGCATTACCTCGCTCTATCAAGGAGGCCAAATCACTACCGATATTCAAAAAAATATCAAAGGAACACTATCTCTTAGACTACGATCACAGAACTTGATGACAATATATACGTATGTACACATTTTGTAAATCTATGTATCTATGTTATAATATTATATATGTCGGAGAATAAGAGAGAACGGAGAAGCATAAAGACAGGGGCGTAGGGTTCTCCGCCGACATCGTTCTTAATTGGATCCATTATTTAATTTCTTATTCTGTGGGCGTTCGTGAGTAATGTTGGTGCAATCAAACACTTTGTTAATTAACTCGGATTATAATGTTCAATCACTTAATGTTGCCGATATCAATTTACATGAGTTTTCATTAACAATAATTGCTGGGAACGCGACAGTTTCAATAATCGACTGATCTGGTCGACCGCCACTCGAGAACTGCCGAGAGACGCGCCGGACTGACACTTATTGATTCTGCCCCCACGCCGATACACAGATGGCGCCAGCGTTCCACAGACTATTACACACGGACTCTTGCATTCCGACATATATATTAATTTATTAATATATTTATTCTTATACATGTATTAGAATGTAGATATTAGTATGTAGGGTTATTTTATTGCCTACCTCCTACGAGTATATTACTCTCAGCTTTTATTTTTAACCCAAGGTTGTCTGGAAGAAATCGCTATTTAGCGATAAGACCGCCTGTTTTACTTTTATTTCTCTTATATTTAAGTTTATTTCATTGAAAATTATTATTGTAGACGTGCAATAAAGTGTATAAATAAATAAATATAAATAAAAACAAATGCCGTTAATATCTAATGGCGTAACTTAAATTTCAATTCTTCACTGACCTACATGCCCCACTTAGTTTAGTATATCGCCAAAACGAGAATAAATATTAGAAGCGAAAAATCGATTCTTCTTGACCTAAATGTTCTAGGTCAAAGGCACTGTAATAGTGTTACGAGGAACACATATCGCGTATTTCTGTTTACCATTTTAAAATAACGTACATATATTTCAATATATAAACACAGTTTTTATTGTTTGTACTGTTAGAAGGTAATTGTAAATTATATCGCGTGGGATTGATTACAGCACTATACGTAATTTTCATGGCATCACAGTGTATTATTAGGGAAATGTCAACAATGTAGACTGGACTGTAGTGGGATGGACTATAATCAATACTATAAATTATTATGTATATAGCTTCTGCCTTGCTTTTCTATTACTTTGATATTGCTTATTTATTTTGATGTATAAGCTATTAAATTGTAAAATTACATCGTTCGTTGTCCAGTAGGTGTTTGTGAAAACACTAACCTCTCTCTTTTAGATCTTCACTTAGTAAGTGTCCTATATATTTAATAGGCTTTACTATCTAGTTCTACGATACGGTAAAACCCTTTATCTGTAAATCGTAATAATATTTTGTTAAATTTTAAGTCCAACACGAATCTGAAACCACCTTTGTATTATTGCTTTACTGCTAAAACGGTTTCAAAATTCAAACAGACTACATAACTTGAAACAACTTTTGTTTTATCTATGTACATTGATTTTGTGATTATCTGGTGCATTTAATAAGAAATGGATTGTGTGAGTGTTTTCCAATACACCGTTAAATTTCGTTTTTTTGTTGCTGCGTTTGTTTTAAGTGATCGCAAAAGTAAAACAATAAAGCAGATAACCGTAACGTAACAGTAAAATCGAGTCGAACGAAAATAAACGGATGGAGACAGCGCGCGCGGCCGGCACTCGGCTTGCGCACGCTAACCCAATTCCTGCGCTATCGGCTTTCACAACTACGCGTCACGCTCAGGGCTTTCGTCTCCGACTAATGTTTTCAATAATAAAATAAAGTTAATAATATAATTTTAACTGTTATACATTCTCCTCTTAGTCCTCGGCTTGTTTCAGGATAGTTGAAACTGGGGACCAACGGGTCGATGAGCGGCCCCATGGTCTTTTTCCTTCGACCCCTACTTACTACCCCCTTCGCAGTTGTATTTTTCATAATCGAACGTTCAGGCGGGTCCCGACCCATGGGTCAGGCGTCTGGGACTAGATAAGCAAGAAGGGCCACGTAATACCCACTAAAGCCCAGCGGAACCATCTTCATCCATGAATGAGTAATTAGGAGTTCAACTTTCGCAACTCTGTTTCCCAGACGCAAACAGTCGCTGCCTTGTAACCCGCCCTCTCTGGCGGTGTGAGGAAGCATACACTGCTATCTCCCTCTCTTCAGTGAGATGACCGTCTCATAGAAGAGGGCCACTCCCGCCAAAATCTCTCACTAGAGAGTATCGCGCCTACAACTCTTTCCTGCGATTAGTGCCTGCGCCATTTTCTTCACAAACGCTTTCCATCCCGTTCCGTCCTCGGCTAATCTCATAGCGATAAGACCCGTGATCGCTTTGACCTCGTCAGACCAGTGGTTAGGTGATCGGCCAAACCCTTGCTGACCCCCCAACTATTAATTTGGACGAACTTAGTTGCGAGCCTGGTGTCAACACGAGTCTGCTCCAAAACAAATTTTGTCAGAGTTGTAAAATATGCGTATAGAGCATCCTTTGTACAACCACTATATAATTCAATTACAAAAATTCTTTATTCAGATAGCCCTTTACAGCACTTTTAAATCGTCAAATATTGTCTTAATACTATTTCTAATGTATTACTAGGAAATTACTGAGGCTATTTTGGATACTATGAATGAAATAAATGGGTACTCCTGGGTAACAGGTGCAGATTGAAAATAGATGTAAAAAAAAAAATTAATTCAAATTAAAAATAGTAGTATTCTCTTCTATTATTTTTGTCTTTGTCTATATCTAAATTTAAATTACAGCAAAAAGATATGCGTGTTAAAGAATTAGCAAATAGCTGAATATATTGTCTTCATTTAAAAATATGATATTGTGAACATAGGAAAAGACAAAATGATGCGAAGAAAATGAATAGTTGGATTTTAGCATAGTATAAAGGTAGTTTGGACTTTTGTAGGGTGAGTAACTTAGTAGCCTCTTAATGTCCCACAATTAGGTAGAGCTTGTGTATAAGCAGCAGAATGGATTCGAAGTTTTTATACTGTAATTGGCCTTCACACCATCCCTTTGCGTATAACGGATTTCTTCGCTAGTGTGAGACTTATACAGTAAATAAGAATGCACCAGTATAGCAAATAATGTGTTTATAGATGAATTATGTGGCATGCGGCTCTGGCAATGTCTGTTCGAATCATAATTTTAAATTGTTTTATTTTTCACATTAGCTTACGCACCGAAGTGACCAGTTTGAAAAAAGTATGTATATGTTGTTATTACTTAATTTAAAATGGCCAAAACAACTTTTTATGCACATAAATATTTTTTATGATAATAACAAAAAGGCGTTTGCCCAGTTTTTGATAACACAATTCGTCAAGAAAACTATATTGCATTTTGATTAATATATTCAATATATACAATACAACATATTTACGTATTGTGTATTCAAGTGAATTAAGTAAATAGATATTTGTACTTTCCAAAGAGACAATTAAAAAAAATATATATATTGACGTGACAACCCTAATTACGTGTGACTTCACGTGTTGACTTCTCGGTCTCAAACAACCCGGCCGCGAGAAGTAGTTATAAACTTATGTTTATTACGTAATTAGTCGTATTAATGGTAACTAAAATATCAATCAAAGCAACGTTTTCGCTTAATAACAGAAAAATGAAGTAGTTAATGGAAAGTGGTTGTATTTCATTTAATGAATAAACAATTTTTCCGCTTTTTTATAATGAATCGATCGATGTTGCATATGCAATTTTGTAAATTTTAAAATATTTATATATTAATAAAATCAGTCATATATTGGATACGACCCAGATTCTCTTTTTGTTGTATAATGTCTTATAGACATTTTCTTTGAAATTCGTTATTCTTTATGATACAGCAGTTTTGTCAAAATCGCTACATGTACCCATGACTTTGTCTTTATACTATAGACTATATATTTTCCGGGGATAAATGGGGATTGCAGTTATTAATAGGATTTACAGTCAAAACGACCATCAAAATCAGTCCAGCTGTTAGGAGACAATTACATTACTATTAGGTCACTGGTGTAATGTTACTGGTACCTGCTTCACTATCAGAAGTCCCAGTTCCAATTCCAGGTAGAGAAATCTTATATATAAAATTCTCGTGTCACGGTGTTAAAAGTTAAACTCCTCCAAAACGGCTTGGCCGATTTTCGTGAATCTTAGCGTGCATATCGGCTAGGGTGGAGATTCAGAGAACATTTAATTTTCATCCCCCAAAATGTGAAAAAAAATTAAAGGTGATCTACCCCAAAATATTTTTTTTATGACATTTTTTGTTTTTATTTTTTTATGATATAGCATACAAAATACATACTACCCTAAATTTTCACCTTTCTGTCACCTGTCCCTATTTTTTAATATACTTATCATATGGTGAAACAACGTGTGCTGGTTCAGCTAGTATAAGTATATGTTTCTTAATTTAATAAAAGTCTCTTCTGGTACCCTGCCAATAAAAACTGCCTGGGCGTTTATTCTAACTAGTCGCCAAAATGACTGGACTTTCATATAGATACCCGATGATATAAGGAATAACGAAGCCTAATTTTTATTTCAAAATATATACGAGAAGAGATGTTTCTATACCTATACTAGCGAACCTATTTGAAGCACAAAAAAACATAGCCAGGTTTGCAATTCGATTGTTATGTGAGAAGAATACTATAAGCAAATTTTCAGACGTATAATTTAATTCTATAACTTTCCGCAACATGGTTTCTAGGTCAAGATAAGCTGTCATTTATGAAGTCAAAACGGGCGCGCTTGCCAAGCGCTTGTAATCTCACTTCGAGTATAACAACGCACTAACAGACATTGACCGTAGCACGTGTGGATATATTTTCGAAACGGGCTATAATTAAAACCTTTGCGTGTATACATTTGAAATCTTTAAACTCACTGTTATCTATCTGTCAAGTTCATAATCTGTTATATGTATACGTAGTCTGTATTATCATTTTAACCTGTATTAGTAGGTACTCTGTATTACATATACATTTTATTATCTGTCAATTCACCCACAAATTACACAAAGTACTCACTTCGGAAGAAGAGCTCCTGAATGCGATTGCCGGAAAGATAATTTAAGGATGTTGTAGTTTCTTATTTGTTCAGATAGCGGCTTCGGTCGTGGCTAAATACCACAAAAGAGACGATATAATGCTACGTATAAATGCATAAGTGGTAAATTACATCTTGTGAGTTTAGCGCTTCATTTTTGTCTGCTATCATTATTTACCATCATATGTAATAAAAAATAATTAATATGAAAAAATAAGTCAATTCTTACATAAAGCTGAATTAACATTATCCACCACAAGTTTAAGATGCATTTGAACAGTGAACGAATAAAATTTATACAAAAGGAATAAGAAAACTTTTACCGATCTCCGAGACTGAGGTCAACTCATAATTTCAAACTTATGCAATCGTCGACGTACGAAGCGAACGAAATAATTAATTAAGAAAACTATTGTACAATATATGAACGTTACTCTCAAGCTAATTAGAAGACGTCAATTGCCCCGTTCGTTTCATGTTTGCTTAACGACTGTGAATTCGTAATAATTAGCCAGATTGGCAATTAAACACTATATATAATATAACAAAAAATATGATGTGTGCTTATGATCGCACGGCAGAATTAACTTCATGAGAGCGAGGCTAATAATATGAAATGCAATTGTCTTTGTTCTATATTCATAAACTTAACAATATATATAATTATTAACTTTGTATCAAAACTATGACGATACAGAAAAATTATTACAATGACTGCCAAAGAAATTAAATAAAGAGGCTTTAAATAAAGACAAATAGGATAATTGCCAAGGCACGCACGCCCACACACACGCTCACGCACGCACGCACATGCACACGCAACATACACCATCTTAGAATGAGTATAATATTGTTGTTAAAATAAAGGGCCGTAAATTTACTTTTCCCTTGGGAACTCTATAATATAAATGGTATGGTGAGGCGGGGTCCTCTGTCAAGAGCAATCTCATGCTTAGTGGAAACGCCCTAGCATGTACACAGTATTGTAAAACCCAAGGAAAGAACAATAATCGATTTTTCATTTATTAATTTTAATTCATTAACTGTTACCGGCAGTGTCGTCCCCGCAGTTCATGATCCCTTGGAGATATAAAATTCGTTGCTTATCAGATCCAATTGTCAATCCAAAGCAATCACGAATCCATCTGAAAACTCACCATATATATATTGTCGCCTTTCTTGATCCCTGCCGTCAAGAATCGACTTCACTCGAACAAGCGTTACAAAGCCGAGCATGACGGCTCAGTCACGTTCAATAACCACAAAATAGACGTGTACAGAAAGGGAAGAAGAAGAAAAATATTCCCGATAAACATTACAATACGAGAATACATTAGTTTGAACTAAAACACGTTGCATTTAGCATCTTCTGTAAGACAGATAATTAATTCGGTAAAAATCACAATACAGGCTTTGTAAAGAAGATTTTAGTACGAATATTCTCTAAACTGATTTGATGACGACAGAAATAAATCTTCAGGTCTTCTTGTCCTCTCCTTGCTTTTTAGCTACATTCAAAACTAAGCAATAGTAGGATTCAAAAAATAAAACACTGTTTTTTGAGCTCCATGAGACTCATTTATGAGACAAAATCTTCAACCATTTATGTAGCTGCCTACATTACCTAAGTTCCTCCTAGTAACATTCTATAGATTAAAACGTTTGTATTGTTAAGAATTATGTGGAAATATATCTACAAATACAACAGCATTGTTGAGTTAACGCGGAAGTACATAATTTAGTAGCTATTCTTTTAAAAGCGAAGAGGATTGCCTGAGAAATGTGAAGGCACTAAACATAATATAACGCAACGAGTACCATAATGCCACGATTAAATTTCACAGGAAAATTATCTTAAAGCGATACTCTCATTGACCTACTTTACATGTTTGTTTGTATTTTTTATTTCCACAAAGATGAGTATTAATAAATATTGCATTAATATATCGTGCGTTAGATTAAAAACATCTGTCACTGCCAGCTAGTGATGTGACTGTACAAGCGATATTAATCGCTCGTTTTCGAATTTCGTTTAAAACTTGTTAGTTATTCCTACGCACGACATAGATAATTTATATTTAGGGGCATATTCTGTAAAATATTGACCTGCAGATATTGAACATTTTTTATTGGTTGCATGCTCAATAGGTTAGCGCTTAAATGTAACTGCACCTGATGATACAGTCTAAAATGAAAGTGCACTAATTTGGTGAATGGTTATTTACCTTTTATAGTTTCTACACAGCATCATACCGAAACGCAATTCTTTCTTGGCTCGTTAGGGTGGATAATAGGCACGAAAGGAACTATCCAGTAGCTTAAACACAGACAATCGAACCGAGAACGTTGCACACTATTTAACTTAAAACTTCCAGAACTCATCACTCTTGACTGTAAGTTTAATCACGTTACTAATAATAAGCGTTATTAGTCGAGTTAGTCCATAAAAGACAATTTTCTTGAAGATTTCAACTCAAGCTTTCTAGAGTATCTTTTTTATCATAATATACAATGAGGGAAGATAGTAGAGAAAACATACAAAATGTCACTACTAATAAATAAGTAATATTATACAAAATGTAGAGCGTTGAGAAGTATGAGTGGATTAAAACTGAGTGACAGAGTAAAAAATAGTGTGATAAGAGAACGTTATGGTTTAAAAGAAGATGTAGTGACTCAAATTGAGAAAGGTATGCTTAGATGGTTTGACCATGTAGAGAGAATTAATGAAAAGAGTCTGATAAAAAGGATTTATGAGTCAAGTGTGAATGCGAAAGTTGGAAGGGGAAGACCAAGGCGAACGTTTTTGGATCAAATCCAGCACATTTTAAATAAGGGTCAAGTCAAGAGTACTTTAAACCGACGAACTTGTATGAAAGGTTTAATGAGAATGAAAGAAGCGAAGGAGATATGCAAGGATCGTGGCAAGTGGAAGGATGTTGTCTCTGCCTACCCCTATGGGAATGAGGCGTGATGCTATGTATGTATGTAGTCGATGTACCAGTATAATATGCCTGCTAATTCGTATTGGAACAGCGTGATTTCCGTTGATCCATGTTCTAAAAGCCCTCTCTCTTATGAGTGAGGAGGCCTGTGCCTAGCAGTGGGAAGGTAATTGGATATTTACTGTATAAGACTTTTTGGGTTTATTGTTTGACCACTATTAATTCGGTATAATGGACTTGAAAAACCATCTTTTTAACCTATGTAAAGATCGTGATTTAAATCCCTCTAGAAAAGGTCTGGGCAAACGGCGGCCCGTAGTATTTTGTCTAGCCCGTGAAGCATTGTATATATTATTATTAAAAACACAAATATTAGTTTTTCTAGAAGATTTTTTGAAATTTTTTTATTTTAGTCATAGAAGCAACTTTTTGGAAACAGTTCTTAATTTTATTAAAATTTAATGTTTAATCTTCCCAAAATCTACAAGTTTTACGATCAAGTTGATTTAGTTAATTATAATATATTTTTTTATATATATGATTATTTATATAAAAAAATATATTAATTAATTTATAAATTTAATAATTACATATATTTTAAATTACCCCCGGGGTAATCTAAAATATATGATCTGACATCCTTAACAAAAACTATACTTAAAATTAGAAAACTGTTTGGCCCGAGGTCAAATTTTCACCTGCAATGTGGCCCCATAATCAAAATATTTGCCCAACCCTGCTCTAGTAGATTTAAAGAGAAAAACTATTGTCATGATGCAACGATAAACTAATTAGCCTGCGGAGAGATAAAGAGAAGTTGATAAGTCTGTGGTGTGGTCAAGGGGAAACTAAGAAAATAAAGGTGTATAGGGTGGAGAAGGATTCCAATTTAAAGAAAAGATACTTGTGTTATTGGTGTGTAAAGAAATATACGTATTTTTATAGTATACTAGTGAACCTACGTAACTACATCTATGAAAAAGTTTTTGAAAATCCTCCTTCACAGATAAATATGCAAAGATAAGCAGACTTTTTTTTTGAACTTTTTAAGATAAAAAAAGTTCTTTGGCAAACAAATTTTTAAATCTTGTTTATATTTACGCAAATCTAAAAAAAGAAGATATGTTAGGAAGAGGAAAAAGGGAGCTATGTCTGGAGTTTAAGGAATTTAATTGTCATTAAAATATTAGAAATGTCGAAAACTGATACAAATAACTTATTGAAATCTCGAATTGTAAATAAAAATGCCACGTGTTTTTGTCAATGTTAGAAATTATTAATTAAATTTTGTTTTTGAATTTAAAATTTAGAAAAGAGAATTTATGAAATATTTTTATTCTATATTTTATGAAAAGACTATATTAAATTATTGAATGACGAGTGGCAAATTAAAAACCACTTCATTTGTAAATATTAAGACTACCTAGCCTTCAAACGGATTAGTATAAAAACGTCGCAGATCTTCGTGACGCTAGTCACGCGTTTCATCCGTAAAAAAATTATTCTCATGCGCCTAAAGAAGTTTCACTTCAAAATTCTGTTGTACATGATTGTGTCGTAACTGTAACCGTTTAAATTAGATAATAAATATTACGAGCACATATACTTCGTCTGAAATCGAATAAAGGAGAAGACTTCCGCGTCACTATCTCCTAGTTACATGGCATGTAGTTGTAGAAAATCACTTGGTAATTTAAAAAAAACTTACTTCCCACGTTTTAAGAGATCGACACAATGCCTCGGAAAGTTGTGCGAATGGGGGGAAAAGTCCCCATATGAATAGCAAGTGCGGGAACAGTTTTGTTTGTATAATAGAACGTACGTACATGGATTCCTGTCATTTAAGATAAATTAAAAATAAAAATGTACACTATAATACTACTTAAGAATCGACTACCAGTATATCCATGTGTTGAAGTGTTTGTATGAAAATGCCACCATGACGATCCGTTCACAGGACCCAAGCACAGCGTCTATCCAATTCCAACGTGGTATGCGTCAGGGAGATGAAGACACCTTCAAGCATTTGGACTGTAATAAATTTCACCACCAATATCAACGGCGAGTACATCCAATTACGATTTGGCAATGATATAGTCGTAATGGTAGAGATTCTGAAAGATCTCAATAAGATGCTTGATGACCTCTGCAGAGTGTCTCAATAGGAATAAACATGGATAAGACAAAAGTCACATCAAATATCCAGGTTTTGCCCCACCCGGTCATCGTTGGGAACTCAGCACTCGAAGTTGTAGACGAGTACATCTACCTGGGACACACGATCCAATTAGGTAGGTCCAACTTTGAAAAAGAGGTCAATCGCCGAATCCAACTCGGATGGGGAGCGTTTGGAAAACTACAGGACATCTTTTCATCTACAATTCCTCAGCGCCTGAAGACTAAGGTCTGCAAACAGTGCGTGTTACCAGAGATTACATATGGTTCCGAGACATGGCCGCTGACTATGATTCTCGTAAGAAGACTCAGAGTCACTCAGCGGGCAATGGAGAGGATAGCGTTCTCCATTGCTCGGGGTTTCTCTACGTAATCGAATCAGAAATGAGGAGATCCGTAAGAGAACTTAAGTCACTGACGTAAACTACCAAATTGCAAAGCTGAAGTGGCAATGAGCAGGGCACCTAGTTCGCAGAAGCGATGGAAATTGGGGATCGAAGGTGCTAGAGTGGCGGCCTCGCACCGGAAAACTCAGCGTTGGTAGATCCCCCACCAGGTGGACCGATGATATCAGTCGAGTCGCTGGCAGCAGCTGGATACAAGCGGCTCAAGATCGGGCCCAGTGGAATTCATTAAAAGAGAATTTTGTCCAGCAGTGGAGTCCATCGGTTGAGACGACTACGATGATGACGACTACTTAAGAATACTTTTTAAGAAGTGTGTAGTGGAATATTATTTGCACTAATACTATAACGAAGTAATATTACCGTATATGGGGATGGATAACTGGAATTACAGATGTGTATATATATATATTTATTTATTTATTTGTATGTACAAGTATATTTGTATGTATTTACAATCGTCTGTATATACGTATATATTATATGTAGTAATATATGTCTATGCATTTATACACACCACCACTATCTCTCCTTTCTTTGACTTTCAATTTTCCTGACACCAGGGCTCTCCGGATTAGATCGCCAATGAGCGATAAGACCCCTCAATTTCACACTAAAAGCCTAATATTAAGTAATTGTACGTCTATTTTAGCGTGGTGTTCAATAAAGCAAATTATCTGTCTATCTATTTATTTTTTTATTAATTTATTACTTAATACAAATAAAATATACAAAAAATTAAAAGAGATAAAAACAATATGACAAAAATGTGTATAAAAGCGGGCTTGTCGCTTGGAGCACTCTCCTGCAGACAAGCCTTGAATTTAAAAAGCTAACGATATTATCAAAGGGTATGTGCAAAATCATAAAACATAATCCAGAAAAAAACATGAGCATAAATGTTCATATATATGTATACCTAATTATATACATCAGTTTTATTACTTTACAAAATTATGTCAAACAGTCATTGGTCACTGACTTTCCATCAACAGGTAAAGTATTTACTACAAACAATAAATATTTATAAATGTCTGACATATATATTACTTTTGTTATGTACAGAGTTTTATTTTTCTATAGAGTCAAGTCAATAAAACAGAATTATTTAACTACCTTATTTTATTAGAGAGTACAACATTAAAAAGACTTCTTACTTGCGTAATGGTGACGACTTATATAACTGAAACCGAGGTTTCTATATTAAAAATAATAAAAAAGTGTAGAGATCCGGTATTGATTTATTCATTGGTGTAAATTTAATAAGGTTCATGTTTTCTGTTATATTAAAAAATGGTATGTTTATAGGTTTTTCCAATAAACTCTTGCTCTAGAGTTGTCATTTTTTCTTTAAACGATATAAAAGCATATAAGCGTATTAATCGCTCTATATATGTAGATAAATAAACGAAAAAACCTAACGATGACAAAAATGAATATCTGACTGAATTTGTTGTGGATTCTTCTCAAAACAGGGCACGAAGGAACCCCCGTACCTTTAGATTTTAAGTTGTTAGTTAATACATTGGAAATAATATCAAAAATATGACTATTATTGACGATTCTTAAGAGCAGTAAAAGCCTACTTGAATGCAGAAATTTAGATCTTATTTAATTCCTTTGTATTGTAAACTACAAAACAATCTAACTTTACAGATGTTGAAAGTTGAGAAACTAAGTAGTTTCCAACGGTAAAAACATATGAAAATATAGGTAGAGCATAGAGAGACACCCCATTACAACTTTCAACTTGTTTTTCACCATCAATCACACTTTTAATGCTTCGCGCATAACGCGATTGAAGCGTGGAAGGCACAAAAAATTCCCGCGGAGAAATTTCCTCGGAGTTTTTGTTGAATGCAAATTGGTTATAACGGAGTTTTATCGCTTGTTGAATAGCACGATAGATTGCCTGTGATTTCCTGCGAATTAAACCACTGTGGTTTTTAAATATGAACCTGGGAGATTTTTGTATTCAAGTTTTTTTTTGCGATGTTTGCATTGTTCTGCCATTTACTGTTGTCTATTTCAAGGGAGAATTTTCGTTACATGGTTTCTTGAGAAAATTCAGATTCTTTCAAACTTTTTTCTTTTGCTCATCCTACATTTTAAACCCATGTATAGCTCTACTTTCTTGGAGATGTACATAAAATTCTTACACCTAAACCAATATAATTATCAAGAAGGTCATAAAACTATTCATTCCTTTTATAAGGAATTCTTATGACTGTTACATTATTTTTATACATATGTATTATAAAATAATATGTAACAAAACCATAGTGTGGTATTAACAAGATAAATAGAAAATAATCGTCATATAAAAAACGGTAAAATATATAACACAGATTTCTCTATAGAACCCATTTGAAAAAATGATTGAGCCTCATATTTATTAATAGATCACAACAGAAGATACTTCANATGAAAATATAGGTAGAGCATAGAGAGACACCCCATTACAACTTTCAACTTGTTTTTCACCATCAATCACACTTTTAATGCTTCGCGCATAACGCGATTGAAGCGTGGAAGGCACAAAAAATTCCCGCGGAGAAAGTTCCTCGGAGTTTTTGTTGAATGCAAATTGGTTATAACGGAGTTTTATCGCTTGTTGAATAGCACGATAGATTGCCTGTGATTTCCTGCGAATTAAACTACTGTGGTTTTTAAATATGAACCTGGGAGATTTTTGTATTCGTGTTTTTTTTTTTTGCGATGTTTGCATTGTTCTGCCATTTACTGTTGTCTCTTTCAAGGGAGAATTTTCGTTACATGGTTTCTTGAGAAAATTCAGATAGTGGCTTTTTTCTTTTACTCATCCTACATTTGAAATACATGTATAGCTTTACTTCCTTACTGTGCATAAAATTCTTATACCGACACCTAATTATCACGAAAGTCGTAAAGGTATTCATTCGTTTTATAAGGAATTCTTATGACTGTTACATTATTTTTATACATTTAAGAAAATTTTAATATGTAACAAAACCATAGTCAAATATGTATTAACAAGATAAATAGAAAAAAATCATCATACAAAAAACGGTAAAATATATAACACAGATTTCTCTATTTATTAATAGATCACAACAGAAGATACTTCACAAGACTATATCAATCTAAATAAGCATGAGAGTTATTGCTATTTTTCAATAATTGTAACTCTAGCGTTATTAGAGATCCAACAAGTGTTATTAGGTTATTTGTTACTGACAAGTTATTTTTTGCGTAGATTACATTTCAGGTACGAGGTATTTATATTACAGATTTAATATATAGAGATACACTTAATTTATTATAGACACAAGGTATTAAGTCAGTAGATTAGAATCTCGTCAAAAGACGTAATAACGTAATAACCAGCTTTTGGATTGACGTTATTTTCGTTACTTGTTATTTGATCAGTAATGTAGCAAATAACGGATATATTAGTTATACCATTCTTACATCTAATTATAGCAAAATCGATATCAGTTGTTGTATCTTCGTCACCTTAGCATTTATGGGAGAATGCTCTAGTCCAGTATTTATTGGTTACTTTCTCTATGGTCAGCTGTGATGTAGACAACAGTAATGTACAGTGTGATACCAAAAACTTCCATCCATCAGCAGTGTGTGGTAAACTGGTATCGCTGTTGTAGAGCTACAAGATCATAGCGGGATCAGCGAATGCTCCTCGGTACTGCTCGGCTTCGTTCGTACCCCTACATCGGACGTGATTACGTTAGCTTCGCGAGAGCGAACGAGACCTCAAGACCCCGCCACCCGCACATGCCCTTTCGGCTCGCAATCGTTTTATATCGTCGTTTCAGCCACCAGTTTTCAACGAGCCGTACGCTAATGTGTTTGTGTCGTTCGTGACAAACGAATTGATCCTACTTTTATGTCGTACGTCTCTAGCAAGAACTCTTTAAGTGGAAAAAAAAACGGGACGATACGCTTCGTCGCAGCGAATCGGTGCCGTGCAGAAGGTGTAGTGTTGTATCTGTGTTTGTGACTGCTTACGCGACATCATCATACAAAACTGACGAGTTGTCGTCGTGGATCCTTCACTCTGAGGTAAAAACAGAAACTGATTGTGTGAAACGTCTACGTGGAATGAAACCGGACTGCAGTGACATGTGTTGCTCCAAATCTTAACTCTCAATAGTGTATCAGTTCTCCAGTAAAGGTATGATATTTATTTTGATATATTAAAATAGGCCTGTAAACAGTGAATTGTTAAAAGTGCATACTGTTATCTTTGACGCTGTATGCCGTCGGTATGCGATAACCATTAATTACGAATACGCTTAATAAACTACTCCAGATCAATTGCAAATTTTATTAAATTATTTAGCAGAATAAACTTTGATCAGAATTAATGAAACGAAGTGTTCGGATACTTTAAATTTCAATGTCACTACTTATCTTGATTATGGCTACGTATGAGGAAGTGAAACTTTATTGTTACGTCTACTAGCAGCCAAGTATCTATAGTAACGAATTGTAGTGAAGCAATAAATCTATGTATATGTAATATTGAAGACATTTTAACGCATAGACGTAATTAATGGAAATTAACAAAGGGTTAATTTGTGAGGGGTTTGTACAAAACTATTTTTTTTTAATGTAGGGGCGTGGTCATGTGCTAGTGTTGTCTAGGTCCTACTGGGCATGGTTTTAAATTGTATAAAAAATTACTGAATCTTAGTCTATTTCCTGTCAAAACTCGGACAAAATATTTCTAAATATTACTTCCTGAAGGGCGTTTAGTCATATAACTTCGCGGTATAAAATATGATATCAAAAAAAATACAAACGAATTGTTCTGTTAAAACTATCTACTTTCTTAAATAGAGTTCCTTTGACAACTCAAGATACTTCCCCCTTTTGCTAGTTATTAAATCTGTTTACTTAAATTAGCTTCTTTGGTTCACCCTTTGGTAAAACGAATGAAAATACGACTTTCAGTGACTACTTCTTGTTTTTGCAATTTGTGGTGGAATTAATAGCATTGTAACGTGTAGGCTCTAATTTTGTTGACATTGTTGTATATTATACATAGTTGATCGGAACATTTGTCGAGCTTTCTCAACATTTCGTCTATTTTTAGCAGTGTGAAGGCAAGCGGGCTCGTGGAACAAGTAGGTCGCGATGCGCGTTCGTTCGCGACGCCTTGTACCACTATCCGGTGCTAACGATACTATGCAACAATGTTGTTCAAAGTTAAGCTCTCAAAATTCTTTAGGTATTAGAGAATAGACGTTCCAGATAATAAAATTTAGTCACAATTACGAAATAGTAACTATCCATTCTGTAGGAAATCAGCAACAGCAGTATAATACGCCATCAGAGACAAATCGAACGCCATGCCCCATAACTGAAGGGATCGTAACAAATTCGTAACTAAAGGGTATCTATACTGAATATATGTACCTGAACAAGTAAATCTAGACCGCCGTAGACCAATTATAATTAACTAGTCGATCTGATACCGAAGCCAGAATGATTTGCATGCAAAGTAACACGTCAAAGAAATTTAACGAGATAATGTTGAAAAAGGACAGTTAGCGAGAGGGGATTCAATCGCAAAACAAGTGTTGAATAATCGTTTGTACAGTTCCTGCATAAAAGTATTCTTAGGAGTATGTTATGAACATTATATAACGTGTTTTATGATAATAATCATATAGAAAAATGTCACAGTATCCCACGCAAATGTCGGCCCGAAATATATTTCGAAATCATAAACAGGTAACTCAATTTTATATATACAGTCTACGGATATTATGGTGATGATGAAGACGTTGAAGTTATGTTATAATACAAATGTCTCGATGTTCTTTTGTATCTCCCAATCAATTTGATTCCCGAAAGACATGTTATATTTCTAGTCGACATTTTAAAAACCGATAAATTCCCTTTTATATATATAACTAAATTGGGACAGGACAATGTCCGCCGGATTAGCTGGTATGCATGATAATAATGAATATATTATTGTTACAACTGACGGCGGAATACTGAAGAATCCTTAAATAAAAACGGGTCAGACATGCGAAATACGTTAATGGCCGGAAGTTTTGTGATTCACCCTCGTTTTTCAATTTCTCTGAATTATGTTTTGCGTCTATTAAACTGCCTATCTTTGTTTATTTAATTGAGATGAAATTTTTTGCCTCGTATCGGGTATGAATGTAAGATTAGGTAGAAAGCGATAGGAAAACCTGTGTCTGTAGACAAGATGACATTCTAAGTACGCTAACGCTAGTAGAACGCTTAGGAATGACGTATCATATAGATATGTCACAAGACCACAGTGAACAAATGGATTGTACTGTATAAGGGATGAAGTTGTTTATAATTTATGTAGAAAGAAAGGTAAGCGAACAATAAAAATCTTGGTGAACCCGTTTTAAAGGCTATGTTAGGTTTAGAAGTCATTTGCCGGGTTAAGCACACTTACATCATAAGATTCTAATATCAGTCTTCGATTTACGTAAATTTATGCCATTTGTATAATATCTATAAGAGATATCCAGGTATCTATTGACTCATCACGATATCTCTGGAACCATAAGGCGTAGAGACTTGAAATTTGGTAGGACTATTCCTTTTGTCGAGTAGAGGTCTAACTAATAACGGGTTTAACTAATAACGGATTTTACAAAAGTCCACCCGCAAAAGGGGTTGCGGGGGGGTATTGATTAAAAAAAAATCAAATTTTCACCCAAAAACACATTGAAACTTCACATTTACAAACTATATCTGTTATGGCATGTAAAACTAGGTCAGAATTTTTTTTGGCGTAATGGAAACTATCAAAAGTATATTTTAGCAAATTCCAACCTCAAAGGGCAGTGCGGATATGTTTCTTATTTGTAAAACAATTTGGCTAAATTAATGAAAATGCCATCAAAAAATCATTCCACGCAGATAAAGTCGCTGGTTGAGCTAGTCCTTTTATATACAAATCCTATTATGTATACAGTTCAGGAGCATTTCTATGAAAGAAATGATTTTAAAATAGTTTCAAATATAGGTGCAAACCATTAATGTACTTGGTTTTATTTAAAAAAAACATTCTATAATTTGAAGGAATACTTAGAAGACAACAGGGCGTCGGGATGAATCAATTGCTCTATATAGATATAAAATAGATTTAAATTATATATATTGTGATGATGATGATGATAACAAAAACGTACAGTATTGTTATTATCAGTTATTCATTTAAATTATATATTAATAAGAAACTATATTTGTCGATTCATAAGTGCCTACTTGAATAAACAAATTTTTAAAGTTGACTTTCGGTAGAAAGAACGTTCCGAATCGATGGTAAATTTATTATTAACCGAGAAAGATAAAGAATATTTTGTACAGTAAAGAGATTAAACAAAGACACATACGTATTCCGCAGTGGGAATATAGATCACAAGCTTAATGGCCAACAACTAATATAGTGAACGACCGAAATATTGCATGAAAGATAATTTCCCCCGCAGTTGAGCGATGTCGTCAGCTGATAGGCCGAGGTCAATGGCCGCGACTTTGTCTCGATGCCCGCACACCTTATCACAACAAGTACGTAATACGTATGACTTACGAGGTCAAAGGGTTATCGGGATTGGAGACATTTAAAATCCGATTTGTTATTTTAATTAAACGGGCTCCAACTTTAAACTAGGCCAAATACCTCTATGTACTTACTTGGACTATATTTACATCAATTAATGAACTACCTGCTGTTTCGTTTTTCGATTATATACTTAGTGAGTCAGCAGTGATACACTATTAAGAGTAAACTAACAATCTATATACGTATCTGTACAAAAATGTTGTACATATGTTAGATACTCTGAAAAACTAGTTTTATTAGAAAGGCAATGCTAAGGTGGAAGTATTTCACTAAACTACTCTTAACGATTCAAAACTATTAGCAATTAACCAGAAATTTAAACAATATAGACCGTCACTAAATACAAATATTCGAGACTATGATATAATACAATAGGTATTAAAATTAACGAAGCAGAGAAATATTTAAATATATACGTTTAATGCTCAATATAACCGCATAGAGATAATGATATTAGTTATTGTTATCTATATGCGGTTTTTATATCTACATATATCCTAAAGGAAGACGTTTATTGTTCATAAATTCGCCAAATGTCAGGTGATGAATTATTGTTCATTGCTTGAGGCTACAGGCTGAGAAACGATCTTAGGCAATTACCTAACGTTAACCTTGCGGCCTGTTAGAATATTATTACTGGGATCTTGTATTATTATTATAAACGTTATTTTTTCGCTAGTCAAATGGTGAGCTTTTACGGCAGTTTTGCAACGAAAAATTCGGAGAGAATGTAGAGCTAGTTGTAACTTTATCACCTCTCTGATAGTTTTAGCATATCAAACACTTTATAAGTGTGAAGGAATAGGAATGTGTTATATTTTTCCACAAAATTGTTCAGTGTTTCGTTTCTACGATCCACTGTGGATTCAAATTTTATAAATTGTCTGCAGAGGTCATCGTATGTAATCATCTAGAGATGTAATAGGTTGATCTGCATGTCATTGCATGTTGTTTGTTTACTTCGAAGCCTATTCGATCTTCTTTATTAAAAATCTTACAGAGGAAGTAGAGATATTTAAAACTTTTGACTATACAACTGTGCATCTTTATTTTCTGTCGGACTATCGGCTTTGGTTCAATTGGGAGGACTATACTCGTTTATAGACTTATCTTATTTTTGAATGTTTGATATATATGTAAAAGGCATATAAATGTTTATTTCAAAATCCTTAGCTCTGTTTATAAAACGTACACGTAGATGTAAGTGTTCTGACTATAAGATATTTCTAGCGATGCTTCTGCCACTGAATTATGAAATATTCTGACTCATTTTCAAATGTTACTAGAACTTTATAAAATAAGACTGTTCGCGCCAACTGGGCGCGAGAGGGCGCCTCTGCGCTGCTCTATGAGCATAAAGCAATATAGTCTATAGATTATCGGGATCTGTAGTCGTAAGAAGCCGATAGCGAGTTGTCAACCGCGAGGCGTTTCGAACGGGCGAGAAAGAAGCTGGTCTCGAGGGTTTTTGCCTTAATTTGCCGGGAAAGTGCGATAATTCACGCGTTTTAGTTTGGTGCCGATGGTTAGATATCGCGTTTCGAAGTCCTATCGTAGGCCCACGACGAAGTGCGGCGGGCAGAGCGCAGCTAGATTATTTATGCCCACGCAGTGGTCGCAGTTGGATTTCCTGTTGTTCCTGTGTCCTTGGAGTGGAAGAGAGAACCAGCGTCGCCGACAGCAGCTTTCCGCGACGCTTTGGCAGGTTATAGACAAATTCCACCCACACACATACAAATACACGTCCCACGTTTCATTCATCTACCAGGGCTCGTCGCCGTCCAGGAGATCGGCGCCTGGAGACCAGGTAGGTGAACAAAATTATTTAAATTTGTTCGAACCCTCTGGAATCTCTTGTATAATTTCTCCTCCCACCGCCTACAGTGATCAAGGCTACCTTCACCACTATGGGCCCTGGTGATCCTTGGTGGCCTCTCATGACAGGGTCACGGCTGGCGTGAACAAAGAGAGTAAATACCCTAACAATAGAGAGATGTCTACTATGAAGAAAAAGACCATGTCTTCGGTTTTACAGTATTAATTTTGAATTTCTTTAGGTCTACACATATATAGGCGTGTACTTCGATATACTTTAGTTAATATGCGATTATTTTAGGAAAGTACAGGTATGGGAAATATACAACGACAACAGAGCTAATGAGTTCGGACGTAACTTTAGTACCTGTGTTGCAAACAAAAAAATACAAGTCACCATTTTTATATATCTTGTTAGTTTAAATCGTAAAAAAAGACTTTTTTATTAGTTACCCAAGTTCAAATACGATGTTATTTAAACTAAATAATAATAAAAAAGATTTCATTTACTCAAAAGATACCAAGGCAGTTGAACACAATTCATATACGAAATAGCTAATATATGTTGAATTATGTATTTTAATGGCTTACAAGTTCAACAGAACCACCAGGTTTTCCCTGGGAGTATCCAAGTCGATATATGTCGCATTATAAACCGATGTCAAGTCAGTCATTATCTGTCGAATTGTGGATGTTACGTTTTATGAATAGATTATTTTAATAGAAACATTAGAAAAGGGCATGTGGTATAAGACCATCGAAACTGACCTGTTAATAACATCCTGGATTCAGAACAACCGCTTGAATCGCGTTGAATCTGATCTGCTTCTTCATTCTGTACATGTTCCATTGAATAAGTTTGCCTTTTTAATGGATAATAAATCGTCTCCTTACTCTGTAATATGTGTCGTAGTGGAGGATTTGTCCAATATTCTAATGAGACCGCTACGCCAGCGAATACTGCTAGATACAATGGCTTCCTGGACTTAATATACTGCTACATGATCCATCGTCAAGGGAATTTAGAAGATTAATATACTTCTATGCGTATAGGATACGTCTAAGAGACATTTAATCGTTGTTAATGCCTAACAGAGCTACTTAATCGTAAGCCCTTAATGCACTTTATATTATGATTTCAAAATAAAAGTCAGTGTTTAAATATTATTAGTATGAATTTTATTCATGAAATGTTTGTAACGTTTATTTAATTCATAAATAGAAATATATGAGTAATGAAGAATACTTTTCTAATATTTTTATAATAGCGAATATTGTAAATGGTCAGTTGTAGCAACACTATTGGGTACTCTATAAATAACCTCGGCTCAATTCAAGGTTGTTTGTCTTGTTAGAACCGCAGAGTATTGTAAAGATTTTAATTACGTTGATATTATTGTCCAACTACAACGTTGTACAACGTCACATATTTCAGTTCTTTAATGGAATATTTTAAAATTAACTAAGAACTTGGTCGGGCGCCTTTACAATTATCGCTGTGATGAAAGTTAATGATTTTCTTTATCGTCTTCAATAATTATATCGATATTTAACGGTGGGGCTATATTTTACGGATTATCAGTAATGTTAAAACCAACTCTTTGTCAGTCCTCGTAAAACAAAAAGATACTTTAGCATTGCAAGATGAATTCAAAGTCTTTGAAATGTTGAATGACAGTTAAATAATGAATAAGGATAGTAAAGTAGTAGTACCGTATTGGGATAAGTATTTTATACATAATATTTTATTACATGAGTATTTTCTACAGGCGAAACCTATAACTCGCTTAATGAAATCTCCAAAACTATCGAAACTAATATTATAAAGAGAAAATATTTGTATGTTTTCACATAAAAACTAATGGAACAATTTCAAAAATGTTATCACCATTAGAAAGCTGTCTTTCCACTGAGCAACATGGGCTATATTACTTTCTAGAAAAAATAGGGATTCCTAATAAAAATGCATTAATGTAACCCTAGGTGTGAAACAAAAGATTGTTATCGTGTGCGCTGCGGAATCTATTGATAGAACAAAAATATGTTCTACAATATTATAAAACATATTAATATCTATAAAAAAGTCAGACAACAATAAAACCATATTATTCAGTATTATATAAATTTGTTAAATTCCGCGATGTAAACTTTTACTAAGATCAGATTTCTCCATATTCCCATCGAACCAGAGGCTATGGGGACGTTTACATTGTAAAATATAGCGTTATACATTGAACAGCTAGTATAATATATTATTTTTATTAAAAAATAGATGTCTCTGAGAGATGTCTCTTGCTAACTAAAGTAGAGCTTTGTCGCTTAATTTATTTAAAAACTTTACAATTTTTGAAAAGAACGTAAGGTTCTTTCATATGATGTTGGATAGATTTTATCTTCATAATACTTTTGAAATCTCTCTACAGTAAAATCTAGTTAAAGAACGGCCTTTGACCGGGGGCTTTATAAAAGGGAGCACACAACCGCCAACATTATTATATTCTGTCTGTTACATGTATTTTGATTGCAACGGAAATTGTATTATGTTGTAACTCAAAGCAACCAATTTTTCTCCTCAGTACAATTTGTTTGCGAGGAAATGTACTTTATACCTATTAATTTGCGATATATTCAACGGTAATTCAAATTACGCAATTTATGTAGTGGCAGTTCAATGTATAAAAAGTTAAAGGGGCATCGACTAATTACGCGACTCTCAGCAAATCTTGCATAAGAAGTACGACAAATCTCACATTAAACATACTAAAATCGAAAAAAAAAGAATGTTGTTTCACAAATTTTTAAATGTGAAATTAAAACTTTAAAATCGAGTATCGAATAAAAGGACGCAATTTCGATTAAACATAATACGAGGAGGGATCAAAAAGTAGTGAGGACGACATACTCCTTGGTAAGAAAAAAATACTGGCAGGCATAGCTCAGGCCTCCGATACATATTTGTAATATTAATAAAGAAAAAACTCTACTTGTAGTCATTTGTTAGCTTCGTGTCAGAACTTGTTCTCGAAAATGTAGAAATGTTAACGACTCAAGAGATTCATTTCGATTTGGGGGCAACATTAGGAGAGTCTGTTTCGCTCTATTCCAATGTCGCTAGGTGGGCTTCTTAATTTTGAATAGAGAGAACGAGAACGGAAGACGAACATCGCTGTAGCCATCTGTCGACGTCAGTCATCCAAGAAAATGTAGCGAAAGTCGAAAAAATTGTATAGAGCGATCGAAGAATTACCATCCGATACTTAATTCAAGAAACGGGTATTTCATATGGAAGTATTCACTTGATTACCTGGAGAATGGAACCACTATTACAGGCCAATATTATGCTGCTGTAATTCCCAAGTTGAGGAATGCTATCAAAGAGAAAAAGGAGTTGTGCTGTTTCAACATGACAACGCAGCCGCGCACAAGTCATCAGTGTCGATGGCTGCCAATCAGCAAGCTGGCTTCGAATTCGTTGACCACCCCCCTTATTCACCAGATCTGGCGCGTATCGATTTCTATCTGTTCCTCAAATTGAAAGAATACTTGAGGGGAAACAGGTACGAAGACGATAACGGACCAAGACAAAACTTTTACTTTTATAAGGGATTGAACCTTGGAAAAACTCTGGATTGGGTGTTTATAAAGACTCTGATAGTATGTAGAAAAATAAATTATTAAGTTATCAATAGTCATTATATTCTCACTACTGTTTGATCCCTCCTTGTAGTTCGCAACACCGTTTGAAATTGAATAGTACATTGATTTGCTGATATTTAAAATACAGTTAATGTAGTTTTTTAAGAAACTGGATTCCGTTTTTTGTCTAGCTAAAGGTAATGGTGCAAAAATTGTAGAGTTTTTAGATGTTTGGGAATGCCGTCTTGATCGGTTGCCGTCCACAACACTTTCACCGCCGCCATCTTGTTGGCTGCAGTCGTGCGCGCGTACATCATTGACGAATTGGCATACTGTCGTGAATTTATACATCACGTGACGTGAACACGAGTTGAGATAATTGTTTTAATAATACTAAAGATCTATATATATTTCCACACTTATAGTTTACATAGAGAAGGAGAGCAGAATGTAAGTATTTAAAAAAAATTATTATTATTATTATTATTTTGGATATAAAAAAAAATTTATGTATTTGAAACACACACGCATATACATATGCTCTTTTGACAATCGCTGACAATTCTGTCAAACGCCTTAAGGTTAATATAAAAAAAGTATGTATTGTAAGTAAAAGCGCTAAGGAGGTTTCATTAGAAAAGTCACCAAACTTTTTTAATTTATTTCTTTTATACGAATCGTTTTTTAAAATATTTTTTGATAATAGTCTTTCACAATAGAACCTTCATGATGTTCAAATTTATAATTTACATTAATTATGGTCGTATTTCGACCACAATAATAAAGATCTTTATTCGCAAAGAAATACATAGCTACATATCAAAATGTTTAGATAGATATGCATTATATCATTTACAGTATATAAAACGAAAATTACTTAGAAACATACTTGCTACAAGATGTAAAACTAAGTTTGAAGCTGAGTATCTGTTCGCACCTTAGTATGAAGGTAAAAAGGTAAGTAGCAGCCTATTAACATTCTACTACCGGGCAAAGGCCTCCTCACTCATAGGAGAGTGTTTTTAGAACATAGACTCTCTACGCTGCTACAATGTAAGATTGGCAGGCTACAGTTTAGTACTTCTGCTACCATTACAAGAATAGTATACATCAAAAAGTAGAAAAGTAAAAATTTTGATGTCATTATCTCCCGAGATTAGAATTGAAAAAATTTTGTATAGTCACGGTTTACGAAAGCTTTTCAAATATATCCAGTCAGGCCAATGCGGGATAATCATTGAAAATAACACTAAAACTACATATTTTGAACCTCTGACCTTAAATATCTTAAGAAGTTATCGAGACTTTCAGAAAGCCTAAATAAAACTATCACTCTTGTCAAGGTGAAACCCCTAATTTGACTGTAAATGAACGAGAGGAACGGACAATGGCTAAGATTATACTAATGCCTAATAGTTGCAACAATTTAACCCTGAACAATACAAGAAACAAACGAATTATTTCGCAGACCTATATTATTTTAGATCAATATCATACCGCCTTAAGTATAAACTGTTTCTAATAAAATGCAGCAAACTTTTGGTGTCAAGGCCCTACCATATTGCTCGCGAGATTGAAATCTTGTTTTTCTTACAAAATCGTTAGATACGTATTTTATGCATGAACTATTTCACATTTAGGCTAATAAAAATTATAATCGTAGTATTTTAACCTCGATTCTTGCTTACATTGGTGTATGAAGAATATTTTGAATTCTTAGGGTTAATATAATAGAGCTCTATACAGAAGTTTAACGCCCCATTTTAAAAAGCTCCACTAAACTTTGTGTCTAAGTATATTTAGGGGATTGTTTCTATAGCTAACTATGTGATGATTTAAGGAATGTTGGTAAAATCGCGAGTAATTTCGACGTAATTACAAAAATGTGGAAATACAAGTTGGCCGTTTATATGTAGGGGCTGTTGTATTTTCTTTTAAATTAATTTCAGCTACAGTGATAAATCTTTTTGCGCATGAAAGTAAATTTGAGTGATGAATCGCGTGATTAGCGTCACGGAGATGTGCAGTGTTTTTTATACTAATTCGTTTGAAGGATAGGTAGTTTTGATATTTACAAATAACATGTGGCATTTTAATTTGCCACTCGCCATTTAATAATTTAATATACTATCTCTCATAAAATAGAAAATGAAAATATTTCATGAATTCTCTTTTAAATTTTTTTATTCAAAGACAAAAAGACGGGGCATTTTTATTTACAATTCATCTTTTGGGATTCCAATAAATTCTGTGTATTAATTTTCGACACTTAATATTTTAATGACAATTAAATTCCCAACATTTAGTTTGCCAAAGAAGTTTCACTTCTGACATGTGTACTTTGTACGCACGCACTTTTTAAATTTCCAACTAGATTGAATGCAATTTAACTTTATAGTTGAAATTGGTGATGTAATTGATAGTTAAACTTGGTAAGATACAATTTATCTTTTAATTTGTCTGTGTCCGTATTGGTGGGGAGCCTTCGGCCGTGGCTAGTTACCACCCTACATGGAATTAGGTACCGCTAAGCAAAGAGATCTGTGTTCCGGTACGATCGTCGTCGTCGTCGCTTCAACCGATGGACGTCCACTGCTGGATATAGGTCTCACGAAATGATGCCCACAAGGCCCGATCTTGTGCCGCCTGGCTCCAGCGGCAACCGGCGATCCTCCTTATATCGTCGGTCCACCTTGTAGGGGTCTTCCTACACTGCGTCGTCCAGTGCTGGGTCGCCATTCCAGCACTTTCCGACCCCAACGTCCATCGGTTCGTCGGACTATGTGCCCCGCCCATAGCCACTTCAGGTTCGCGATTCGTAGGGCTATGTCGGTGACTTTGGTTCTGCTACGAATCTCCTCATTTCTGATATGAACGCGCAGAGAAACTCCAAGCATAGGCCTCTCCATTGCACGCTGAGTGACTCTGAGCTTTCAAATAAGGCCCATAGTCAGCGGCCACGTTTCCGAGCTTACCTACGGATCGGAAACGTGGTCGCCGGTATGATGCTGTGTAGAGAAACCATGAGTAGCAAATTGCCTCTTACCAGATTAGCTCGCTGCCATAAATATGTGACATAAAGGTTTGTGTTAGATGCAGGTAAGTTATGTAAGACTATTAGATATTCCAATAGATAAAGTCACACGTATGTCAGCTATTACAGTTGTCCGTGTATGTAAGTCACTGCACAAACAAATTGTATCAGGCGCAGGTGCGCAGCGCGAAACGTGCGACAATATCCTCGTGACACCGTTTACAGTTTGTTTAACCTAAAATGTTTTGTTTTGCTTTAGATCACATGCACTTAAAATCTATAACTGTAATCTTTATTTAACTAAAACTTAGTATAAATACAAAGTAAGTAACTGCCTCGTTGGTATAGTGGTCAGATTGTTTGGTTACAGACATGAGGTCTTAAGTTCTAGTCTTGTATCGAGAAAATTCAAAATCGATATTGAGTTTTTTGTTCAACAAATTCTCAGTATTTACCCGAAGTTACGAAAGCATAAATCGTTAACCTTTAAAGCTGATATAATGAATGAAGTAAAACGTTCGAATTATTATATATGTACATATGAAGCACAAAGAACAACACTAGCGAACGAAAATTATGTTCTTGGGTTCAGGTTGTATTATTTTGTCAATAAAATACACATAAATTTATACACACACACACACCCATACATACTACACAGACACACATACAATCGCATTTTATTATAAATTAACATCCAGTTGATTATAATTGCTAGTAAATTAGGAAGAGGATGACTACTGAAACACAGTTTATACTAGTTCAGTAGTCATTGTGAACTATTTGTAAGAACAACATTGTATGTCTGATGATAAATAAATAAAAAAAAGTCGGAAAGTTGGCGGTGTCATCCATCCTCGTGCCTCAGAGACCACGTTAAGCCGTCGGTCCTGCTTCTGATCTCTCTCTGATGGTGTTGGATTACCGTCATATCGGTCTATGAGAGTGAATGAAAATATTTGTATAATTGCCTTTTTTAACATTGTTTTTTTTGTTCTAGATTAATTGGTGCATAAAATAGACAACTGATATTTCTGATCTGCCAAAGGTAAGTATGCGTATTGAAACCTAAATTTAATAAAAATGTATTTATTTATTATAAAAACACCAAAATCTACTTATGGCTTGTATTGTATTACAAAATACACAATTACACATACATTACATTCTTATTTAAAGGTAGACACATCGTCCGTATATCCCATATATGTATAATAATAAATTGAATATTATTATATTGAATTCTAGTAGAATCAGTAATTTAGTCATTAAATATTTAGGTCAATTGTGCACATACGCATAAAAAATTAAAGACAAGATAATTATACAATTTTACTTATTTATAAAAACCACACGACTGAATAGTATATTTATGTTTATATATGTATTATATATATTTATTATGTTCGTTGTCCGTTTACCTTGTCCTATCACACTATTCGTAACGTTCTCCCCAGCTTACTCCCCAAGTCAAGCGTATATCAGGAATACGAAATAATCAGTAAATTAGTAATACGCTCATATTTTAAACTATTTTTAAGTTAAATAGGATTTTACAATAAAAGTCAATAACTAAATTGAAATAGACTTTAATTCCAGTAAGCTCAATAAACTTTCTTGTCAATGAATCTACCACCGGTTCGGAATGTAGTATCTATTGAGAAGAAACCATTAAGAAACTCTATAGTTACTCTTTTCTATTAATTTTATAAATATAGAAAAACAGTTGCATTAACACTAAATATAAAACACAGAACTGCAATTATCACGCGCTTAAAAGTTCTACTTCAGAATGTGATTTAATTTAATTATATTAGAAATAAGTTAAATTATAAAATCTTAGAATAATCTCATATGAAATCATACAAATGTTTAGAACTCCAAAAGTCTTCATAAGTCTTAACAACTTTGACCGATTGAACTCATTACAAGGGGTCGCGGATTCAGTGCCAGTGGCTTTATTGAAATTTATGTCCTACATCCATAATATGTAAATTTATTCATTGACGAAAGAATGAGGAAGCATAAATCCTAGGGAGACTCTGGGAACGTTATTACCTACAAGAAAACTTGAGTATATTTTCATTTGACTCTATTAATTAAACACGTCTTTTCTTTTCGTTAATTTCTTATAATTATTCATTTCTTACTTAATTAGACTTCCTTATATCTCTAAGATTAAATTCAATAGCTTTATTGACTAATAAATCCACCAGCGATAATATGAATATTATTTTAAAATTTATTTAAATATTAATGTAAATTATTCAGGAAGGCATTGACCTCTAATAAGCCGTGGGTTTTCCTGGTTTCGAGGTCAGTGTATTATTGAAACGGTATTACGATTTTATACAGAAAAATATTCCCGCTGTATTACTCGCGTAGTTTCGGATCCTAGAGGAATATGAGTCTATATCTCTAACGGAATATGTATGCTGAATTTCATATAAAATAGACAAATAGTTTTGGTCTAGATACAAAGTAAAGATAGTTTGTTTGTGACCGATTAAAGTAAATATTACTTTCTCTGTTTCAAAAATCCTTTCACCAAAAAAAAGCTCTATTATCAGTGAGTATATAGCTACGTTTTATAGGACTTCAGACATTTAGGCAGTTACAACTTACGCAAAGAATTATATTAATATCGGTCCTATTTAAGTACCAACTAACATATCCGTTACTTGCTACTTTACCGTTAAAATAACGAGTAACGAAAATAACTTCAATCCAAAAGTGGGTTATAATAACTTGCAACTAATAAAGAAGCAGTATGATTTAGACATATTTCTAAATACTTATGACAATATGTATGTAAC
The DNA here is from genome assembly GCA_015832385.1 of Elymnias hypermnestra. NCBI lineage: Eukaryota > Metazoa > Arthropoda > Insecta > Lepidoptera > Nymphalidae > Elymnias > Elymnias hypermnestra. Next base: position 5,986,871 of record JACTOM010000063.1, on the reverse strand, counting down.
TACTTTGACTATATACTAGCTTGGGGGAGAGGACATACTATTGATTATATAAAGCAAAGTTGTAGACTTTTCAACTTCGTTTTCAGTTTGTGATTCTTATCTATTAACTTAACATCATCTTCTTAACAGTCAGTCTTTATTATTAATTTTATGTATCTCTATATACAATCTGTAAATAATTCGACCGTAATATCTAGTCTACGAAAAAATAACTATTCAGTAACAAATAACTTGATAAAATAACAGTTATTGGATATACATATAATAACGTCAATGTTATATTTGTTCGGCTACAGACATGAGGTCCTGGTTTCGAATCCCGGGTGGGGCCAATTCAAAATAGATATTGAGTTTTCTATTAAGATTTTCTCAGTATTTGCTCGAAGTTGGGAAGTTGGCGGTGTGCTCCACCCCCGTGGCTCGGAGTGCACGTTAAGCCGTCGGGCCTGCGCCTGAACTCTCTCCGGTCGTCTAGGATTCCTGTCACATCGGACTATGAGAGTGAAGGAATAGAGAGTGCACTTGTGTACTATGCGTGCCAATCCGCAGTGGAGCTGAGTGGTGCGCTTGAGCTCTAATAACCCTTTCTCATATGAGTGAGGATGCCTGTGCCCAGTAGTGGCTCGTCAATGGGCTGCTGCTTACTTACTTTTTATATTTATTGAAAAAAAAAAAAAGCAATTACTTATAGATTTTATGCCTAGTCCAATGGTTACGAAGAAGTTTGGCAACAAACACTGAGACACGAGAATTTCATATATTACATTTTGCACGTCTGTTTGATTGGGTTCTTTAACGGATTTGCATTACTTTTTATTATGTAATCAAGTGGATTTAAGAATGGTTTAGACTGATAATTTGATCCAATTTTACTTATATTTCCTACGTGGGTGAGACCTCCGGGCTCTGCTAGTACTCTTAATGAAATATGTTAATGCCACGAGCCATGTCCTAAAGTCGAATAAAATCATGGTCCAATCTTTCATAGTTTTATTTCGGTTGATGACTGCGTGAAGTTTTTGCAGTCATTGAACAACGCCGCCCACAACAGATGCCAGTGACACCACATTTTGTGCCTACGATGCTTTTTTTGTCAATAAGATTTACGATTACAATTTAATGACAGTCATGCTTTGTTTAGTACATGCGTATACACACATTTGGCCTCACATATTTCAATCCTAATAACACGCAAGCTATTTCTAACAGAAGTTTAGCTTATTGGGGCTAAAATAAATCAGATTACCAACAAAATGTAAATACAGTGTCTAACAATCTACACTATAGTCGAGATAAACGTAAATTATATATATTTTTATTTGATTTTCTGAACACTATGCGTTTGTTTTGCAGCGTTTAAACATCGATATATAACAAAGTTTGGTTAATAACATTTATAACTCAAAACCAGTTGTATCGATTTTAATGATCTTTGATGGATTCACGGATCCATCTCCATGACTAATATCAAACCATCAAAGTTTACGGTACAAAACGCTGAGAGATCTTCAGAACTATTTTATTCGCATTGAATCTGAGTACATATGCCTTTTGTGACGTAGACGTTTTCTGAGATCGGATTTCCTCATATTCCTACGGAAGGAAAGAAAATTTTTTATAGTTGGTAATGGCGCTTTAAAGTGCTTTCAGTTAATCGTGAGTTACGATACAATCTAAGATGATGGGGCGTTGATTTTTTAGCTTATGGCCTCTGCTGATAGGATCATAACTAGCGAGAATCGAAACCTACCAGTCTAGAACTACACTAATTAAACATAATTTCGTAAATTTGTTCGGCTAACAACCGAATCCATTATATCTGCCAGCGAAGTGAGTACACACACTATTTCGCGTTTCGTTTCTAATTCGTCGTGATGTATCTCGTTTCCATCTCCTCCTTCATGGTGTGACAGTTTAGCGCTTGTCTGTAATCACACCTGATGGTAAGTAATAATACAGTCTAAAATGAAAGCTTGCTAATCTGGTAAGAGGCAATTTACCTCTTAAGGTTTCTACGCAGCATCGTTACAAATATCTTTTTTGGCGGTACGGCCTTTCAGCAGTCCCCATTCAAATTAATTAGGAAATATCACTTCCTAAATTCGCCCTACAGGGGGTTGAATCGAGAAGCTTTTGTCAGCAAAGCGAGTACTCGTACCACTGCACTAGCGAGACTTACATTCGTCGTCGTCGTCGTCGCTTCAACCGATGGACGTCCACTGCTGGACATAGGTCTCACGTAATGACGTCCACAAGGCCCGATCTTGCGCCGCCTGGCTCCAGCGGCTACCGGCGACCCTCTTTATGTCGTCGGTCCACCTTGTGGGGGGTCTCCCTACACTGCGCCGTCCGGTGCGGGGTCGCCACTCCAGCACCTTTGGCCCCCAACGTCCATCGGTCCTTCGGACTATGTGCCCCGCCCATTGCCACTTCAGGTTCGCGATTCGCAGGACTATGTCGGTGACTCTGGTTCTACTACGGATCTCTTCATTTCTGATTCGATCACGTAGAGAAACTCCGAGCATAGCCCTCTCCATCGCACGCTGAGTGACTCTGAGCTTCCGCATGAGGCCCATAGTCAGCGACCATGTCTCAGAACCGTAGGTCATCACTGGCAACACGCACTGTTCGAAGACTTTGGTCTTCAGGCACTGAGGGTTATCAGACGAAAATATCTGGCGTAACTTCCCGAACGCAGCCCAACCGAGTTGGATTCGGCGGTTGACCTCCTTCTCGAAATTGGATCTACCTAGCTGGACTATATGTCCCAGGTATGTGTACTCGTCAACAATTTCGAGAGCTGAGTTCTCAACGATGACTGGGTGAGGCGGTACATGGATATTAGACATAATTTTCGTCTTATCCATGTTCATTTTCAGGCCCACCTGTTGAGAAACTCTGCTGAGGTCATCCAGCATTGTATTGAGATCTTCGAGAGTCTCTGCCATAATGACTACGTCATCGGCAAACCGTAGATGAGTGATGTACTCGCCGTTGATGTTGATGCCCAGTCCGTTCCACTCCAAAAGCTTAAAAAGGTCTTCCAGCGCCGCAGTGAAAAGCTTCGGGGAGATAACATCTCCCTGTCGCACTCCACGTTGCAGTTGGATAGACGCTGTGCTTTGGTCCTGTATACGGACTGACATGGTGGCGTTTTCGTACAAGCACTTCAACACGTGTATGTACCGGTAGTCAATTCGGCATCTCTGTAAAGATCTCAACACGGCCCATGTTTCCACCGAATCGAAGGCTTTCTCATAGTCCACGAACGCTAAGCAAAGTGGCCGATTATACTCTTCGGTCTTCTGTATAATCTGCCGCAGCGTAAAGATGTGGTCTATGGTACTAAAGCCTTTTCGGAAACCGGCTTGTTCGGGAGGCTGGAAGTCGTCAAATCTGCGAACGAGACGATTCGTAATGACTCTCGAGAACAGTTTGTAGACATGACTTAACAGCGCGATAGGTCTGTAGTTCTTCAATAAGGCCTTGTCGCCTTTCTTGAAAAACAGAACCACCACGCTCCTATGCCATGCCTCCGGCACTGTGCCATCGAGGATGACGGAATTGAACATTCGCTGAAGGACTTTGAGTACCGGTTTTCCACCCGCCTTCAGGAGTTCTGCTGTGATTCCGTCATCACCTGGTGCCTTGCTGTTCTTCATCTGTTTGAGAGCCATACTAATCTCGTACAGACTGACGTCCGGGATGTCTTCAGTGTAGTGTCGGGTTAGTTTGGCTCTGGGATCTGCAGCCAAACAGTCAATAGGCTTGACAGTCGATGAGTATAGCTGTCCATAGAAATTCTCGACCTCGCTCAAAATCTCTGGTTTCGACGCAATGAGCTTGCCATCACTGGTCCTCAGCCGCGTAAGCTGGCGCTGACCAATAGACAGGTCTCTTGCGAACACTTTGGAGCCTTTATTGCGTTCAATAGCGTCTTTGATGCGCTCCGTATTGAAGGTTCGCAGATCACGTTTTTGTGATTTGGAGATCTGTCTGTTGATACGCCGGTAATCGGACGCGTCCGCTGCTGACTGTAAGCTCATTGTCTGTCTTTGCTCCATGAGATTGAGAGTGTAGTCAGAGAATCTCTTGGTTTTCTTTTTACGGGCTCTGAAGTACTTAGTCCCAACCATATGAACAGTTTCTACTAGCCTATTGTTAACCTCATCCACAGATTCGCATTCTTCAAGGCCGTCGAAGCGGTTTTGCAGCTCTAGTTGAAAGCTCTCGGGGTCTTGGATTTGGGCACGAGTAGGTCGGAGCGTAGACTTCACCAGTCTGAACCGTTCTCGATGGACGTTGATATTCAATGTGCCTCTTACCATGCGGTGATCGCTCCCAGTTTTCACTTTACTGATCACAGAGACATCATTGAATATGTTCCGTTTCGTAGACATGATGAAGTCTATCTCATTTCTCGTGGAACCATCGGGACTCAGCCAGGTCCATTTTCGGAGCGGCTGTTTCTTGAAAAAGGAGTTCATCATGTAGAGTCCCTCCTTTTCCATGAAATCAGCGAGCATCTGTCCCCTCTGGTTCCGTTGCCCATAGCCATATTGCCCCACTCTCAACTCTGCCCCACTTCGTTCGCCGAGTTTTGCGTTAAAATCTCCCATCACAACATTGTAGAATGTCCGAGAGGTATGCATGGCCCTGGATATGTCCTCATACATAACCTCTACATCCTCATCCGGATGTGATGATGTGGGTGCGTAAACCTGGATGACCTTCAGCGAATACCGTTTGGTGATTCTGAGTATCAGGTACGCTACCCTGTTGGACACGCTGTTAATTTCTACAATGCTGTTGACGAGGGATTTGTGGACAAGGAATCCGACACCACCTTGAGATTGAACTTCACCTTCCCGGTAGTAAAACAAGTTACCGGATTCGAGGATTATCGTGTCCTCCCCCTCTCTACGGACTTCGGACAATCCTATAATATCCCAGTGTAACTTGTTTACTGCTTCTTCCAGTTCGAAGATCTTTTCGTCGGTCCTCAAAGTGCGTGCGTTGTATGTTGCCAGGTCAAGTCGTCGGGGTTGGCAGCGGAATCTCTTCCGGAGATTCTTAGCACCCCCTGCCCCGCCGTTACCATAACCGCTGCCAGAGCTAGGAATAGCGGGGCTGCCGGGGACTGGGGGCCGTTGCTGCCTTGTAACTATCATTAGTGGTTTTGCCGATAATCACCACGCTTGGCAGGCGGGTTGGTGATCGCAGTGCTGACCTTTAACAACAGTTAATATTTGTCAGTTCCCATTAATAGTGCCCAGTCTCCCTACATATATCTTGTCCAAATTTTCAATCGTTAAGAAGATATTTTTTTGATTCACTCATTCAATTATATTTATTTTAGGAAAACTTGTACATTCCAAATCTATTGAAAGCACACGTAAACAGTTTTATAATTTCTTTATGTATAGAGTTTAAGAAATTCGTGATGTGAATTGACATTTTTTTTAATTACTTGTTATTTATAATCTCCGTTATTTAATGCAACTACTATGCAAATGTCATGCTCTTAAACCTATTTTGTCCTTAGCTTAGTTAAATGAAACAAACATGTTGATTCCTATTAAGAAATTCGGATCTACAATAGCACAAATAAGTTCAGGAGAGTGGTTTGAAGTTACTTCCATTAATAAAAAAATATAAATCTTTTCTAAATCACGCCAATCATGTGTAATGCGAGGTAAGGTTCAACCAGATCTTCACTTTAGATATTTCTCGTCTACCTGCCTGCCAACTGCCTCATTGGTCTAGTGGTTAGCATGTTCGACTACAGACATGAGGTCCGTGGTTCGAGTCCCGGGTCGGGCCTATTCAAAAATCAATATTGAGTTTTCTATTAAGATTTTCTCAATATTTGCCTGAAGTTGGGAAGTTGGCGGTGTGATCCACCCCCGTGCCTGGGAGAGCACGCAAAGCCGTCGGTCCTGCGCCTGAACTCTCTCCGGTCGTCTGGGATTCCTGTCACATCGGACTATGAGAGTGAAGGAATACCATACCTGCTGACCCGCAGTAGAGCAGAGTGGTGGGTCTATGCTCTAAAAACCCTCGCTCCTCGGAGTGAGGAGGCCTGTGCCCAGCAGTGGGACGTTAATTGTCTGCTACTTACTTACTTTTTAGACATTTTTTTTGAATGAAACTACTTCAAATCGCTGCACCTGTTTCTTCTTTAATGGTACAGCCATTTTTTATTAGATTGGATATATATTGTAATAAAACTAATCATACTAATAGCACTTAAGTCAAGTGATCGTGACTAGCAGTCTAACACTTTTATGGACTGATTTATTTCAATAGCCATTTACCTACACTTTAACAATGACAGAATCATTTTCTTGTTGTATACATGTGAAAAATTGTTATAATTATCACCATTATTATAAAGTGATGGTGAATGTCGTTTAGCGAACATGTGCAGGGGTGTTCTCAAGACCTCTTGTCGAAATGGGATACATTCTCAAACACACTTGAGTGTCGAGAGGCGTTGGACACATGGCTCTGGGAGAGCTGGTGATTACACTATGAATATTTTCTCACTAACAGTTGTTTACAGTATTTCAATAATGCTTTGTTAATAACATAGAAAAACTTGATTAAAAGCGTAAATATTGTGTTAGCAATCATGATTATTTTACTTGTGGTTTGCTATTAAATTACTATATTTGTTTATTATGCTTAGGTCTTTATGGTTATATCAGTGAAACCTTTACACGCGCTGCATCCGGTTAAGCACAATCCGGAAATTCAGTCGTCGTGTTTCTAAACGCGACGACTGTGATTGGTGGACTTAATTATTTTTGAGTAGGGCGATTATTTTAAGTGGGGCGTTTGTAATGGGAGGGGTAGCACAGGGGAATGAAGCGATATTCGCCTAGTGACAGTTCTTAGTTTGTATCAAAGATACTATTGTGTTTTAAGTCATTCATAGTATGTAATATAATAATGAAGAATATGAGAATAGTATTACTTACCCTGTAAATTAGTGAGCCACTCTAAAAATTGAAATTAGAAAAACTTTATTATTGTTTTTGTATGTCAGCGCTATATTATGTCACCTAATATATGATCATATAAACTAAAATTGAAACGCATTTTTTATTAAGCTGAACTGTTTTTGATCGCGCTGTAGTTATTGAAAGTTAGTTATTTGTTTACATCTCACCTGATGTGTAAGTAATGATGCACCCTAAGATGGAACTGCGCTGACCTATTAAAACGTAATTTACCTCTTATGCATTTAACACAAAAGCGTACAGAACGCAAATTGCTTTACTTGGTGGCACGTTGTTTTGGGAGGGTGGTCTCCATCCAAGACCGAAGCCACCCAATAGTCTAGACCCAGATAGGTTAAAAACTGCAGTTTTCCGAAGTGATTACTTGTAACATTGTACCAGCTAATCCGTCAAACTTGTAGCGTTGAGTAGCCCATTTATTGAGGAAGAAAATACGTTATATAATATTAAGTTACGACAAATAGGATGCCAGCATGTATGTCAAATATAATCCCAGCATCAATGAGAAAGTAGGATACCGTCATCAATGCCAAATAGGATATACCAGCATCATATATGCCGGAATTATTAAAACATCTAAAAAAAGTCCACGAATAGGATAGTCATATTTATTCGTTCTCTTATGTCTAACTGATGCAGTATTATATGTACAAGGAATTGATTTATCTACTATCGTTAAAATAGTCACCCGTTTACTTTTAACATAATAAAACAGTAGCTATTTATACGAAATCGATTGTCATTCTGTAAACCCCCTTTCAATATACAAACAAGGCAAATTGTGAGCCTGTAAGGACAATTCACTATTAATGTGTGTTGTGCCGCAAGTGCCAAGTCAGGGGTCAAAGGGTTCAAATACCTTATAATCGCAGACTACTCGTGCGACATATCGGGCGTGAACTAATTTTGTTATCAGATCGCTTTGATATATAGTAGAAAGGGTACATAAGAAAAAAAACTGAGATATATAAGTAGTAAACCTTATAGATCAAATAAAAAAATCCATATAAACAATAATACATTACTGAAAATTATTGCCTTATAGATCAAATAAAAATAAAAAAACCATATAAACAATAATACATTACTGAGAATTCATTATTGATAATATTTCAAATGTTATTACTTTATTCAAATAAAATAAAATTTATTACTGTAGAACAGAAAAAAAATTGTCAATTTTCTGGGCTTCTTTTAAAAGTCTGGGCTTTTTTAATTACACTGTGATCACACTTTTCTTTTGATGTGCATTTTGGCACGAACCCCCGATCTATGGGTCAGGAGTGTAAGATTCAGCGAGGAATGTCAGCGCCACCAAGAGGTGACGTTGAGGTCCCCAGGCTGCATAATCTGCCACAGTATGATGTGTTGATTCGATATCTGCGCAAATACACACCAAATTATTTTACCTATCATGTGTGATCGTAGTTCCCAGTAGCGGGAGTGATCATTGTGGCGGCAATCCCACCTCTTCTAGAATGGCTTTCCAGAGAGCACGGGACGCTCTCCTACAGATTGGTGCAGGTTCTGACCGGGCATGGATGCTTCGGAAAGTTCCTGCATCGAATTGGCCGGGAGAAGTCACCCGCTTGCCAACAGTGTTGTGCACAGCTATCGAATCAACGCATCACACTGGCAGATTGTGCAGCCTGGGGACCTCAACGTCACCTCCTGGTGGCGCTGATCGGCGGTGATCTCTCGCTGGGGAGCATTATAGATGCGATGCTCTCCAATGAGAGGATGTGGGCTGGAGTATCCTACTACTGCGAGACTGTACTCTCGCTTAAGGAAGCCCATGAGCGTGAGAGGGAGAATGCAGCGGATTCTACCCCTCATCGCCGAAAGAGGCATGGTACCAGGCGGCGCGTGTTCGCGCGCCTCCTCCCGCGCCTCCTCCCGCCTGGATAATCCCGCGGCTAACAGCTAGTCTACATTAGTTTTCTTCAGACGTTACATTCAAAAATGTGTATCACAATTTATAAAGCACACGATGTAACTTCATTAAATTTACACTGTTTGTTGTAATAGAGTGTTGCAATTTTTGTAAGTTTAAAAAGCTACATAAAAAGCTGCGTTTGATAGACCGTCTGACTATGAAAGCATTCAATTACGAAAAGATGAGCATTTGCTTATTTTAATTATTTTGTGAAAAAGTAATAGATGTTTTATTGTGGTTTTTCTATTAACAGATTAATATATTTTTGAAATTACTTGACTTTTTGCATTACGCGAAAATTGCATTTTGTTGTTTAGATAAAATATCTCATCCGGTTGTAATGAATCAACTATTTTTAATGCGATGCCCTCTAAAGAGCCCCTATAATGAATCCAGTACAATAGTTATAGCCGAGCATTCTTAAAAAAAGTAGAGGTAAGTAACAATCGATTAACATCACATAGTTGAGCATAACACTTCTCACTCATTCCAGAGAGGTTTTTGTAGAGCATGGGCCCACTAAACTATAACCATAACTCCCGGGCAATCCGGGATTTTTCACTACATTTTCATTCACTGAAAAAGAATTACAAAGACAACCAATCGTACCTGCTCACGATTCAAATCCGTAACAAAAGGATCCATGTGAGTCATAAATATATAGGAATGTTCAAATTACTACAATTTCACCTAAAAAATATCTGTGTAGTTTTTGCACTGTGGTGGTAAGTCAATAGCTGATTTCATAGAAAAAAACATTCATAAAAAGAAGAATTTTTCACGAGAACGTAATATTCTGGAAAAAAAATCAAAGTATTCTTCATTGGAAAGGTGATGTTATGTCCTTTCCAAGCCCACTATGTTGGTTCATTAAATGAATAAATACACCACTCTGCATTTCACTTGATTCATACTGCAGCCGAATCTATTCTTGTTTTCTTCAACTGATTGCGGCTTCGCAGTCCGGAAAATTTCGCGCCAAAACGATCTATACATATACGTCAGCCGCGGCTGACAATCGTTCGATATTCAACGAGCAAACATCTTATTGAGGTATCTCTTTTCCTTTTTTACAAGTATCAGTTTCTAATCAATATATAGTGTATTTAATTGGATTCTAATAAAAATACTATTTAAAAGAACTATAATGATGTAAAATAAACAAAAAAGCTACTAATATGGAACTAAATGCGAAATCATGACATTTTTAATAAAAGTCTCGAACAGTAATTAATACTGTGGAAGGGTGAGAACTGATATTTCGCTAAATGAGTGTTAGTCGTTTGTATAATCTCATATAAATTACGTCCAAGGATATTCACACTTGAAAATCATCCTTATTGTTATACTGAGCTAAAAAAACTCATTTTAGCTCTGAACTTGACCCAGTGCGGGATGTCGGGGAGCGAGTTCGAAGTCGTAGTGATCGCTCGTCTCATTTCAAACAACGTTGATCCGACCGACCTTCGGTAAACTTTTTGTTTATTGCCTCCCAACTGTTTTTTGTTTACTCTTTGTAAACCGTTGGTTACAATTCTAAGTTCTTTGTCTATTGTTTAGTTAAATTCAGCGGCAACAATTCATCCGGTTATTCTAAAACCATATTTGTTGCGTATTGTTGCGCTTTTGTGATATCTCACGTGTCAAATTGTATTCATCAACCATCTCTCTGAAAGTCCACGGAAAAGGTTTAAATGTCTCTTTTTATGTAATGAGTTTAAGAAGTTCGGTATAGATGCTTTTAGCAACTGTAATAAAGGACTGGTGGCTCCGTGATGTCACACGCATAGTTCTCTTCTCCGTGGAAATATGGGGAAATTATTTCTTAGTGCGTGACTATATTATGACAACGAGCCACTTTGCTAAATTCCAACTCAATCTAAGTTTTCCTGGAAGAAATCACTACATAGCGATAAGGCCGCCTTATTGTGTTGTATAGTTGTTTAAGTGTTTTTTATATTTCTTGTGGTGTACAATAAAAGTGTCTATTTCTCTCAATGAAGTAAATTTTGAAAATCTCGTTATGAGTTAGAAACTCATTATTCTAGCCATCTCCAACTGGTCACTGTGAACTTGACCTTGTAATTTCAAAAGATTTGATCAGAGGGCAGGGCAGCCAACTCACTGCATTCTTAACGCGAACAAACTGTAGCTGTTTTCAGCAGTGACGGTTTCATAGTTGCCGAATCCGTGATATTTATCGGATCGTATTGTCAATTTAACCCGTTTTTGAATATAGTTTAAAAAATCTTATTAATATAAAAGATGCAACTGCGTACACTTAAATGTGAGTCTTAAATACGGCAACACCTATTTGATGTTTATGTAAGATTGCGACAGCCCGAACCCGCTACCGTTTTTTAAATCTCTGATATGTTCGAAGATATCCATTTTAATTAAATGTTAACAACATTTAATAAGAGCAGTTTGTATCTACATGAACATGTGTTTTGTATTTAAATGGATAAGGAATAATAACACATTAACTTTAGGTATTGTATTAAACTGTGATGATGATATTAAAGAACAGCTTACATTTTTTGAAGTTGGATATTTTGTATTATTTGAAAAAATTTCTTTAGGCGCATGAGGGTATAATGTTTACGGATGAAACGCGTGATTAGCGTCACGAAGATGTGCAGCGTTTTTTTATGCTAATTCATTTGAGGATTAGGTAATTTTAATAGTCCCAAATAACGTGTGGCATTTTAATTTGCCACTCGTCATTTAATAGTTTAATATAGTATTTTTCATAAAAATTATAATTTAATTTGTAATTTCTAATATTTACAAAAACACGTGGCATTTTTTTAAAATTCGTCATGACTTTTCGACACTTGATATTTTAAGGACAATTAAATTCCTGACATATCTTTCTTTTTCTCTCCTCTTAGTCTGTAAAATCTAATGTTTTAAATTTGTAGAAATATAAACAAGACTTCAAAATTAGTTTGCCAAAGAAGTTTCAAACCATATGTACTTTGTACGCATACACTTTAATTTTTAAAGCAGTTTTCTTTTAAAAGGCTTTGAATTTGTTAAGCGACATCTCTAGAATGTCTTCTGGGAGGTTATTAGAGTAAAGAATCGATGTAGACCCTTGTTTAGGATTCATTTAATATAATGAACCGTATGTATTGCTGGTTTGCAATGTAAAAAGTTAACGAAGGTTCACTTGAGCGATGCAGGCAAAAACGTCTCCGCTATACCGAATTTGATTCGCAGTACAATAAAGTTACGGTTCGCGCGGGTGTCGGCGGGGCGGGCGCGGCGAGGGGGAGGGGCCGCAGGTCAATGACGTCCCTCCGTCTGGGGCCCGCGCCTCCGCCCCTCGCCTGAACCAGTTCCCGGCCAACTCATGTAGCTTACTGGCACCTCTATCTAGTTTACATGGCGATACAGTACCTGACGAACATTCTCGTTGAACCCATTTGTATTGGCCACAGGTTAACCATCATAACATCATAGAATAGAATAATCATTTATTACGGCGGGTCCAGACGAGTAAAGTAAGTAAGTAGCAGCCCATTATCGTTCCACTGCTGGGCACAGGCTTCCTCGCTCATATGAGAGAGGATTTTTAGAGCATAGACCCACTACGCTGTTCCACTGCGGATTGGCAGGCATAGTACACAAATACACTCTCTGTTATTACCAATAATAGTCCGATATGACGGAAATACGACACAACCGGAGAGAGTTCAGGCGCAGGACCGACGGCTTTACGTGTTCTCCGAGGCACGGGGATGGAGCACACTGCCAACTTCCCGATTTTGGGCAAATTTTGAGAAGATCTTAACGGAAAACTCAATATCGATTTTTGAATTGGCCCGACCCGGCACTCGAACCCAAGACTTCATGTCTGTAGCCGAACATGCTAACCACTAGACCAGTGAAGTAGCTGAGGCGTGTAACCTTTAGTTTAGCATTCATTTGGATTGCATACGAACTACGTATATAAACGAGCTCCACCCCCGTGCCTCAGAGAGCACGTCGGTCCTGCGCCTGATCTCTCTCCGATCGTGTCGGATTCCTGTCTCAGCGGACTATGACAGTGAAGGAATAAAGAGTGTTCTGTACTATGCTTGGCAACCAGCAATGGAGCAGCGTGGAGGGTCTATCGCCTTAAAACCCTCTCTCCTATGAGTAAGGAGGCCTGTGCACAGCCGTAGTACGTTAATAGGCTGCTATTACACCTTAGCTTAAGTAATTTCATAATATTTGGCAGTTCTGTGAAAGTGATATTGAAAGCAGAGTGAATGTAACTGGTGCTCTGCACGGTGTCTCAAAAGGTCAGGCTGGCTGTGCATGCAGTTGGCTGTATTGGTGCCAACACTTATATATTTAGTGAAAATTGGGTATGGCAGAAGAACCTCAAATGTAAATTAAATACGGTAGAGGTGAGACCGTTGAGAATATGAGTGGATTATAACTGAGTGACAAAGTATGAAATAGTGTGATAAGAGAACGTTGCGGTATAAAAGATGTAGTGACTAAAATTGAGAAAGGTATGCTTAGATGGCTTGGGCACGTAGAGAGAATGAATGAAAGTAGACTGACTAAAAGCATTTATGAATCAAAATTGAATCGAACGTTCCTGGACCAAATCCAGGTCAAGAGTACTCTGAATCGACGAACGAAATATGAAAGGTTTAATGAGAAGGAAAGAAGCGAAGGAGATATGAAAGGATCGTGGCAAGTGGAAGGACGTGGTCTTTGCCTACCCCTATGGGAATGCTATATATATTTATGTATATATAAGAAGTTTCACTTAAAAATTATGACAGACTGCTAGCAGAAATGTAAAGTTTTTATTATAAACGAAGAACCTTTCCATTGCTGTGTCCGATGGCATTATGAAACAGTTTGCGAAAGCGAGTGTTGCGCCACGAGCGACGAGTTTTTGACAACGCCACCTCTTTATATCATCTAAACCGGTATTTGAATAGCGATTAACATGATATCAGCCGTCGTGGGAGTTCTGTGCCCATCGTAGTTTCCAAATTGCGAGCATCCGCTGTACAATTGAAAGTGTATTGTAGGAAATAAAACACATTATTTGGATATTTGAAAAATGGGCCCATTACTCCCCACTCATAAGAGACCATAAACCCAACACGCTGCTCCACTGCGGGTTGGCAGGCGTATTAATTATATAAGTAAGTACATATTACTTATTTATAACAGGAATTTTAAATAAAATTGTATTATAGTATTTAATACAACATTTTACAGTCACCTCGTCGTCGTCGTCGCGTCAACCGATGGACGTGCACTGCTGGACATAGGTCTCACGTAATGACGTCCACAAAGCCCGATCTTGTGCCGCCTCGCTCCAGCGGCTACCGGCAACCCTCGTTATATCATCGGTCCACCTTGTGGGGGGTCTGCCTACACTGCGGCGTCAGGTGCGGGGTCGCCACTCCAGCACCTTCAGCCCCCAACGTCCATCGGTCCTAATCACCTAATAAATTCAAATCCGTTACTAAATAAAAATTAATTGAAAAATTGTTGTCAAATTTGAAGGATTACTTACTATACTTATAAAAAAAGCGTGGGTGTGAATGAATTGCTGTAATGATGATGATAATAAAAAGGCTTCCTGAGTTTGTAATCAGTTATTGCAATTAATGTACCGAATTACCTATAAATGACCTTTTAAAAGTCCTGTAAAAGGTTTCTTAAATATTATTATTTTAAATACAATATAAGCCAAAGAAGTTTTACTTGATCCACGCATACACACTGAGACACGCACCCTCTTTTTAATTTTCTTGAGTTCTCATGTATATGAAATAATACAAGCCCGCCCCATCGCAGCCTTATAGCCTAATTATAACTTAAAGTTTAACCGTACCTTAACAATTATAACTAAAAGGAGACTGAAACTCTTTAAGAAAAACAACAAATTTATAGTCCTTAAAATACATATCTATCATAGATTTTCCTAAAATTGGATTAGATTGGAAAAAGTCAGAAGATACTCTATTTTTACATAATTGCAGCAATTTACCAAAAAAACTAGAGATTTTATTGAAAACAGAAACTAATGGTTTTTTACATTTTAATATTTTGAATATACTGTACAATTAGAAGTGACCTCTGTAAATGTGCGAAACTATGAAATATTTATATATTAAATTTATGTATACTAATAAATATCAACAGGTTATTCAACTTATAATAATACCTTTTACTCATTTTCATCAAGGACGATTTTATGTAAAGGAAATTGCCTCGTTTTCGAAAGCTTATTAAATATTTAAAGTGTTGAATCGTGGAGCATACCATCTTCCGGAAATACCGTGAAATGTAGGACGTTGACGAGTTATATACAGGTGCTAGAGTCAGAGTTTATGAATAATTGAAAATCCTAAATAGGAAGTCCTTAATGTAGAGCTTTTCACTTTGCATATTATATTATAACTAGCAACCCGCCTTAGCTTCGCACGAGTAAGAGTAAGGTAAGTTGAAGCCCATTAACGTCCCACTGCTGGGCACAGGCCTCATCACTAATAGGGGAGAGGGTTTGTAAAGCGTAGAGTACTGACATTTTGCCAACGAGGCCCTCAGATTTTGTCAAAGTTCGTCTGAACGCAATTTGGCATCGCACTTTAACGAAATGTTCTTAAATTGTGACATGCAATAAAAAACAAAATGCAAGGATATTTCGTAAACGTGAAAGCGAATTCCCCAGTTTACCCAATGAGCTGACGATCGTTAATTAATGCGGATGCCAAGATATCGCTGACAAAGTTCAAGGTGCGACCTCAGAACGCTCTCATTTGTTTACTTCTATATTATACAATGGGTCCCTATTAAAAATGGATGTAAATCTAGTATTTGATATTGTGTGTATATTTTATTTAGAAAATAATATTATATTGTCTAGATTGGTAGGAGGCTTCGGTCGTGGGTAGAGAAATTAGCATTCAGGTACGCGGCTGTATATAAACCATAGGAAGAACTTTTTCGACTCTGTATATATATTTGTCTCCCAATATATATATTTATTAATACAAATAGTGGCACAATATCGACAATAGGTTGATCTCTAATTAGAAAAACCTGCGACTTAATGCCTTTCTTAATATATAGCTTAAAATATAAATACAATGGTGCGAGTACTCGCTTTGCTAGTAAAGATACTTGTTTCGATCCTCGGTATTTAGGAAATTGCATTTTCAAATTGCCTTAGTCTGGACTGAGTGGCTTCGCTTGTAGCTAGTTACCACCCTACCAACAAAGACGCCACTAAAGAGATTTATGTTTTGATACGATGCAGCGTAGAAACCATAAGATGTAAATTGCCTCTTACCAGATTCACGCGCTTCCATCTTAGATAATATCATCACAGACTATCAGGTGTGATCACAATCAAGCGCTAGCAGCAATGATAAACCTATAAGAAAATCCGTGAGTTACTAAATAGTTAAACGCGCGCGATTATAAATTCCACGCATAATGTTGACGCGATCATAAGAAAGATAAACATTCTCTCCGTTCGTGTCAGATTCACGTCACATGGGACTATGAGAGTGAAGGAATAGAGTGTGGACTTGTATTAGTTTATACACTTGTGTGCTATGCCTGCCCACCTCCAGTGGTGGGTGAATGTTCTAAAAACCCACTCCCCTATGAGTGAGAAGGCCTGTGCCCAGCAGTAGGACGTTAATGGGCTTCTACTTACCTTACCCGTGCAAAGCTTAGGCGGATTGCTAGTTAGAATATAATATTCAAAGTATAAGGTCCTACATTAAGAGTCTGTCTCTAGCGCTTGTATACCTCGTCAACGTCCAACATTTCACGGTATGTCCGGAAGATGATATGCTCTACGATTCAACCCTTTTAGACTGCATTATTTACCATCAGGTGTGATCACCGTCAAGCGCTAACCTATAGTAATAAAATAGCCCCAAGGAAAATCCGAGAACTACTTAAAAAAAAATGGTAAAAGTGCGTGCGTACAAAGTAGACGTCAGAAGTGAAACTTCTTAGGCAAACTAATTTTTAACTCTTGTTTATATTTATACAAATCTAAAACATTTTCCAAGACTCAGAGGGAGAGAAAAGGGAAAATATATTAGGAATTCAATCAATTTAATTGTCATAAAAATAAGTGTCGAAAATTAATACAAATAATTTATTGTAATCTCAAATGACGAATTGTAAATAAAAATGCCACGTGATTTTTGTCAATATTAAAACTACCTAACATTTAAAGCATAAAAAATGTACATTTTCGTGACGCTAACCACGCGTTACATCTGTAAAAAGTGTACCCTCATGAGCCTAAGGTAGTTTCGCTTAAATTATTTAATAGGTTCAATCAAGCTGTTCCTTCGCATAGATCGATTCTGTTGTGTATGGAATGTTAAAGACTCGCCAGCTTCAAGGCAGGTTGGTTGTATCGCAAAAACTCACCAAGTCACGGTTAAGAAGCACAACACTTATGAACCCGGAAGGATAACTCGTTTGTGGAGGCAGCCCCTTCTAACGGGCAATAACGGTAACCTGTGTAGTTTCCATCGCTGACTGCACTAATGACGTTTCCACATTATACATCATTACGACGACATTACGTTTTTCTAAGGTACCATACTATCTTCTATTAACATACTACTTTCTATCTATAAAAAGGACTACGTAATGTCTATGAAAGTAATACAGACTTCTTAATATAGGTAGTGGTACAGAACTGAAAACTGTAAGAGATTTAGTAAGAATTAGTAAAAAAAAAACTTATTTCCATATTGTTTCTGTCATATATTTTATCTATTTAACGTAGCATCCTATTACTATTTCCTTATTATATACTTATGAAACTGAAAACAGTGACAAAGTAAGAAATAGCGTGATAGGAGAACGTTGTGGTATAAAAGAAGATGTAGAGACTAAAGTTGAGAAAGGTATGCTTAGATAGTTTGGACACGTAGAGAGAATGAATAAAATTTGATTGACAGAAAGGGCTTATCAGTCAAGAGTGAATGGGAAAGTTGGAAATCCAAGGCGAATGTTCCTGGACCAAATCCAGGACATTTTAAATAAGAGCCAGGTTAAGAGTACTTTAAACCGACGAACTTGTATGAAAGGTTAAATGAGAATTAAAGAATCGAAGGAGATATGCATCGTAGCTAGTGGAAGGGCGTTGTATCTACCCCTATAGGAGTGACGCGTGATAATATGTATGTATATGTATACTTATGGATATAAGTATGTTTGTGTAAGTAAATTTATAATAACACTCTTAGATCTACATCACCTGTCGATTAAATTCTCCCACTTTTAAAGTTTCTGAATGAGATCTCTTGTAAGGAACAAGATATCCTTTGTATACTAATTTTAATTACTAAATTAAGTGGTGCATAAATAAATACATAAATCTATCTATACCCGGTGGTGTCATCTGGGAAAATTCGTTATTTATCGTTAATCAAGTAATGCAATTAAAGGTCACGGCATTGCCTGTAACATTGACTAATGTTATAATTTATTCTGACAGCATTACCGACTTAATGGTTCCCCATTCTTTCGCAAACTGGGGCCCGGGATTTGATCTCTGTTCGGGCCATTTAAGAAATAGTCCTTCATACAATATTATACATGCGAAAATAACTCCAATCTGTCTGTTGCGCTTTCACTGCAAACCTAGTGAACAGATTCAAATGAAATTTGTACAGGACCAACCGATCGACGTCCACTGCTGGACATAGGTCTCGCGTAATGACGTCCACATGGCCCGTTCTTGCGCTGCCTGGCTCCAGCGGCTACCGGCGACCCTCTCTATCTCGTCGGTCCACCTTGTGGGGGGACTCCGTACACAGCACCGCCCGGTGCGGGGTCGTCACTCCACCACCTTCTGGCCCCAATGTCCATCGGTCCGTCGGACTGTGCCCAGTCCATTACCACTTCAGGTTCGCGATTCGTAAGGCTATGTCGGTCACTTTGATTCTGCTGCGGATCTCCTCATTTCTGATTAGAGAAACGCCGAGCATAACCTTCTCCATCGCACGCTGAGTGACTGAGCTTTCGAATGAGGCCCATAGTAAGCGACCATGTCTCGGAGCCGTAGGTCATCACTGGCAACACGCACTGTTCGAAGAGCTTGGTCTTCAGGCACTAAGGGATATCAGATGAAAATATCTGGCGTAGTTTCCCAATAGCTCTGGGACAACATAGTTACAACAAAATTTCTAGACGACAATATGACTTATAAACTACAAGCCCATGGAAAAAATTAACCAATGAAATGAACCAACGTGAAAAAATTTCTGAACGGTACAAGCGACTACACGAGTAAATAATTATTTATTTATCCTAATGTTTTTATTTGTTACCATTTAAAATGTACGGCTATAAGGTTCAAGAGTAATATTTTATAACGTTATATCAAAAACAAAATATGCCGTACAGTTATTTTATAATTTTTTAATAACATTTCTGTCTCGGTTTGAATAAGAAAAGGTGACTTACAATGCTGATTTTCAGTGGCCACTTTTAACGCGTCTCTATTAAATACGCTCTTTATTTATTAATTCAATGACAGTGGAGGTTTTGGCTTGGCTATTTGACACTACCAACATAGATGTGCCCTTCTGCACAATGCTGAATCGATAAGAAGTAAGTAACCCTTTTTAGAGTCGTCACTAATTTGCAGGTTAAGTTATACTATTCATTATTATATTACATACTTTGAATAAATTAAAACACAATACAAACTAAGAACTGTCATTAGGCGAATATTTCTCATCTCCTGTGCTACCTTTCTTATAGTAAACGCCCCTCTCAAAATAAGAAGTCCACCAATCACAGTCGTCGTGAAAATGACGACTAATCAAAAGTGTTGATTAAATTTGAGAATTTCCAGAATAGCGTTAAACCGGATGTAGTGCATGTAACCGTTTCACTGATATTATTACAAAGACCTCAGCATAATAAACAAATATAGTAATTTAATAGCAATCCACAAATAAATTTTACGAGATTATCGAGCCCCCATCTTTGACTGTATCATAACTTATCATCAGTAAGATCACAGTTAGCAATAAATAGACCATTATATTAAAATAATAACTACGGCCTAGTAACTACGTAATTGTTCATACCCAGAGAGCCCCTCAAGCACATACACGGATATGATCGGGGGGGTCAACGGTTCTCCTTGATGGGGTGTTCACCTCGATCGACCTTATACGACACGGCCATGCAAAAATAAAACAACTTCGGATATTGCTCCGATAGCATTCGTCGATTGGAATACAGATAAAGGTCCTTAAGGCTTTCATATCGTTTAAAACTTCCTATTTGTTTTAATTTATATGTATCCACAGCGTACTTGATCTGACATTCGTATTTTTTGTTTACAAATAAAAATATTTATCGGCAACTTTAGTATTGAAACTAATAAATAAGTTAGTAATAAGCAAGTTTTTTTTAATTTCACTTTGTTTTAACTAGTATATAGCCACGGTTTTGTCAATTTTTATAAAGAAAATTTTCATTGTATGATGATGCAATGGCCTCTACTGGCTCCTTAAACTCTTTAAACATTAGACCAGCCGTTCTGTAGGGAAGCTCTCAGGAACAGGAATACCAACAGCACATACATTAACGCTTATAAACTAATGTTAGTAATAATGATACATTCTTATGTATGAGTCAGCGTGCATTAAACAACCCATGGTGTGAAAAATTGGTCACATAAAATCTATCATATCGTGCGCTGGGGAAACTATTGATGATAGAACAAAAAATATTCTACATTGTTATAGAAGGTATTAATATCAAAAATCAAAATCGAAAATATCTTTATTCAAGTAGGCATATTACAGCACTTTTGAATAGTCATATTATATTTTCTTTTCCACACTCTGATTCTAATATCATCTGATGATGGTACTCAAGAACGGCTCAAAATCTAAAGCTACGAGGGTTCCTTCGCGCCCTGATCCGAGAAGAATCCGCAACAAACTCAGTCGGGTATTTTTTTTGTTACCATCATAATTAGAATATCATATTAGTTTACTATATTTTAATTAAAATTAGGGCAATTCGTTCACTCCCAGGCGTTTCTAGCGTCTAGGTAATCTTGCAACTTATAATACGATTTTTCTATCAAATTTCTTTAAACAAAGACTTTGAATTTATTAATTGACATCTTTAGAAGGACTTGTGGGAGTTTATTATAGAAACGTATACAGTTACCCTTAAATGAGTTATTAATCTTATGCAGCCTAGTAGAATTTATAACAAATAGTAATATCTACAAAAAAGTCCTGGATACATATCCAACTACTGTAGTTATGCCATTATAACTACTATTTTGCATTTTAAAAGTTAATAAATTTGCCGACAATAATCAAACCATATTATTCATAACTCTTTGTCAATCCTTATCTTATTAAACATATGTTTTAAAGACCGTTTCAATACCTGCAAAAAACACACATATAGATAGAATAGACTTTATGTATAGACGAACTGTTTATTCGTTAGCACAGTTCTTCTGGAATATTCAGTACACATATTTTTGTATCTCTCCTTCTTCCTAATTAATATTAACGGAGATAATAAGCTATTAAATGGCAAAACAATATCTGTCGGGTCAGCTAGTTGTTTATATTTAAGATTGTACTTAAACATAAAATAATGAACGCTTGAAACAAACCCAGTCTTGAGTTCTGTTCACTGACCTTCACCTGCACAATAATGCAATTTTAACTAGTTTAAAGACTCGTTGCTTTGCGGAAATACATAATGAACATTAACAATTTAATTACTGAGCAGTTATCCGTATTTAAGAACTGCGCTAAATGAATTATATCCTTTAAGCTTTGACATTTCTTGTCACCAACATTTTTGACTACAGCTCGTTAAGCTGGCACACACTCGGAAGAAAGTACCATGTATCATGGAACCAGAACTCTAAGAGGGCTGGACTTAATATTTTTTAATAAAAATTAAACGCATACAGTATATTTTGCCACACCCTAATAATCAAGCTCGTGGGCTACCGCTGCTGTGATTAACGCAACTATTATTTTGTGAGGAAGCTATATTTCCATGGACGATTTAATCCTATTATAAACTAAATTCTATAAGTATACGACGGCCTCGATGTAGAAATGGTGCGCGTTCTTACCTCGTTACCAGAGGTCTCGGATCCGATTCCTTGCAGTCCAAATAAAAAAATATATATTTTCTAATCCGATTATTACTGTATTGGCTTCGGTTTTGACTAGTTACCCATCCTACTATAAAAGATGTCCCGCCATGTATAAACATAAATAGGTAAACTTAGCGCTAACCTGTCAGAGACTATTTTTTTTTTATTTACTGCTAGCTGTGCCCGCGTTTCCGCCGCCTGGACAGTATATTTGGGTAGCATTTTTAATAATTAAGGGCTAATTATTTTACTAATAAGACACATACGTATAAATGCTATTCGGAGTGTTTTACTGCAAAGAACTAATTTTCCTTTCTGACACTCTAGATCAGTGTTTCCCAAAGTAAAAAATTATGTATAGGGACTTAAAAATTTTAGAAAAGTCAAGGCATAGCCTTAAAAGGGTTGGGAAATGCTGCTCTAGTTTATCTGTGTACTAAATTTCATTTAAATCGATTCAGTAATTTTGATGTCAAAGGGCTAAAACTGAGTGACTTTCGCATTTAAATTATTAGCAAGGATTGTTATTTTACACCTTTGAAGGTATACCGTTTACAAACTTTGAATATCATATATTTATTCATATAGAATGAATAGCCCATAAAATAAGTTTCAAGCTTCCAACTCTAAAAATGACTACCTACATCTCTTCTAATACTTTTTTCACATTAATAAGTACCTTTTATTCTTTCGCAGGCTCTAGACTATCTGTGTCCTAAATTTATAATATTAGTAAGGATGTTGAACTGCAACTGTTCATTCATATGTTTCTTTATAGTCAATGTTAAAATATATTATAGGTAAAGACAGACCTCTCTATTATATTAATAGTAGTTACACATGTATACATAAAAGACTAAACAACAATTGAATATTTTCTTGGAAATACACTCAACGATTGTAAAATACCTGATTTACGCCAACGCATTGCTTGTTATATCGCTTGTCATGCCGTCAATTTTATATCGCAAAATATTGGTAGTATATTTATTGTGTAGGTAATATATCTAAATAATTATCTGTCGTTATTTCATCGGTTTGCGAGTAGATAACATTTTTATCGTGTGTTTTGTTTGTGAATCATAAAACTCGTGGGATTATTCATCTTGTAGCAATCAAGTGCATTAAACAAACACTGTAATTATTTCAAGAAAATTAATGTTACTTAAAACTGACAACGCTTCGCATTCACCTCGTTTAATTATTATGCGCTTTAATTCTCGTTTCAGTAGGAAACCACTGGATAGAAGTAAGTTATTTATACAATGCAATGAGATTAATGAGAGATTAATTTAAATACTACGTTGTTTCGTTTAAAAATTAAAGAGGGTCGTCAAGATTAATGTATTTATCGCTTTAGGTATAATTTTTGTGTTTTATTCTCACATATTCTAAAAGAAAGTACTCTGAAAGTCCTCAATAAACTCAAAAATTTCTAAATGGATTTTCATGTGGTTTTCAGTAATGGCTAAACTGATTCACGAGGAAGGTTTAAGGATATAATTAATCAAGGTTTTATATGATTTTAGTAGATTTTTTTATCGCGGAATATATTTTTTATTGAAATTCGTGAATTATCGTATATTATCCTCTTATAGGTGCTTTAAAATTGTTGACCTTCAACTATACAAATACCTTTGTTTTCAAGAACGACAAGTTTTCGCAAAACCACTACGACGACGTCGAAAAGGTCAAGGAACATGAGAGCAACTAAGTATACTTAATAAAATAATGACCTGTAATCAATCCAGATAATTTATTATCGGTGAATGTACGATAACAAGACTTGTTGTTAGTAAAAAAAAATAGAAATGTTTTTATCGCCTTTTCACGACGTATCTCCATTTTACAAGCTTTTATTGTAGTTTCACCTATCCTGTTGTGATTTAAGAATATTTCTAATAAAAATATTGCTATTTTACCTATTGATGTGGTAACGTCTTATATATCTATTGTCGGGTGCATGCACGAAAAAGCATGACTCATTGTCAAGTTCCATCTGAGCCTGGCCATGCTTCAGGGCCGTCTAGAGCATATGAGAGTGCCAAAGCTTGCATAAGTCTTATTTTAGCATATTTGAGACTTTTCTTGATTACTGATAATACTGATAATACTGACAAGTGACGTTATGGTTCCTACGCACGAAAGCACAATGTCCTAAATTTGTGCTGCCGGGAATCGAAATCAGTTCCATAGCTACCGACGCAACAAATTGTACCACTGTGCCAGCGAGGCCGTCAGATTTTCATAAAAACCCTTTAGAATTTCTCCGTCACATCCTCACTGACTCTTAATAAGTGAACTCTGGTATATTCATGTAAAAAAGACTTGCATTCATTTGAGGTACGTAACAGCCTTTTGAGTACTGCTGGGTACAGGCCTCCCCATACCTACGAGAGAGGGATTTCAGAGCATATACCCACGTTTATCCACTGCGAGTTAGCAGTTCCAGAATTTTCCCACTGAAAAACAGTGATGGATTGGAAATTAAGCTTCCTTTCTATAAAGAAGAATCCACAGCAGCCTGTGGATTCTTCTAAACGAGGATCCACGAGCTTTTTTTATTGCTGATAGGTTAGTGCTTGACTGATCACACCTGATGGTAAGTGATGATACAATGTAAGATGAAAGCAAGCTAACCAGTGAAGAGATAATTAACTTTTTATGGTTTCTACATAGCATTGTACTGGATCACAAATCTCTTTGTTTGACGGTACGTTACTGCTGGTAGGGTTGCAAATACCCACTACCGAAGCCTCGCACCAGTCCAGACTCAGACAAATAAGAAAATACTACTTCCTAAATTCGGGTTTGAACCCAGGGCTTCTGCTAGCAAAGGGAGTTTTCGCATCACTTTTTTTTTACGCTGGGAAATGCCGAACAGTCATCTGCTGGGAGTGTGGGACTCACTAGCCAAAATCAAAATACCCACTAAAACCCAGCGAAACCGTCTTGATCCTCTAGTGAGGGGCCGGAAGCTTATCGAAAAACATTCTATTCTGGCACCCCGTATACGTCCTCCGAACCTTCTCTTCGTCGGCGAAAAGTGGCATCCGCGGCGTCCTCCCTCTCCCTCACTTCCAGCGAGGCCGTAATTTAAAATAAAAAAAGGCTGGGCACCGCTGGGCAAAACCCTCCCACTCATATGAGAGAGGATTTTAGAGCATAGACCTTCTACACTGCTCCAGTACGGCTTGGCAGACAACCTTTAACCCAAAATGATTCCCAGGATATGCAGGTATCCTCACGATTTTTCTTGTTGAGTGTGGGTAATTGGAAAGTTAGTCCGCGGCGTCCTCCCTCTCCCTCACTAGTATCTTCCAGCGAGGCCGTAATTTAAAATAAAAAAAGGCTGGGCACCGCTGGGCAAAAGCCTCCTCACTCATGAGAGAGGATTTTTGAGCTCTACACTGCTATTTTTTATTTTTTATTTTATTTACTGTTATATTTGCAAAATTATTCCCAGGATATGCAGGTATCCTCACGATTTTTCCTTCTCCGTAAAGCACAATGATGGGTTTGAAATTAAGCACGTAAATTTATTTTTATAAAGAGGAACTTAACGGTGCTTTTTGTGGATTCCTCTAAACGAGGATCAATGAATCTCATGGCGTTTTACATTCATTTAGGAATATAATTCAAGGTTTTATTATAAACTTTAATTGATGCAGCAAATAAGGAAACGTTACAAATGTGTTACGAGGAATATTTCAATATTGGAGTTAATCGAAGCGTTGTCGTGCGCGCAACCTTGCGGCGCGCGGCGCAGGTCAGATTTTTCGAAGGTCGATGACTCGTTTGTAATCGCTTCGAGTTATTATTATTTGTTAGCGCACTCCGCACGACGAATAGAATTCGAGATTGGAATCGTTCGCATTGCGCCACACTATGCTTGCCTTTGTCAAATACTTACGTTCAAATAGTTATTTTTTTACGTGATAAACTATTTTAAATCGATAAAAGCTGACTGCACTCTCTACAAACATTACTCATGCAAGCGAAAAAGAGGCGCGATCAGCCTAAAACTTGTCTTTGTCAAATACTTATGTTCAAATAATGTAGTTATTTTTTTACGTGATAAACTATTATGAATCGATGAAAACTGACTGCACTCGCTACAAACCGTGAATCGATAACGCGAGAGAGAAGCGCGATCAGTCTAAAGCTTGTCTTTGTCGAATACTTACGTTCAAATAAAGAAGTTATTTTTTGTACGTGATAGCATATTATAAACCGGTGAAAGCTGACTTCACTCGCTACAAAACATTACTCATACAAGCGAGAGCGAGGCGCGATCATCGTAAAGCTTGCCTTTGTCAAATACTTACGTTCAAATAAAGTAGTTATTTTTTTTACGTGATAAACTATTATAAATCGATAAAAGCTGACTGCACTCTCTACAAAACATTACTCATGCAAGCGAAAAAGAGGCGCGATCAGCCTAAAACTTGTCTTTGTCAAATACTTATGTTCAAATGACGTAGTTTTTTTTACGTTATAAACTATTATAAATTGATGAAAGCTGTCTGCATTCCTTACAAAGCATCACTCATACAAGCGAAAGAGAGGGGCGATCATCCTAAAGCTTGTCTTTGTCTAATACTTACGTTCAAATAAAGTAGTTATTTTTTGTACGTGATAAAATATTATAAATCGATAAAAGCTGATTGCACTCGCTACTAAACATTATGCATACAAGCGAAAGAGAGGCGCGATCGGCCTAATTCCATTGATTATATTATTGAAGTGAAACTTCTTTAGGCGCAAGACGGTAAATTTTTTACGGACGAAACGCGTGATTACCGTCACGGAGATGTGCAGCGTTTTTTATGCTAATTCGTTTAAAGGTTAAACAGTTTTCATATTCACACAAATAACATGTGGCATTTTAATTTGCCACGCCTCATTTAATAATTTAATATACTATTTTTCATAAAATATAAAATAATAATTTATATTGACAAAAAACACGTGGCATTTTTATTTACAATTCGTCATTTGAGATTTCAATAAATTATTTCTGTTAATTTTCGACACATTTAATATTTTAATGACAATTAAACTCTTTCTTCTTCTTTGTTTAATGGCTTTTCAATTAAACTCATTCAATTCCTAACATACCTTCCTTTTGCCCTCCCTCTAAGTCTCGGAAATCTAAAGTTTTAGACTTGTATAAATATAAATAAGATTTAGAAAATAGTTCGCGAAAGAAGTTTCACTTCTATCAAGTGTACTGTACGCACGCACTTTTAATTATTTGAGATTGCGCAAATAACTTTTGCTGAAGTATCTATGTAATGTTATTAACACGGTGCATTGATTTATTTTAAACGGTTGTACCAATTGGCGCGAATATTGGTTTTCTTGTTGAGTGTGGGTAATTGGAAAGTTAGTCGTTGACAAATTTTGGAAAATGCTCCTGGAAACTGTTCATTATATTATTTGGGCATCCCGTCATCGCATTGTCACTTACCGCCTAAGCCGAGCGTACAAGCGAAAGTGAGGAATAAGCGATAGAGAGGCGCGATCGGCCCGAATCCATTGTTTGTTAAAACAAAAAAAATCATCAATATTTTCTTATGACGTTATCACGTAAAATTATCATCCGTAAACCGATTTTACAGATAAAAATATTTTTTATCGATATACATCTAGTTAGTCTTCTGACTCACCCGACCCCAAATATCTAGTAAAATACAAACGCAGTCCGGTCAAAATAGACATTTCAAATAAACTTGACAAAGCTAAGTTTACGTAGTCATCTTGGTTATAGGAATAGAAATAAAGCCCCAAAAAGACCCCATGTTTGTTAAATAAGCTACAAAATCAAAGTTAACATTTTTGAATTTTTCTCAAAAAACGCTAAGTTTTATTGTAGACATTATCTGAAAAAAATTGTAGGTTATAAAATTGTCTACAAGAACGTTCCTCATATTTTTTCCAAACAATCACCATTTCAAAGATATTGAAATTCTAAAAGTTATCGCTATTACCTTCTGGGCCTGCCGTAAGAGCTTTGGAATGTGCATATCACGTAGAATACTCGTACAACTCCTTCGACTTTTAGTATGGCGAATTCTTAGGAATCTTCGTCTTAAGAAACTTATGAGAAACACTTTTGTAGATATTCTTGTGACACAGTTAAATATAAAAGTAATATTCCTCCAAAACTTCGGTGTAAATATCAATTTTAAGAAGAATTAACTTCTACAATGTGACACAAAGGTCATTGCACTGAATAATTTTACAATTTTACCCGCTTTTTAACGCTGTGGTTTGCCATTGTAACGACATTGTGAGACTTTGGTAACATCTGCGATAGTCTCTAGAGAAAATCGCAATTTATGACCGACATGTGAATAAAGGGTTAAAAACTCTTTATAAATAGCGACTTCCCACCATATAATACTACATATTTCCTTGTTAATTTGGGCAATTAAGTTGATTTATGCTAAAACTTGACTAAGAGAACTACTTAAAAATGTTAAGGTCAATTCCTTTGCCATTTAGCACGATTTTCTTCAACTCATTACACAGAGTGAAACCTTTTAACCCTTTACGCGAGCTTTCAAAAGATGGCATTATACACTTTTCCAAAAATAATTAATAATGAATCAATTTTTAAGCAACTCACTCTCACTTCCTAAAAATTATGATTACTGATGAATGCTTCAAAGGCTGAAAATATGCCTTTAACGAAATTTAAATTATTGATCTTTTAAATTAAAATAAAATCCAGAATAAACCTTTTCTATTTTATAGTTATTTGTAATCAAACAGCGTACCCTTTTTTTACACTTAATTTTATGCTCAAAATCAGGCCATGATAGGAACTTAAAGATGCAAACATCTTTTTTATGTGTACAGTGGTGTGTGTGTGTGTGTGTGTGTGTGTGTGTGTGTGTGTGTGTGTGTGAGAGTCTGTAAGCTTGTGTGTATATATTATAAAATCTCTTTTTTAAATCTATGAGATTATATATCCGCAAAATAATTAAATATAGGTAGGTATATGCTTTGCGACTGTCTCATTGGTCTAGTGGGTAGCATGTTCGACTACAGACATGAGGTCCTGGGTACGAGTCCCGGGTCGGGCCAATTCGAAATAAATATTGAGTTTTCTAATTAGATTTTCTCAATTTGCCCGAAGTTAGGAAGTTGGCGGTGGGATCCACCCCCATGCCTCGGAGAGCAAGTTAAGCCGTCGGTCCTGCGCCTGATCCTCTCTCTGGTCGTGTCGGATTCCCGTCACATCGGACTATGAGAGTGAAGGAATAGAGAGTACACTTGTGTACTATGCGTGCCAATCCGCAGTGGAGCAGCGTGGTGGGTCTTATGCTCTAAAAACCCTCTCTTATATGAGTGAGAAGGCCTGTGCCCAGCATTGGGACGTTAATGGACTGCTACTTACCTTACCTTATATACTTTGCGAGAATTTTGATGCAATTAAAAAAAAAACAAATTTTAAAGTACAACCAATGACATAATGTTATTTCGTAGTTTCTCGGCAACGAATTTTTACCATTAGTAAATGTTTTGGTTGCGACAAAATTTGGAAGAGAACAATTTTATTATTTATTTAAACTATAATTGACTAGCGTATCTTTGAACAGTTGTTTGATATTCATAAAACTCGTTATCAATGTTACGAAGGCAATAAAGCCACGGTTCAAAAGTGAAATTGAATCCGATATGAATTGAACAAAGATATTATGTAACGTCGTTATCACTATAGTATTCCCGCGAACAATAACTCAAATATTTTATTTCCAGTAAAAAGTATATCTCTTGTGTTAACAATAACGTAGGGTTGACACTTTTGCGGTAAGTGCCAGATATCGGCTTGAAAAATGAACGTTTTGTATTTATTTATGTTAGTAGCTAAACAGTATTTTTCTTTCTCGTCTTATGATCAAATTTACAAAAAAAAAAATATCCAAATTTTTGCTCTAAAACTTATACTACTTAGCATTGGTCATAATTTCAGTCCTATCTTTGATATTCTAAGAAATATTGATGTGAAACGTCTATAGTAGCCAATGAGGCCACCTCATCCCGTGGCGAAGTGTCGCCACGTCGCCTTCGTTGTACGTACAGCATATGCAGTGCACTGTTTGTAAACTAACTCAGTATAATAAAGCTAATAAAAAGTCTGCATCGTAGACTATAATAAACATTGATTTTATAATTTATTTTTGTGTACTCTATTCCTTCACTCTCAAAGTCCGAAGTGACGGCAATCCGACACGACTAGAGAGAGAGATCAGGTGCAGGACCGACGGCTTAACATGCTCTCCGAGGCACGGGAGTGGATCACACCGCCAAATTTTTCCTAATTTCGGGCAAATATTGCGAAAACCTTAATAGAAAACTCATTATCGTTTTCGAACTGCCCCGACCCTGGACTCGAACCCAGGATCTCATGTCTGTAGTCGAACATGCTAACCACTAGACCAATGAGGCAGTCGCAGGCATTTTTGTTATAAATTGTTTATATTTACAAAAATATTCGTTTTTGATTGGCCCCATCTTTAATTCGATTTATTTGTTATTTATTTATTTATTACTAGACAAACAGTATTGTTCTTACAAATAATGATCGATGTCTACTGAACTAATATAAACTGTGTTTCGGTAGTTATCTCCTTCCTAATTTACTAGCAATTACAAGCAAAAATTTATCTAGATATATATAAAGATAAATATTTTTAATTTTATATTGAAAAGTATGCTAGTGTATGTATCTGTGTTGTACGTGCTTGTACTTTAATAGATGATTTCTTTAGTAAATTTCCAGTTTCCTCAAAAGATAAGCCATTGAACTAGTTTTTCACTTGCTTTTTGCATTCAACAATTCAACGAGTTGTTGATTCATGTACGGATAAGTAAATAATAATTGTACAAAAGTGCAATGTTTTAAAGTGTATCACTGATTTGTAGGATAAGTAATACTATTCTCAGATTCTTCATTATTATATTACACACTTTGAATTAACAATTAAAGTTATTTAAGCAATCCAATAAAAAAAATAATATTGATCGCTTACAAATGGGCGATGTATACATACTAATACAATCATAATGAATATAAAAGGATTTATTTGAACTGGGTGTGGAAACCCTAATCGGAATCTACCTGCGTTGACGGATAAGGGAGAAAGGGAATAGGACATGTTTTTATGCCTTATCTTTGTATATGGCTGATCCTTATTTATTGAGGATAGTGACGTTTTTGAAGAACACGTGGAGTCACAAAAAAAATTAATTTGAAGACATATTTTTTCACAGGGAATTTATTTTAAAGGATTCTGCATAATTGTGTAACTGATCCATGTTTTTAGTTTTTCTATTTTATAAAATATTATATTATTCTCCGCGGTATTACCCAGTCCATTGAGAATATGGACAGGGATTTTTATAATTATCTTGTCTATCGCGAATAGTTTTGAATTGAGTTAAATGAAATGTATTGAATATGGATACATAAGTTAGCCTTTCTAATAAAACGAAAACAAGAATAGGTAGAAAAATTTATGTTTTAATACAATAAATTGTTTAAATATGAATAAAATAAAATATTTCATCAATTACATGGTAAAAATCAGTAAAATAATTTTATTGATATAAAAGACTGACAAAGACCGGGCAATACATAAAGAAAACCATCTTCAATACAAGGTTATTGTAAAAAATATTTAAATTTTGTCTAATCCATTGGTTATACAAAGATTATATCACAATTTCAACTTATATTTACGCAATAAAATATATATTCATCAAAATTATTTACAATTTAAGGCTTGAGAATGTATCAGACAGATAAGCAAATAAACAGATAGTGTTACAAACGACGACTTTTTAAAATTTAATTACTGTCAGGCTTGACGGTAATCTCACCTGATGGTAGCGACTATACAGTATAAGTTGGAAGCGTGCTACTCTAATAAGAGTTAAACTTCTTTGCAGGTAGGGTGGCAAGTAAGTAGCCAAAGTTGACATCCCTCACCAGTCCCGACTTAGCCAAATCAGAAACAGTAATTTTCTAATTTCACCATACTGGAAATCGAATCCAGTACCTTTGCATGAAAAGCGAGTACTCATACCACTGTGTCAGCGACATTATCAAAAGGTAATTAACCTCCTATAGTTTCTAGACAGCATTGTACCAGAAATTGGGTCATTGGTATAGTGATTAGCAGTTTCGGCCACAGACATGAGGTCCTGGGTTCGAGTCCCGGGATGGGCCAATTAGAAAATGGATCTTGAGTTTTCTATTAAGATTTTCTCAATATTTGCCCGAAGTAGGCGGTGTGATCCACTCCTGTTCTTTGGAGGGCATGTTAAGTCATCAGTCCTGCGCCTGATCTCTCTCTGATCGTGTCGGATTCTGTCGGATGCCAACTCGCAGTGTAGCAGCGCGGCAGGTCTATGCTCTAAAACCCTTTCTTCTATGAGTGAGGAGGCCTGTGCCCAGCAGTGGAACGTTAATAGGCAGCTACTTATCTTACCTTTACCTTATTGTACCAGAATGCATTTTTTTTAACTTGGCGGTTTATCTTTGTAAGTAGGGTAACTAGCCACAGCTGAAGGCCATTACGAATCCAGACCCAGTTAAATTATAGTATATAGGATTTCCTAAATTTCCTGCCGGAGAATCGAACTGAAGAACTTTGGAAATGAAGCGAATACATTACATCCCAACATTGCACTAGCCAGGCATAGATAAATAAAGTTTTGTAAACAGTATTATTTCCATAGTTAATGTCGGCGGTCGATGTTTGGCGAGCACAGACGTATTGCAAAAAGAACAGAATTATGCCCCAGTGACCCATTTATTGCCCGCCAGTGCCAAGGTCAGGTCATTGTCGCTTTCATCCACTATATATACAAATAATTTAAGTGTTTCTCTATGGTAAGGTAAGTAGCAGCCCATTAACGTCCCATTGCTGGACACAGGCCTCCACAGTTATAAGAGAGACGGTTTTTACAGTACAGACACACCACGCTGTTCTACTGCGAGTTTGAAGACATAGTACACAAATGCACTCTATTTCTTCACTCTCATAGTTCGATTTGACGGCAATCCGACACGAACTTAGACATCGGGCGCAGGACCGACGGCTTAACATGCTCTGCGGGGCACGCCGGTGGTTCTTTACACTGATATATCGCTAAATATGAGTCTCATTACTCTTAAGTTGTACCCTTGCTTCCTTACTAATGTTATAAATGTGAATGTTTGACGGGTTTTCTTGCCAAAACTACTCAATTGATTTAAATGAAATTTGGTATACAGATAGTCCAAAACCTGTGAAAGGACAAAGACTACTTTTTAATGCGAAAGTAACTGTCTGTTTGTCAGTTGCGTCAAAACGTTAAAACGGGAAAACATAAAAATAGTAGTTGGTGAATATGTACGTAAATAAACTCATAATAATGCTTTATACCTTAGGTACTTATAAACTTTAATAAAGAGCTCAATAAAGTATTTAGACTTATGTATCTTATTTGTAAAGTTATTTACCTAAATCAGCGGTCCGAGAACTTTTTAATTATTGCCCCCAAATATTTTTGTGTTAATAAGTTAATATTACCCCATGGCGTAGACCAAAAAAAAAAAAACGAAATCTTTCATATTATAGCAAAAACAATAAGTAAAAATTTAATTTAAACATTATTTATACAATTTATCAATGTAATACATAACGGTAATAACAATGTTTGATATATAATCTATTCTTTTATTTTCCCGAAAAAAAAAATTAAAATTAAAAAACAGTTTTTTTATGGGGCCTATATATATAAAATTTTAACTAGTTTTTCGTCTAGTAATAAAAAAAAAAGTCATATTAATTACAAAATAACAAAAAAATTATCATTTACTTATATTTTCTGTGAGGGCGAATTTTTTCCTCAACTGTTTATAACAAATTGAAACCCATTGGGTTACAATTGAGGGTTGACAATTTTAGGTACTGTAACAAATTATAACAAATATGGTGGTAAAAACAAAAATGAGAATTGAAAAATTTGGAAAAAAAGAATAATTGAAAACATAGAACATGAATAATTAAATAAAATATTGAAACAGATGAAAAATATCTATTTTTTACTCACAAAAGTTTCAATTTTACCCCCAAAAATGTAATATTACCCCATTTGGGGTAATTTACCCCTGTTCCCCAACCGCTGACCTATATAATTAAAAATGCAACCCAAAAACACCATTCCATGCGCACAAAAAAGCGGTCCCAGCTAGTAATAAAAGTAATAAAAATTTAAGATAGGACTAAACCCTAGGAGCGCTGGGCAAGCAAATTAGATAAATATTATTGCAATAATTATAGTATTTCAAACATTATGATTTTATATTGTTTCCTATATTATAGCCAACATAAACAAAGATTATACGAGACAATAAGGAAGTTATATCGTACGTGCTAAGATTATATCTATTGTAATTTGAATTGCTAAAAAAATCATACATTTTGTTAAATCGCATATAATATTAGTAAGACGCTGTTTTACGTTTAATATATATATATATATAAAGAGATATCTAGGTATCTATTGACTCATTACGATGTCTCTGGAACCACAAGCCGTAGAGATTTGAAATTTGGTAGGAATACTCCTTTTGTTGAGTAAAGGTCAGCTAAGATCGGGTTTGACGAAATTTCACCCGCAAGGTGGGTTGTGGGGGTGTTAACTATTGACTCATTACGATATGTCTGGAACCACAAGGTCTAGAGACTTGAAATTTGGTAGGAATACTCCTTATGCCGAGTAAAGGTCAGCTAAGATCGGATTTGACGAAATTTCACCCGCAATGTGGGTTGTGGGGGTGTTAACTATTGACTCATTGCGATATCTCTGGAACCATAAGGCGTAGAATCTTAAAACTTGGTAATAATATTCCTTTTTCCGAGTAGAGGTCATGTTTCTTATTTGTAAAACAAAATGCCTAAATTAATGAAATTGCTACCCAAAAAACAGTCCACGCAGACGAAGTCGCGGGTTTAGCTGTGGGATTCATTGAATTTTTCGAAATTTCCTTCCCCGCAAGATAATAATACAAAATATACATTTATCTTATGAATACATCTTTATAAAGAGTATTTAATCGTTACAAAATGGAGATTAAAATTATAATATATATAATATAATGGTCAGTGTGGGAATTAGGAAATAGACGACCACTATAGTCCATTTCAAATCAAATGGAACACAAGATCAAATGGAAATGAAAAAAATATACATCATAGGAAGTCAGTGTCAATAATACACTGAAACTTAAATTAACACCCTATGATTCAGATGTGTCCTAAAGTCAATTGCCACCAGATCAAATGGAAATTTAAAAAATATACAACATAGTGACTCCGTGTCAATAATACACTGGAACCTAGATTAAAAACCCGTGATATAGGTTTCCCCGAAAGTCAATTTCCACAAGATCAAATGGAAATGAAAAAAAAAATATATAAAATAGTGAGTCAGTGTCAATAATACACTGAACCTTAAATTGACAAGCCATGATTTAGATGTTTCCTAAAGTCAATTTCCACCAGATCAAATTGAAATTAAAAAATTTATATAATATAGTGAATCCGTGTCAATAATACACTGAAACCTAGATTAAAATCCCGTGGTATAGATGTCCCCTAAAGTCATTTTCCACCAGATCAAATGGAAATAAAAAATATATATATAATAGTGAGTCAGTGCCAATAATACACTGAAACTTAGATTAACAAGCCATGGTTTAGATGTCTCCTAAAGTCATTTTCCACCAGATCAAATGGAAATGAAAAATATATATATAATAGTGAGTCAGTGCCAATAATACACTGAAACTTAGATTAACATGCCTTGATTTAGATGTCTCCTAAAGTCAATTTCCACCAGATCAAATTGAAATTAAAAAATATATACAACATAGTGAATCCGTGTCAATAATACACTGAAACCTAGATTAAAAAGCCCGTAACTTAGAGGTCAGTATCTCCACAATTTCTACTGTATCAAAATATTTTAAACAAATGTCCAACTGACCTAATTGTGGTTTCTATGTCGGTCAATGTCAGCCGTATGTCAACTCTTTCACTTTTCATATCAATATAATAATGCAAACAAATTGCACGTGATAATTTAATAAATGTTTGCGAGTTGCTCTAGCAGGCATGACCTTAAGAATTTTGTTTTCAATTAGTTTTATTAGTTCACACTTTTTCTATATTTACTAGCTTTTATACTCAGTGTTACCCGCGTGGTTCTCTATCCCATGGGAATATCAGGAAACGCGATCTTAGTGAGCGTCTATATCTACAAAGGTAAATTTATGACAGATTTCCAGTTAATCGGTCAAATAGCTTTGAAAATCTCGGATTAAGTATTCATTTGTCGCTTATATATCCTGATCCCGTGGTAATATGAGGAAACCTGTTCTAATTAAGCGTCTACGTCGCTAATGGAGTAACTAGGCCAAATTTCAAAATAATCAGATTTATGTTTTCGGAGATTGCGTGAATGGTATTTTGCTTAATTTTTAGTATATATCATGGATCTTTTTTCAAACATTCATTCTACAATAAAATTAATTTTGCGACAAATGATACGACGCTATCCATTAAAAGGTTTAAAAGCTTCTTTCCATTCAGATTAAAAATTTGGTACTAGATGAGGTAAGAATAATGACTCACATATTGCTATCAAATCAAATCAAATCAAAATACCTTTATTCAAGTAGGCATATTACAGCACTTTTGAATCGTCAAATTTTTCTTTTCCACACTCTGATTCTGATATACGTCTGATGATGGTACTGAAGAACGTCTTAAAATCTAAAATTACGTGGAGCCTTACCTGATCCGAGAAGAAGCCACAACAAACTCAATCGGGTATTTTTTTAGTACCATCATCATTACAATATCATATTAGTTTAATATATTTTAATTCAAATTAGAGCAGTTGGTTCACTCCCACGCGTTTCTATCGTCTAAGTAAGGATTACCTATAATACTATTTTACTATCAACTTTCTTTTAACAAAGACTGAATTTATTCATTGACATCTTTAGAACGTCTTGTGGGAGTTTATTATAGAAACGTATACAGTTACCTTTAAATGAGTTGTTAATTTTATGCAGCCTACTAGAATTTATAACAAGTTTGTTTTTGTTTCTTAAGTTATATGATGTACATTCACTCTTTTTATTAAAGTCAAGGTTTTTATGTACGGACAACAAGTTTTCTAATATGCACGCACAGTTATTATATCTCTACATAGATTTAATTGAAGGCACAGACATCTCAAATCGGTCATTTTAAAAGCCTAGAAAATAGGTATTCATCATCTTTAAGAGGCATTCATTAGAGGGTCAAAGAGGGAATCAGCCATTAATTCGACGACCTCGCTGGAGCAGTGGTGCAAGTACTCGCTTTGCTAGCAGAGGTCCCTGGTTCGATCCCCGGTAGAGCGAATTTAGGATATTGCATTTTCTAATTTGTCTAACTTGGACTGGTGGGAATCTTCAGTCATGGTTACCACCCTACCACCAAATACGTATCCCCAATCAATAAAATTGTGATCCGGTACGATGCTGTGCAGAAACCATAACATATAAAATTGCCTATCTTCAGATTAGCGCGCTTCCATTTTAAACTGTATCATCACGTACTATCAGATGCGAGTACAGTCAAGCGCAAACCTATCAGCAATAAAAATATTGTAGTAGAACCAACGCCTAAAGGCATATTAGCTGTAAAATCGAGATATTTTGGGCTATGGATATTTAATTTAATATATAAACATAATTTCAGTACGGCTTATAAGAGAAAGTAACGATGATTAATTCTTTTTAGTGGAAAAATATAATTTCTGTAATATATTGAAATTATACAAAGCGGAAGTTATTAAATATTATTTTCCGCGCATCTTAATTGCTTATACAATTATAAACGGTTTAATTGACTTCGTTCATGGAATAATTTGCATAAACTCTTAAGTATATTGCTGCGTTTATTATACAAACGTATAACTGAACGTCAAAACTATGTAAAGCAGAGTCTTTAAGTCAAGAAGTCGAAATAATTACGCAAAATTATTATGATATGTTCTTACTGTAGCCTTTATCTATATAAGAATTAACTACTCAAAATTTTAAGGGCTGAATTTAAAATCTTCTATACGAACTTGATTAGTTATAACTACTTTTTATACTGCCTCATTGGTCTAGTGCTTAGCATGTTCGACTACAGACATGAGGTCCTGGGTTCAATCCCGAGTCGGGCAAATTCTAAATAGATATTCATTTTTCTATTAAGAATTTCTTAATATTTGCCCGAAGTTGGGAATTTGGCGGTGTGATCCACCTACGTGCCTCGAAGAGCTCGTTAAGTCGTCGGTCCTGCGCCTGATCTCTCTCCGGCCGTGTCGGATTCCCGTCACATCGGACTATGAGAGTGAAGGAATAGAGAGTGCACTTGTGTACTATGCCTGCCAATCCACAGTGGAGCAGCGTGGTGGTTCTATGCTCTAAAAACCCTCGCTCCTCGGAGTGAGGAGGCTTCTGCCCAGTAGTGGGACGTTAATGGGCTGCTACTTACTTTTTATACCAGAACATGAAAGCTAAGAGGAGTCTTAATGTTTTTAAATCTGATGAAGGAATACCATTGATACCTTACATATATTAAAAGTATCCATCTCTTTGGTTCCGTCTATCTATTTACAAATTTGTATTTTAGCTGTGAAAATGTAACAGTCAGAGAGTTTATAATTTTGATATAGATATGAGGCACCCATATAAATAGGTGACTAAAGTTTCTATAAATACATATATATAAAGTTCGTTTAGTGTGTATATATTATATACAGACATAACGAATGAGTAAAACACGATCACTGACTAAATCATTGTGAGATTTACAAAACCATTCGTAAACGAATTTCGCTAACACCGCAAACAATCTTTCTCTCCTTTATAAGGTAAGAGAGAATAGATTTGCATACCATAAAAAGGCTATAGCGAGTCAACCTTAAAATATAGTGATGCGGCACATTATCATACAAAAATTCCAACATCTTGATTGATAAATAGGGGGTAGAGGTAGGAGGATGAAAAATAGCCGAAGACCTATTCGAAAACCTACTAATTATGCATAAAATAATAGTAGAGCCTTTTTGGAGATTGATTATAAAAAAAAGCATAACATTCTTGTATATATAAAAGGATAAATAAATTAAATGTCCCATATTTGATAACCATGAGAACACTTTATTCATGAAAAGTGAAAAATATCACGTAATTTTTGACACACATACCCAATTACGAAATGTTTGTAGGTTAAGTATCGTCAGACATGTTAGTGGGATATGCCTTAGTGGAATGTGTTCACAGATTATTCGTGTGCAGATAACGGCAACGAATACCAAAT
This sequence comes from Elymnias hypermnestra, assembly GCA_015832385.1. Lineage (NCBI taxonomy): Eukaryota > Metazoa > Arthropoda > Insecta > Lepidoptera > Nymphalidae > Elymnias > Elymnias hypermnestra. Next base: position 5,947,313 of record JACTOM010000063.1, on the reverse strand, counting down.
GTGGTTATGTTTGTGAATCACTTCATTTTACTTTTACAAACTGTACTCGTGAAACAATGCGACATACAAGTCGTGAAACCGACATACCAGATCGGTATCGGTAGAAAGCACTTATCCAACTGTAAGAGCAACGTACCTATATATCGACGGCCTTTATATATAAAAAGACAACTTGCAGTTCATCATGATAACGTCTTATAAGTCGATGGTGTTCGACGTGATAGCGTTCTATAAACCAGTGGTTTTCGAAATGATAAAGTCTTATAAATCGATGTTCGAAGTAATAATGTCTTATAAATCGATGGTTTTCGACGTGACAATGTCTTATAAATTGATGGTTTCTGGCTGCATGCCCAAAAGCATAGCACACGTTCCCCCTGATCCAAGAGAGGAAACGAGAGCGCAGAACAAGCGATATGGAGACGTGATTGGCCTATTTCCACTGCCTATAAATTGATGGTGTTCGAAGTAATAATGTCTTATAAATCGATAATGCTCGAAGTAATAACGTCTTATAAATCGATGTTGTTAGACGTGATAACGTCTTATAATTCGATGGTGTTAGACGTGATAACGTCTTATAATTCGATGGTGTTAGACATGATAACGTCTTATAAATCGATGATGTTCAAAGTGATAACGTCTTATAAATCGATGGTGGTCGATATAATAACGTCTTATAATTCTATGGTGTTTGTTCCCCCTGATGCAAGAGAAGAAGCGAGAGCGCGAAACAAGCGATATGGAGACGAGAACGGCCTATTCCATTGCTTATTATAATAAAACAACTTGTATGACTTTAACACGTATAATTGTATCCGTAAACCGACTTTACAGACCACCAAAGTTTTTCTTCAACCTTATAGCCAGTTATTTATTTATTGCTTTCAGCATGTACAAGTACAAGTGAAGCCACGTCAGGGCGTTGCAAATATAGCGTATTACAATAATAAATATTTTAAAATAATTATAGTTTAAACATATAGTGCAAGATAGTAGAAGATTATTACAACAAGATATTATTACAGCATTTAAAAAATATTTTCTAGTTAGTAAATTTTTCACAATATCATATTTACGAATTATGTGCAATGTCGAATTTATGTCGTATTTTTTATAAGCAATGTCATTAATTTCATCTCTGCTCCAAAAAATCCTTAATTGAATAATAATTTTTCTTTAATAACCATTTAGTTATACATATCATTAGTACAAAGGTTGTATAGCGTTAAATAATTCTTTCTTCTATGCGATGCAGACGAAATTGCGGGTTGATCACTTTATTGGGTCGCATATATATCTTATCCATATTATATATATATGTAAAAGAGATTTCCAGGTATCTATTAACTCATCACGACATCTCTGGAACGATAAGGCGTAGAGACTTGAAATTTCGTAGGAATATTCCGTTTGCCGAGTAAAGGTTATCTTATTTAAAAAACAATTTGCCCAAATTAATGAAATTGCTACCCAAAAAACATTCCACGCAGACGAAGTCACGGGTTCAGCTAGTATATATAAGAAAAGGTTAGATTGTTTTAGCTTAGAATTTATCGCAGCAAATTTCTTTTTCAAATAACATTGTTACTCTCCATCGGTGAGGCGGACGAAGTTTCGCAAGGTAATACAATAGCAATTTGGAAAGAAATATTCCTTTTTACGTTTGTTGAATCCTTAAAATTCCATAAAACAATAATGTTTTTCGTGACGATGTTGAAATAAGGTGGTATGTCGCCATCCGAGTTGTGAAATTTTCACGTGGCCTCGTTGCGCAAAAAGAGGGTAACTGTGGCTTCCGCAGCGGAGCAACGCACACACCACAATCTAAAACTGGACGACGAAAGTAATCGCTTGGTCACTTTCTCTTAAACAGGTCTCAGTCTCATTCCGACGCTCGACCGCGGAGCTCCCACAAGTATACATTACAAAACATTGAAAAATGCTCGTAAAATTAATAGAAAAATCGGTCATCGAAACGTGACTGGCCTCCAAAACGCTATCTTTCCCGGCAATGTTCACGCAACCTTGCGAATTAAGGTTTTGCAATGCCGTTGGCGTATCAAGGAGACACTGACGATATGTAAGTTTAAACAACTAAAGTTTTTAATAGCTTCCTACAATTTCCGGGTTATAATTGTCAGAAATACTTCCACTTAAGTTTGTTGCTCAAGAAAGTGAGTTTTTGCGATTTATTAATGTAATATCGTAGACATTTAGTGAAAGGTTCGCCATTTGCCACGAGTTATGTAGCTGCCATTAAAAATAAAGAACTGGTAAGGCGATGACTCTTATACGAGCAAAAAAAAACTTGAACGGTCGAGTGCGAAAGGGAAAGACTACAGAACCAAACAAGTGCGTTACCCCCACGAAGATTATCTTCTCATTTCTGTTTATTTATCTCTAGCTATTTAGATATATTAATGCGTAGATTGTAGTAATTTGTAAATCTGGTCATTAGGTAATTATCATTACTGTCATAAGAATACTTTTAAAAGCAAATGACGGAGTAAATGCATTTACGGGCTATCATAAGTTATGAAGACATCGAATATTTCGCTATCAGGAGTTCTTAAGCTACTTTGAACTTGGCTAGATAATTTATATTACATTCTTAACGGTGCCGAATTGGTGTCACAACACGGCGTGATTTATGATAGTTTAGATAGCATTTAGCGTAGGTTAACATCGATGAAGTGTACAAGGTTGTCAAGATTTTTATCATGAAGTAGGAAGCAAATCTTTATTAGGTTAGTGCTAAATAGTTGTAATTCGGAGGTGATATCTTACGCGCCCTTCAACGCCCTTTTGTTTGCGTGTATATAATTGAGCTTATCAGCCAGTTATCTCACAACGCCGTTTCCTTCACTTGCTTTCGGATAAGTACGCTTATCAGTGCCCTGTCACTATGCGATAAATATAACGTGTATATTTAACATATTTCATAGTTTTACGTGCAGACATATACACAGCGCGTAATTTGACAAGCTATTATTTGCTAGCAACAGTGTAAGATGACCTTTACGCTCGAATGCGTGGCCATGAGATCTCATGAAGGTTACGGATGCTAGCGATTCCGTGGATCAGTCTTCCGATCTGCCAACTCTTCTAGGCAACTAAGTTCAAGAAATAAATAGTTAGAGGTTAATCGTTTAAAGATATCATCTGCATTTGTTTCCCAAGAGTCGCGTTTGTAGGCGTGAAGCAAATCAGCCTAGAAACTTTACTGACAACGTAGAGTATATTTGTGTGTGTGCCGTGCCAATAGGTCGGCCAACCAGTCGACCAGACAGTCTCCCTCCCTCGATCTGTCCTCCGTCTGTTCCCCCCTCCCACCGAATTTCCCCCTTGCGCCAACCAGTCAGCGTTTGGTCAGCGATCTGATAACACGCGTTCTGATTCAGTGTAACCGAAATTCTTTACGTCCTAGTTAAATATTCTACATTTAAATTAATCCTAACCGAGGTGAGTACATATAGAGCGACTATTCCTCATTTATAGAAACAATCCCATTAAATATGTTAACTATCGTATATAAAACCGTAAATTTTACAACTGCTTTGTCTTGTTACAGGTATCTACTTGGAGCTGGGTGTGAACCCAGATACGGTGTGTGTAATTTTATGTAACCATATTTATACTGTTATCGAATAAACGTTGTTAATTTAAGCAACTCTACATTGGTGGTTTAGTGTATTTGGATTGAAGTGAGTGAAATTTCTGTACATAAGTGTTCGCCACGTTAATTACTCTTCTATTGTAGTGTACTGCAAATAAGTGTTTAGTGTCATTAGTTAATGGATTGGTAACAGTTTGGATTCCAGACAGCTCAATGGCAATCGTAAGTTAATTCGATCATTGTATCTGTGTCATAAAATCTTTCGATAAAAATAGCTAAGTATAGTTACAGATGAGATCACTCGTTTAAATTACTTTATTGGAATATAGACAAGGTTAAAATCCGTAAGATGTTAAAAAATAAATAGCTTTTAGTTAATGGTTTTTTTGGAATAATTTTCTTTGTAAGAAGTGGTTTCGTGAAATTTGTTTGCGCAATGAAATTCGTAGAAGTAATTGTGTAGAACTTTTTTCAATTACAATTTTTACGAGGAGCAATAACATTTCCTAAGCTTTTATTAAGTAATCGTTTTAAGTTTTTGTTCCTTTTGCTGGGTGGCACAAAAATAAACAGTGTAAATATTTCAATATAAAGCAAAAAATAGATATACAATTCGTCGCATTTGAAATAACATTGTATGGATGAATAAAAAAGTAGTTTATTAAGGATTCCAAATTTTAATTAGATATACATATTAGAAGATAGTTTTAAAACCGCTTATTTAGTCTGTTGTTTTGGTGAAAAGGCGGTTTAGATACATTTCTTACTGTACAATATTATTTTTGAAAGGGCAGGTAGCCGTCAAACCTTTATCCCGGTATGTCCCGGAGGCAATAAATTTAAGAATTCTATCGAGACACGCTCGTGCAGGTGTAAAGATCGTTCCATGGATTCTCACGATAGCAACTCGTCGACCTCCGTATAACCAATTTAATAATATGCACCTATTCAGTATAAATTGCTCATTGAATAGCTGAGCGAGGCTAAATGGCTAATGATACCGTGAACATACGGGCGCCATCTTCAGGAAATCGGGAACTGACGCGCAAAACGACCTCGTGTTGCAAACGCACTATATTTAGAACGGTGTTGACACTTGTATATCCACACTATTAATATAAAAGTATTTTTTGCTCTTTAAAAATGTATATTTTATTTTCTATATGACCTTTAGTCATTAACGAAACCTTCTTGTCTTGTCTCTGGTTTGTAGTCTATGCCTTCTTATCTCTGCTTTCTTGTCTATGCCAAACATTAAAGGGCTCTTCAATCGACTATTATAGATTATATATTCGTGAAATTAATATATATTTTTATTATTTATATTAACTACGACCTTAAGTAATTAACGAAACCCGATCGGCTTGTCTTCGCCTGTCATTTGTGTTCAACTGGCTGCTATTATTATAAACTGGATCGATATATCCTCGTCTTGATATCTACAAGTTTTATAGCGATATTGACCCGGAAAACCGTTTTTTGCCTAATATAAGTATAAGTGGGTTTCATTTCCAAATCAACCTTTTATCGTTACTGTTAATAAATTGTATAAAAGTCTACAAAAAAAAGCAAACAATAAGTAACTCGAACAACGAAAGTTAGATTTCCTTTGTTCGAAAGGAGTTCTCATGCTTTACACAGCGGTGTATTTCTATCATTGAAGTTTACTTTGTACTTTTAATTTAGTTTAAATTGTTGCCACATATCAAATTACAATAATATGCAATGAAAACCGAATAAAATTTGCTCTGTTTCCTTCATTACTTCCTGCCAATTTTGCATTGATTTCATGGAGAAGTTATATTCAGTGCCGTATACCTATTTATATTTAAACCTTACGAATAACCTTACGAAGTATAGTTCGCAAAAATTTCAGAAGCTGCTGAACAGACTTTCATGCGATTATCACCAATAGATAGAATGCTTTATGAGGAAAGTTTATTTATATAATTGGCAAGGTTTTGTGTAAAATGGGTCGAAACGTATCGATAACTGTTGTAAGTGTCGGAAAAGCTCAAGCTCTATGCTTTTATGTTAAACGCTGCTCCATCCCTTACAAATATGACAAACTAATTAGTGGGATATTCCTCTTTAAAGTCCACAATGCCACCGATAGATAGAATGATTTATAAGCTTTTTGCCAAGGTTTTGTGTAAAATTGGTTGAAACATATTGATTAATATTGGAGACGTCTGAACAGGTCACGCCTTGTGTGATATTCCTCTTTGATTACATAGAAGTCCTCGATGACTTTTAAGGATAATTTACTATATCCATTGCACAAAAAAGTACAATAATAGTTTATGAATTTGTAAAGTGTGTCTGTAGAAACCAGCGTACTTTTTCTACGAATACGAATTCTTGCGAATATATTTTTTGTTGTTGAATCCAATGACGTTTCTTAGCAGCAATAAATGGCACGTCAGTTCAGTTTGTATTTTTTCTATCTTTCTACAAGGCGATCTTGTCTCGAGCTTTGTTTAAAAAGTTTTATTAATCTACGACGATTTCATAGTTTATTTACGTACATACATATTGCCGCTTTGAAAGAAAGGTGAGACAATTAAAAAAACTCATATTATAAAAGAGCTGTTTAAAATTTCGAGAAAATTTTGATTCACCTATAATAATTGCATTTTATGACACCGCAGTTTTATTTTTAATGTTTAAAATGTATTGTTAATTGTAAGAAATCATTTATTTCTAGCTTCTATAAAATACCTCCCACTATATTCTGCAGCAACTATTCCTGTACCAAAGGTTGTCTAGGATACACTCTACAAACTATTCTCAATTTCGGAAATCTTTGAATGTTGAGTCCTTTTAAAATAACCGTGTTCTTCGGAGGACATTATGTACAATTAATAGCAACTGCACGTCTCTTTAAGAGGTATAGATAAGTACCAGTTTCAGTTATATGTCACACACAAACATTTAAGGATTCACAACTCTTATGAAGAGGTACTCTCTTATCCTAGTTCGACTGGAAGTTAGAAGAACGTACTCTTATTTAAAGGCATAAGTTGTATTGAAGGCTATAGCAAAAGCTTTTTAACCCTATCTAGAAAGGCAAAAGTACCAATATATGTTATTGAAGTCCACGCAAACATATTTGATTCACGACGCTCTCTTATCGAGGTAGGTTTCTATCTCTTTCTTAATGAGGTTTCTCTTATCCAGGTTCAACAGTATTGGTTTTATCGTTTGTTATTGTGGTAAACAACAAATAACAAAGAAATACTTTGGTTTTGCCCACGATGAGTTGTGGGATTCCTTTGCAAATGTACTCGTATTTTAAGGCATAAGTTATATCTCAATGTAATTGCAAAAGCAGTAACTTTACACAGAAAGCCACAATTTCAGTTATAGAAGTACACGCACAAATGTTTGAGGATTCACTACTTTTTTCAAGAGGTTTCTCTCTTATCCTGGTTCGATTGTATTTGTTTTTTCATTATTTTATTGTCAAATGCCGTCCTGAGCTTTCTTTGCAAATGTACACGTATTTAAAGGCATAAGTTATATCGACTGCATCTCAATGCAATTGCAAAAGATTTTTAACTCTACCTAAAGAAGCACAACTACCAGTTTCAGTTATAGAAGTCTACGCCCAAATATTTGAATATTTACAACTCCCTTTTAAAGACATTTCTCTCGTATCCTGGTTCGATTGTATTTGTTTTTCGTTTTTTTATTGTCAAATGTCGTCTTGGGCTTTCTTTGCTAATGTACGAGTATTTAAAGGCATAAGTTATATCGACTGCATCTCAATGCAATAACAAAAGCTTTTTAACTGTACCTAGAGAAGCACAACTACCAGTTTCAGTTATAGAAATCTACGCAAAAATGTTTGAGGATTCACTACTCTTTTCAAGAGGTTATTCTCTTAACCTGGCTCGATTGTATTTGTTTCTTCGTTCTTTTTTTTTTGTAAAAAGTCGTCTTGGGCTTCCTTTGCTAATGTACGAGTATTTAAAGGCATAAGTTATATCGACTGCATCTCAATGCAATAACAAAAGCTTATTAACTGTACCTAGAGAAGCACAACTACCAGTTTCAGTTATAGAAATCCACGCACAAATGTTTGAGGATTCACTACTCTTTTTCAAGAGGTTATTCTCTTAACCTGGCTCGATTGTATTCGTTTCTTCGTTATTTTATTGTAAAAAGTCGTCTAGGGCTTCCTTTGCAAATGTACGCGTATTTAAAGGCATAAGTTATATCGGTTGCATCTCAGTGCAATTGCAAAAGCTATTTAACTCTAGGTAGAGAGGCACAAGTAGGTACGGTGTAAGTGGGTCAAGGCGCGTCAGCGGGCGGCCTGCGTTTCCTACTCGCCACCGGCACAGCACCGACGAGGAAGCCGCTCGTTAAATCTACTTAAGTATCAACCGTTGAAATAAAACTTCAAACAATAAATGTTCCGTTTTAACGTTACTCCTTTAGTGAGTTGCGGTCGTAACGGTTTACGTTGCTTTCACGTGTATATGAACTTATTTTATTCTTTATTTGTAATCAAACGGCGTCAATTTTTACATTTCATTTTACGCTTAATGTAAGGCCATGACAGATTACGTTTATTTACATGAATAAAAAAAATTACAGAGTAAAACTAACGTAAATAATGATACAAACAAGATTTGTGCGTGCGTGTGTGTGTGTGTGTGTGTGTGTGAGAGAGAGAGGGTGCGTGTATGTATCTGTAAGCATGGGTGTGTAATATATTTAAATGTTATGACACCCCTAATGAAAAACTTTCTTTTTTTTAATCTATTACATTAAAATGGTTTTTTTTTTAAATTAATTCATTTTTATATTGCGATTTTGATAAAAGAAGTCCAATTTTGAATATCTTATACTAATATATAAAGAGGCCAAATTTGTGTCTTGTATGTATGTATGTTTGTAAGTTTTCACACTAAAACTACTGGACCGATTTCAGAAATTGTTACACCATTAGAAAGCTGCATTTTCACTGAGTGGCATAGGCTTTGTTTTTTTCTCGAAATAATGAGGGATTCCTTAATAAAATGCATTAATTTTTCAAAATTTGAAATGAGAAGGGATGATAGCCATGTATGCAAGAGGGCCCTAAATATGATGGTAAGCAGCAGGGCAGGGAGAGGGCGACCAAAAAAGTGTGGATGAACTGTGAAAGAGGGTATGTGTGTAAGGGGTGTAAATGAAGAAATGACAGCGGATAGAGTGATGTGGCGAAAAGAAACATTTTTTTTACGCTGGAAAATGCCTTTATGCACGCCGATCAGAGTAAAATCTTATCGGCAGTGTGGGACTCGCTGGTAAGCCAGAATACCCACTAAAACCCAGCGATACCCTCCGCATCATTTACTGCAGTACCAGAGGATCGGTAGACGCAGTCTACCCTGGCAAAAAAGCTATGCCGACCCCACCTAGTGGCAAGAAAATGATGAGAATTTTCAAAATTTATAATTTAGAAAATTAATCAATATTTCTTAAAAATACATCGATGTATAAATAATATCTTTATCACGATTTTTTGAAGCTACTTATTTTATGGCTATCCGAAAAAAAGCCAAAAGGATGAGATGCTCGTATATCTTCCAATAAAACAAAAAACAAGCGCTGGAAGTCGCGGGAATGTGTTTATAAAGTTTATACATTAACGACAATTTGCGCTCTAGTAGCTATGACTCTTATGTAGGGTAGAGTTCATTTACATAATACTGATTAGCAAAACAATTGAATATACCAGTATATTCTAATAAGTTTGTTTTCAATGAAACCTACGCTCGGATAATTCCTACCAATAACTAAACACTCACGTAGGTATGGGCAAATGGAAGACAGGTATCGATATTTCAGGTAATATCAATATATTTTTACCCGTCGAAGATGGATTAGCGATAAAAAAGAACTTAACGTATATTCGATATTTTTATGAGAATCATTTACTATTAAAATACATCTTAAAGTATTAGTGCAATAAAAATATAATTTTAAGTTAATTTGAGTTTACATATCTTAGTCAAATCAATATTTATCAATTATTGACTCACTGAAACACTCTTGCACTTAATATGCTCTAACTAGTACAGTAATAAATGTAATACATAATTAATAAAATATTTAATAAGGCCTTAAGGTGTACGTGGTGTAAGTGAAACTTCTCTACCGTATACATATTCACACATACGTTCCTCGTTAACGCGTAACGCGATGTTTTCCTATCGCGTCATAAGATATTTCAGTTCAAAATATACCGAATTTGATTTTCAATAATAATGTATATCAATAACTTTTGGATTCGGTTTACAGACGATTTTACGTGATAACATTTTCAGAAAACTGATGAAAAATTGTTGTATTAAACAATGGAATTAGGCCGATCACGCCTCTCTCTCGTTTTATTCGCGCTGTCGCTTGCACGCTTGTCACAAGCCATACTTTCATCATGCGTGCAGCCCACATTCACCAATTTATAAGAACGTTTCACGTCAATGATATCGATATATTTTGGTCATCCCTACACTCGTGTATATCGCGGTAATTCACAGATGAGTCATATTGTTTTAGGAAATTATTGAACGGTATTTGGCTAGCCCCCGAATATTACGGCAGCGATTCAATAGAAAAAGATCTTTAGCGATATTTACCTGTTGATAATTGTGTTATCTTTTTGTATAACACAAATATAGTAGGAAATATGTATATTTGTTTGTCATTCGTCACGAGATTTCCAGCAAATACGTGAATATCAAAGCAAAAAAAATGTGTTCCATGACGACGTTGGGTGGAAACTATTAAGAGGTAAATTACCTGTTACCTAGGTTAGTGGGTTTCCATCTTAGACTGTACCCTTACTTATCATCAGTTGAGAATGCAGGTAAGTGCTAACTTTTCAACCTATTAAGGTCCCACTTCTGGGCACAGACCTCCTTTCTCATGCTAGAGAGGGTTTATAGAGAATTGCTTACAGAATATGCAGGTTTACTACGATTATTAATTAGTGATATTTAAATAAAGTTGTTTTTTTTTAAAACATAAGTGTAAGAAATGTTTTTGAATTCAAATAGATGAATTAAAAATATTTTATTATTGATTGACGACTTGTCTAAGTTAGTAGTTTTGGACGATTCCAACAACAGTTTAAGCAGTGTAATTGAAATTAGAAATAAGACACTCTACGCAGTGGGTCAAGCGATAACTATTATCTATTTTCATTTTAGGTCAAGGATTTGACGATAAAAAGTTTTTTATTTTGTATATACTTAACACTGTTAAGTAGCACTTGCTATAGCGTCCAACTTTCTCTCTTGCATTCTTTGACTTATTTAACGAGTCCAATCGCTGCATATATATGTAGGGTTCTCCGCCGCCATCGTCATTAATGGCATCCATAATTTCCATACTGTGGGCGTTTGTTGGGTAATGTTGGTGCAATCGAACACTTTACTAATTAACTCAGATTATGTTCAATCACTTAATGTTCCCGATATCAATTTACACAAACTCATTAATAATAATAGCTAGGAAAGCGACAGTTTCAACAGTCGACCGCACTGGCGGGCCGTCACCCGAGAACTACCGAGAGACGCGCGCCGGATCGTCACTTATTGACTGCCCCACGCCGATAGACAGATGGTGCCAGCGTTCAACAGACTATAGCACTCCAACATATATAATAAAACTGGCTTAGTCTTGAAATCTATAGATGGAATAGATTTCAGCAGTAGACCAGCAGATTTAATAAATAACTGGTGATAAGATTAACCCAGTCTAAAAATAAGAAATATCAGAAATGGTTAATATAATATAATTTCTTACATACTTAATTTGATATATTCAATCCCAAAGTGGCTAGTTTCCGACGCCAAGTTCTTGTATTATTGCGTAAATTACTATAGATTGAGACTGGTCAATTTACATTTTAACTGTTTTTCTTAGTTATTAATTTAATTTACATTATGTAATTACTGTATAAGCCTATTAGTGACGTTTATGTTATGTAATGTTGTTTCTTGTTATAAATTCTCTTTCTAATAAATTTAAAACAATATTTGGTACACCTAGCCAAGATGACATTCTAAGTACGATAACGTTACACTTGGAGAACTACAATTTGTTCATATGATCACATGACATATCGATGTGATACGTCATTCCCATACATTTTTTTTGCGTTCTACTGGCGTTAGCGTACTTAGAATGACATCTTATTTACAGGTGCTGGTTATCAGAAAAATGATAGATACTCTCTCCCCGTTTACATCTGCATACATTCTAACGAGTGGCAGGGAGAATGTGTGGTTGCTTTGATCATGTATTAAAGCGACCTTGTGTTATACATGTGATACGTTAGTAGATAAAATTGTTGCTACGTGCTTGCTCACGTGCTACGTGATATTTACATTAAGCATATATATTGCATACTACGATTACATTGCCAATAATCAAACGTAAAAGAAATCACTTTTCAAAAATTGAGCATTCTAATAAATAAGTGAATATACTAGCATTGATTTTTACAGATTTGGAGCAATTAGCCCCTAAACGATTTGCCCTTAATAACTCGCTAAATTATGCAGCAATTATATCTGCTAATTAATGTAACATTTTATAATTAAACCAGCGGTTCTCCGACGCGTCCTTATAGTTCCTAATTTAATGAGTAAATCTGGAAGTCCGTTGTTAGTGAGCATTTACGTTGCGGAAGGTATCACACCGCTAAATTTCACCCGTGGTGTTTAATTTTTAATAATTGATAGTTACAGAATGTATAACAGACATAAATAGAAACATTTGTGGTTTTTGTAATGTTAATCTTTAAATATATATTTATTATGTGCGTGTTTATGGCACTGATCTCTTCCACAGCTGGACCGATTTTGTCGAAATGTTTTGTGTGTCTTCATTGACAGTTAGATTCGATAATAAAACTTCTTGGGCAAACTAATTTTTAAGTCTTGTTTATATATAAGTACAATTTATATGTTATAAAAAATAGTATATTAAATTATTAAATGACGAAGATATGATTTTTCTATCAATTTTCTTTTGACAAAGACTTTGAATGTATTACGTGACATCTCGAGAACGTCTTGTAGCAGTTTATTATAGAAACGTATACAGTTACCCTTAAATATTAAGTTATTGAATGACTAGTGGCAAATTAAAATGCCACATGTTATTTGTAAATTTTAAAACTACTTAACCTTCAAATACTACGAATAAAGGGACATTTTGATTGATTGAATACTGAACATTAATAACCGTGTAACTCGATTACATAATAATTGTTATGTTATCTTAACCGGAATCGCGTCTGGGGCAACATATAAGTTATAAATTCAGAAATGGAGTAAATAATGTAAACACATAACTCAATCTGGTCTAGTTGATTCGCACTGTGATGTAGGTCTTCCGTGACCTACTTAGATACCCACTATCATTTAGTATAAGCTTATAGATAACGCCCCTCCACTTTCTCCAACATGATTTTCGTATAAGTATTGTTTACATTTTCTCCATATTATTAATGATTTACTTGACATTGGTTATGTTTTATATTCATATCTTTATATACTCGTATATACAGTGAACCCGCGATTTCATCTGCGTAGAATGTGTTTATGTTAGCATTTTCATTAATTTAGGCAATTTTTTTACAAATAATGTACGTTCATACACGCACTGTCCTTTGAGGCTGGAATTTCCTAAAATTTACTTCTTAAATACCATAAATTTTAAAGTCCATATTTTAAATACCATAAAAGATATAGTTTGTAAATGTGAAAATTTGAATTTTTTTAATTAATCTCCCTGCAACCCCCCTGCGGATGGAATTTCGTGAAATACGTTCTTAGCTGACCTCTACTCGGCCAAAGGAATATTCCTACCAAATTTCAAGTCCCCACGCCTTATGGTTCCAGAGATATCGTGATGAGTCCATAGATACCTGGATATCTCTTATATTTATATAGATAGTGACGAATAAATACAAACTGTAGACATATCTTTAACATCGCTTACGTGTTATAATTTCTACATTTAACTGTAAACCCCTCAGTGCCTGAAAACAGCTCTTCGAACGGTGCGTGTTGCCAGTGATGACCTACGTCTCCGAACGGCCTCATACGAAAGCTCGAGAGTCGCTCTGCGATGGAGAGGGCTATGTTCGGAGTTTCTTTACGTGATCAAATCAGAAATGAGGAAATCAGTAGCAGGACCAAAGTCACCGAAATAGCCTGAATCGCGAACCTGAAGTGGCAATGGGTTGGGCACGGTAGCCGCTGGAGCCAGGCGGCGCAAGATGGGGCCATGTGGACGTCATTACGTGAGACCTATGTCCAGCAGTGGACGTCCATCGGTTGAAGCGACGACGATACATATTGTCTATTTAGTTTATACAAAAAAAAATATTTATTATACGAAAAATTGTACCGCTCCTTTTATTAAAAGCTCACATAAAAGCTTTAAAGGTTGTTTCATATGGAATGAGTTTAAAAGCATCGAGTTGTGATGGCGTTGGAATTAACATATTATTTGTTTATTTATTATTTTTATTATTGCATTTTTTCTTCGATTTGTCTAAGTGAATATTACAACACACGTCGTAATATATTAAGTATTTAAGAAACTAACAGTAATGCTATTAGTCACCATAAGCCTTCAGCTTTCACATTCTCGTTCCGATTTCTTTTATTCTAATTTGTTGCTTGAAAAGTTGCACAATCAGATATTTTTTTTTCTGAAAATGACTGTTGTTAAACGCGTATTTATTTAATATGGTATTGATATACCTAAATTGTATTTATTCTAATAAATTATACACTAATTATTATTCTAATAATTGATAGAGAGTAGACTTGTGTACTATGCCTGCCAATCCGCAGTGGAGCAGCGTGGTGGGTTTATGCTCTAAAAGCTCTCTCATATGAGCGAGGAGGCCTGTGCCCAGCAGTGGGACGTTAATGGGCTGCTACTTACTTATATTTGGTGTTTTTAGGAGTTATAATTGGTGATCGAAGCGATTTTTTATGTATGTATATAGATTTACAACAAATCGCTTGATTGAGAATTTGAAGTTAAATTTTGTTAATATTTGGATTTAATCTTTCTATATTGCTGTGCTGATAACTGTGCCATGAATCCCCAGACAAAAGTTGTTTAAAAGTTTGTTTTTGGCTAAGAAATTAGGCTTATTTCGCAATAATCCACAATTCAAAATCTACGACGGTCAAAGCCTAATTCACGGACGTTTCGCCTTTCAACTTCAACTATTTCATAACGATATAGCACTACTTTATTCGCGAAGTATTACAACGTTAATTTGATGTTCCTTGCGCCATTCTATAATTTTATTATTATAAATGTTTAACCCTCGCTACTTCGACTGCGTCACATATGGAAGAATACATTTGATTACATTAAAAAAAGGTTATTTTTATTGGTGTGTTGGCGCTTGATTGTGATCTCACGCGATGGTAATTTATGAACAGGGAAACGCGCTAACCTGGTAAGAGGTAAGTCTTTGTAGTAAGTAGCAGCCCATTATCGTCCTACTGCTGAACACAGGCCTATTCAGTCCAAAGAGCGAGGGTTTTAAGATCATAGACCCACCACGCTGCTCCATTGCGGATTGGCAGGCATAGTACACAAGAGCACTCTATTCCATCACTTTCATAGTCTGATGTAAAGGAAATCCGACACGACCGGAGAGAGATCACCGCAGAACCGACGGCTTAACGTGCTCTCCGAGGCACAGGGGTGAGTGAGTGTACTTCTGTACTATGTCTGCCAATCCGCAGTGGAGCAACGTGGTAGGTCTATGCTTTAAAATCCCTCGTTCCTCGGAACGAGGAGGCCTATACCCAGCAATGGGAAGTTAATGGGCTGTTACTTGCTACTTTACTTAAACACATCCGAAGCCTCCCACAAGTACAGGCAGACAAATTAGAAAATATTGAACCCACAACCGTTGCTTATAAAGCGAGTACTCGTACTACCGTTAGCGAGCTCGTCAAGGTTATAGTGAGACTACCTTGAAAAATGGATATCGCTGATATTTTGTTACAACTTTTTACCAATAACTTAATAACTCAGTCATAGGAATACATAAACCCCGTTTTTGTAATATTTTACGTATATGCTCCACTCTTGCTCGCCATCCTCGAGAAATGGCCCAACTAAAGCAAACAATCGCTCAATTTGAACGTGAGATTCAAACCAAACAAATACACTATTCAGCTTTGTATTATATATACTAAATAATATCTGGACCCTATTAGATAGACCCATGTTATCTTGCTGAGTTTGTCAAGGAGAACAGCATGCTTTGCCTTAGTTTGCTATACTTTATAAATCCATATACCTTATGCTAGTTTTTATATACCACAACAATTATTGCTTACCACATAAAGAATGATGTAAGCAAAATGGTCTATCGGAACGTAATAGGTGCTTCTTTTTTACATGGGGATGATTTTGGCGATTTCTCATAAGAAAATTTTGTACAACATTAAAAATGGACCAAAAGAACACATATTACATTTTAATAAAAAAAATATTTTGATTTTACTTCAATTAAAAGAGAAAAAAAATTCTAAAACTTAAAAATAATACAAAAATGTTAACAGTGCGAGCGTACAAAGTACACACGTCAGAAGTGAAACCTCTTTAGGAAACTAATTTTAAAGTCTTGTCTATATTTATACAAATCTAAAACTTTATATTTCCGAGACTTAGGGAGGGAAAAAGGAAGATGTGTTAGGAATTTAATTGTCATTAAAATATTAAGTGTCGAAAATGAATTAACTGAAATCTCAAATGATGAATTGTAAATATAAATGCTACGTGTTTTTTGGCAATATTACAATTTACTAATTAAATTTTGTTTTTGGATTAAAAATTTTGCAAAGAGTTTTCATGAGATATATATTTTTTTATTTTTATGAAAAGTAGTATATTGAAATCAAATCAAAATCAAATTATATTTATTCAAGTAGGTAGGTAAGTACTATTACAGCACTTTTGAATCGTCAATTTTTTTTTTTCACACAATAATTGTAAAGTACGTCTGATGGTATTAAAGAACGACTTAACATCTAAAGCAACGAGGGTTCCTTCGCGTCCTGATCTGAGAAGAGCCCACAATAAATTCAGTGGGGTATTTTGTATTTTTTTGTTACCATCATCATTACAATATCATATTGATTTAATATATTTCAATTCAATCTAGAGCAATTCTTTCACTCCCACGCGTTTCTATCGTCTAAGTAATCTATCTTTTGACAAACACTTTGAATTTATTAAGTGGAATCTCGAGAACGTCTTGTGGGAGTTTATTATAGAAACGTATACAGTTACCCTTAAATATTAAATGACGAGTGGCAAATTAAAATGCCACATGTTATTATTGTAATGTAAATGTAAATGTAATTATCTTCGTGAAAATTTTGCCCTCATGCGCCTAAAGAAGTTTCACTTCAAAAAAAGGGTATGTGGCTCAGGTAAACTTATAGAATATTATGTAAGAATGGATTTTACCCCTCTTTTTCATGGGCATGTTCAGACCTTTACATAATTAATGAATAGCCCTAACTTGGAATTAATGCAACCTTTAAAATCGATGTGTAATTGAGTGGTGCCGTGGCCTGCATCGACATAACATTGACTTTCACAAATGTACTGTGATGTAACGCGGCCTCTGGCGTGCAGAGTTCTACGATTAGGTAAATGTTGCGACGCGCGCTTTCACCGCACTTTCACCAACTGCGCTACTTCCGCCTCGCGACTGTGTTAGGGTTGCCACATGCGAGTTTTATTAGAGTGAAACTTATTCTTACATCATCTCAGTTTTTTTCGTCCATATATCGCATTCCCAAAGCTCATCACCAAAGACTTCGCCATCACGTGAATCCCGACGCCGCCAAACTTTTGGATATCACACGGACAAAGAGTAAACTTAAAAAACAAAACCTTTTGAGTTAGTAAAAGTGCAGTGACACGATATAGTGTATTTATTTTATGCAAGAACCCAAAGAACAGTGTGAGTCAATAGAAATTATAGTAAACTAAGCCTAGTCGTTGCGACTCTAGACTTAGATAATACAATTACACATTAGGTAGATTAGCTCAAAGTGTTATTACTAATTAGTCTTTAGGGCTAGATCGTAATCTTATATTATAAAACAACCATTGGTTGGTTATAATAATAATAAAACATCTCAATATTTTTCGTCCCTATATCGCGTGTTGCATTACAGCCAACTTTTTTTTAGTCATTGCTGTGGTTGTGCCAATCACCAAGCTTGGCAGGCAGGTTGGTGAACGCAGTGCTGACCTTCTTGCAATGATAACGCTGCTGCCCTTTATCGGTCTGTGGCATTTAGGTCAGCTATAGAGATTGGTTATACTGCCATATATCAATCGCCAGAGCCTCGTAGGTAGAAGCAGGGTGCACCGCGTGCAGATGAGTTAGCGCGTTTTTCCCTTCACCCCTTGTGAGCCTCATTACGTGAGACTATTGTATAGCAGTGAACGTCCATCGGTTGAGACGACAACGACTACAGCCAGTCACGGGGTAAAGCACTTGGATGAGATCTCTCACTACTAACTAGACGCCATTGTTGGCAGTTGTCTCTCATTCTTTTAAAAGAGGCTACGGCGAGTTTCACACTTCCTACTTCACATGGCAGGGGAACGTAAAAGCATTTCCCTGCTAAAAAAAACAGGTAAAGTAATAGTCGCTTGGCAGAGCAGGCAAGGCCAATATGGTGAAGCCCATATATTGCCCAGTTGACGGACTACTCGTATGTCGCATTTGTTATAAAATCACACAATTTTTTTTTTATATAAACTTCTCACCTAATTGGCATTAACCCAAGTCTAATTATAGTAAACCAACGTATCCGCACACAAAAGAGTACCATATTCTTTCACTCTCAAAGTGCAGCGAGATGGTAAATCTAATCTAAGGAAGTTGCCGCTTAATTTTTATGTAAGACACACGTTGCGGGTAACGTAGTAAACAAAACGGCGACCTGGCGACGACGCTACACATTCTATAGATGTTACACATCAAGAACATATAGTGTATTTAAAGAAGTTATTTGTTGCAACCCTATTCTCAGGCTTGATTTGAGCCGCTGGAGTCGCTCGTTCAATCGCACAATTCATTACGTGTTTACTGCCGCTTTGCCGTTACTTGGCTTTGATTTTCTTCCAACTTTTAATGGTTTGTGCTATTTAATTTCTAGGACTTATTCGAACTAAAAATGACACTTTGATTGTTAGTTATGAATAATAACTCGAGGAGAATGTTTAAATGAAACCTCTTACTCGAAAACCCAATGTTTTGGTAGCAATAAAACTGTAACAACAGTTAATTATGTTTTTCTCTTATCTATCCCGATCCTGTACGAATAAATAAATAAATAAAATGATAAAACCGTTCTCAGTGAACGTTTACGCTACTCCTGGAGTAACTAGGCCAAGTATGAAGACAGTCAATACCTATAGTTTTGGACATTTTGTGATGAGTGAGTGGTAAATCGCTTACATACGGACATACTTTGTAATCCATCTGACCAAATGGTTATAGCTTCTAATATAAAGCCATAATCGTAAAGTGCATGTTCTGTCCTTTTTGAATACATTGTTGTACAAAGAGGAAAGGGATTCGTTTTATGGCATTTTAATTGTAACCATAAATATAAGATACATACACTATTATATTATAATACTTATACTTTGATGTGGGAATTAAACTGACACTATCTATTTGATACTTAAGTAACTTAGTTAACAGCAGAATTTATACTCGGCGATAATTTGATTATAAAAAATTGCAATAATTCCTTTTCATTCTAAAGTATATTCAAAATCGATTTCGGAGACCATTGGTGGCAAACATCGTGTCACTAGCATTTTATACATAAACTAGTTATTCCTGACGGTATCGATAGTACCTTGTAGTACCAAATCCTGTAAGAATATAGGGATACTGTACCAATTGCCTATCTAAGACACTCTTAATCCCATACATAAAAATATCATCAAACTGGTCCAGTCGTTTACTAAAAGTCTAATCACATACACGCGCGCAGTTGCATAAAGCCTGTTAAATGATTTCTGGGCCTAATATAGCCTAAGAACAGTAACAGAGGATTGTTTCACCTATAACATTATAACCATGCTTTAAAAAACATATCATTAGTATAAAAAATAGTACAGTAATATCTTTAAAACAATGTCTTACAAATTTAGGATTTTATACGTTGGGACCATCGATATGTTTTGCTTTTCTAAAGTACATTGAATAACAAATAAAAACTGATAATCAGATTTCGGTGTTAAGAAAAAATATAAATTATGATAAACGCGTCTAACATATATTAAAAAGAAGCAATAAAGTCAGTATAGGTTATGAAACATGTTGCAAAAATGGGGATAATTTATTATTTATCGATACTTGCCGATACATCGATTCCGATAAAAATTGGTTAAAGCTACATAAAAATTATGTATGATGAGATTGTTCCTCTTTAAAAGTCCTAAAAGAAAGTCTCACATAGAGTATACCTATATTTTAAGTCTGATTCATTATAACCTGTTCTATGGTATTTAAATCTATGTCAAATTAACTGCTTTCCTCTAAATGCATATGAAAGTACTCTAGCAGAAAACGACCAAAAGAAATATCTAAAATTTTAACGATTTTTCAAATGACTGTATCGTTTATAAAAATGGTCGCATCGAAGTAAAATAAAAAGCAATTTGAATTTTAATGAATATAATCAGAGAAAGAAATCGAAATTTTTTTCGATCTTATTTTTGGTGGTCTCGAATTTTTTTTCTAACTTAACCAGTATATGGACTGGAAAGGCTGTCTATTCAGCTTTAATTTGGTTTTGATACGACCATTCCTCGCTGAGTTATAGGACTTTGAATGAAAATGGATCATTTTCTCTTTGTGCATATCTCCGAAACTAATGCCTGTACAGAAAATCGACGGGGGGTTTCTTAAGCTTGAATAATTAACATCGTTCTGTATGTTTGTTCTCGTTAATTCCTAATACAACTGCGCATATTTATACGGGAAAAGAAAGGCTGCACCGCGGGAAACAGCTAGATTTTTTTTTATAAAAGTATAGCTTTGTTATCCGTGAAACTATGTCTTCACAATGAATCGTCATTTCTTACGACACGAGCTATCAAGTATGATTTCAATATACTGATAAGATAAAGCAGTTTTTACAATATAATAAAATTAATTATAACTTTTAATATATTACACTGCTTCTTTTGTTTTCGTAATTTATTAATGTTTATATGTCCATAAAAGTATTTGCTTTTATTAAGTTATTTTAAGTAAAGATTTCTTTTTATTACGCGAAATACTAGTTAAGATATAATGTAATGACATTTCTTTCAATAAAGACATGTAAATCTCAAGTAGGCTATGCATATGCAAGGTATATTCTTAAATATTTTTCCTTAAGTGGGAAGTTGACCTTGAAATTTGAAAAGGCTCACTGCATTCTTACCGCGAATAAACTGTAGTTAGAATAGTGTTTCGGCTTATACCGCCAATCTCCAAAACTTTAATCAAAATGTATATAACCGGTAAAATATGTATCATTATGAAAAGTAAATGTGGATATGTTGTGTGTATTTATAGGTATTAATCGAGTTGCAAATTGTCGAGTTGTTTGAATGACTACTGTGTGCATTAACTGTAATGCAAAGCATACTTTTGTATGAAATTTAAATGAATGAATGATTGTACAATGGGTAAATAACGTATTTAGAGCAAGCGGTCCGCGTCGGGGAGCGAGCCGACATTGGCCTGGTGACCCACTACAGTTTTGCCGACTCGTTTGCACAACTATGATCTCTATCATAGCCAGTATCTGCCATCTGAGCGATTTTCATATCGATTTGCGTAATCGTTCCGTTGTTTGAACTCCGGAACTAACAGTATAATGTTTTATGCATTAGCTGGAATTCTGAATAGGTTATGTATTGTTTCATAACTGTCACGTTACAGAGGTTTTGCAGTAAAAACTACAGGAGTTTTAGCGGATTGTGCACATTATTTTGTGGATATCGGATGACATAAGTTGAAACGCTCGGCTATGAAACGCTTCTTAAAGTTAAATCGGCTCTCGTTAACTAAGGGAGCGCAAATTATAGTCAACGCGTCGCTGCTATAATTAAATTCATTATTTAATATAACTGTTAATAACCTATTGTATATATTTTATACTAGCTGAAACCGTGACTTCGTCTGCGTGGAATGTTTTTGGGTAGCATTTTCATTATCAAATAAGAAACATCGTTTCAGAGATACCGTGATGAGTTATTAGTTTACACCCCCGCAAACCCCTTTGGGGGTAGAATTTTGTAAAATCCGTACTTATATGACCTCTACTAAGCAAAAGGAATATTCCTACCAATTTTCAAGTCTCTACGCCTTATGTTTCCAGAGATATCTTGATGAGTCAATAGATATCTGGATATCTCTTATATAAAAATAAATTTATTTTGAATTATTAATCTAGCCTTAATAAAGTTTTCACTTCAGTCGTCCTAAGCACATCCTATTTTTCCGCTTGAGCCATTAAAATCCAAATATTCTTTATTAAATAGGCTTACTAAGCTTTTTTTAAATAAACCTGTCTGTTTTTGATAATGATTTCCATAGAACCTGGCAAGAAACTCTTTAATAACAGCTTTTATCTACTATGGCATTTCATCCATGCATTTTTCATACTGCTGTTCTTGTCTAATAACTAAGCGAAAAAAACCCTTCTAAAGATAGATTTTTAAAATCATCAACAGCGGAAAGCCAGCCATGAAGAAGTGTCTAGGAGAAAAGCAATATTTCTTATTTAACCTTGTTCTTTAAACTATAAAGTCCACGTTGGTTCTATAAAATTTACTTCAAAACTTCACGGAGGTCATATTTGACATCATATTCTTATATAACATTTTCATGTACATCAGTTTACAAGGCTGCAGGAAGAATTATATACGTGTTTAACCTTTACATATTAATAGTATATGATCGTGGCTTTCTTTGCGAATTTTTTTCTTTATAACATTGTAATAATCTATTCTATAGTTATTTTCTACATACTAAGTTTACTGCTTTTTTATATTTCTGTATGCAAAAGCTAAAAATTACTTAATGGAATTGTTTTCTTTTTTTCGGAACATTTTGCATGGCAGGCTGGCCAATACATCACCTATAAAGATGGTATAGATTTCGTTAGTTTTGTATAAAACCAACTTTACTATTGATTAAAATTAAAGTAAACCACGCTGGGAAGTGATTTAGTTTGTAATTAAGTAGTTTACAGAAATGTTTCACAAAAAAATGCGTCACTAATAAAACACTGCAAAAATACGAATGAAATGAGTAAAATATTTCGTAAAACCTTGATGAGATTGCGGCTCGCAACGCGATATCGTTTAACTCCAGTTAGGCTTAGCTAATGTAATTCACGAACCGGTTTTGGTATTGCTCAAAATTATTCTCGAGTAACCAGCTATTGACCCACTGACACACAAACTGTAGAAGGAAAACAAGTCGGTTGCGTGTCGCAATCGACTCACGGCTAACGAGCGTGCTTCGAGGTGCGCGATGTTCGAGACGATATTCACCAGAAGGAAGAGGAAGTTTTGTCCATATCATTATTTATCTATCTTACCTTATAAGTAACAATCTATATTCTGTATCTGTAGTAAAATAATACTGAGTCATCTCAAAACTAGGTCCGACTGATTTAAAAATTGTTAGTCCTGTCCAGGGTCGGACTGGGCCTGAAGAGCCCGGGTGGCTGACAAGCCGAGGCCCGAGACTAAATGATGGGATATTATCTGAAAATACTGAGATAAACGAAAAAGAAATGCAATTATCAACGATTTAATAAACCAACTATTGAGAGCTTGGTTACTTTGTCCTATTTTTGGATTTTGTACAAAGTGGGGCAAAAATCGCGCTACCTTTTTGTTTGCGTATAACTTTGTTCAAAAAGATTGAAAGAAAGGGTTTAGTTTTCATAATAAGTTTATTTGATCTTTACATTATGATTGGAAAATTATATCCGCTAAATGGTGACCATTCGCTATGCAATTTTCGGTTCTTTTTAAGGCTTTCGTGACATTGTGCAACATCTCAGGCTGAATTTCTTCAATTTCGTGACGAATATTGTCTTTAAGATGTTGAATCGTTTAAGGCTTATTCAGAAACTGTTTAAAACCTCGACTATATGGCCACTTCGACACTGGTTCCGTCTCAAGTTAGACGCTTACTATCAGATTTCCCCAAACTCCCATGTGATACAGAACTAGGCGGATAACACAGGTCTACAGCTAATTTGTTAATGAAATTGTAATGTCTGTTTGTGATGTCCAACTAATACATATTTAGTACGGGTATATCACAGTTTATATGGTACAAACTTTTTGTATGTTGGAGGCGTCATAGTTTTTTTTGCGGAAAAAAAGGCTATCTATCCATTACTTGTAATACAATCCTTACTATTATTATAAATGCGAAAGTATTTCTCTGTCTGTCGGTCTTTCACACCTAAATTACTGAACCGGTTTAAAAAGACATTCGATACACAGATTGTTTAGAGCCGCAGAAATGACTAGCTACTTTTTAATGTGAAAACAGGTTATAAGGGATTTCTTTGTCTGTCGCGATTTAAAAGAAATTTCGTACATAGATAGTTTAGAACCTCAGATAGGACAATGAGTGTTTAATTGTACAAATCTGTAAACTATTTAGCCCAATCCAAAATGCTATTGAGAAAACACAATTCCACTGAAGAAAATTAAAAGAATAAAGAGAGTAAAGATTTTACAATTAGAGATATCGAATAAAATAGTAAAACAGTCTCAAGACCACAGTATATTAAAGGAACTGTATATTATAGTATAGGAAAACAATTACGACAAAATTCCGAAATGGCTAGAGAAATTCTGAAAGGCTTTCCATGGATAATTTAAACAGTAATTTGGAGTTATTTAATTTAAAGAATTATACAATAAAAATATGAGGGACAACAGTAAACGTGTAATCATAACTAACTACATACGTACTTGGTATACATTTGAATCTGTTAAGTAATTCTTTCTGTGATATTTGTCTTTTGACCCATAAGTTTGGGATTATAGGTTATAAACTACACATCGTTTAATTTAAAACATATGAAAAGAATAGTAATACGTTAGAAAGTAAACATAACAACTCAATTTGTAATGTTGTGCTTGTTGGACAAATTCCAAACGGACAGCGCTAGTTGTTTCAGTGCTTTAAATAGCCTCAGGTATTTTATCGCGACCTATTTACGTTAAGACTGGATGGAATGGATGTCTTTTACAACGTATCTAATGATATTGCAATTAGAAAACAAATTAAACGTTGTATTATTTCCTCTTTATTTAGGGAGCTTGTAGTGACTAAATAGCTCTGTAAAGCTATCCTATCACATTCAAGCGATAACTGCATAAATACGTGTAGGAAATAGAGATTTCTTTCTTATTTTGTTTTTGTAGTGATTCTGTAAATTCATCATCATGTTTTGGTGGTACACAATATAAACACGTGCAATTGCTTTCCTCACAACACCTATTTTTGATAACTTTAATGCAACACCACTGCACCAGTAGCTTTCGTTAGACGTAGATGAGTCAACTCAGTTTGCAACTCTTGCAAGTTGTTTGAAGAGTTCCTTTTTATCTTTAGTACGCAACTCTATCAGATATAGGATTCAATTATTACAAATACGAAATATTACGATCAACTTGCATTTTAGACATTTATGTAATTTCAATGATTAATACTATCCATTTATCAACCTAGATTATCGTTTTTAAAGTAATTAAAATGACTTATTGGTCTAGTGGTCAGCTTGTTCGGTGTACTGACATGAGATCCTGGGTGCCAGTATATGAGTGAAGGCCTGTGCTCAGCAGATGGATGTTAATGTGCTGCTACTTACTAGTAAAAGTATAGAAAACATACGGAGTAAATTAGCTGCTACCAGGTTAACTCGCTTCCACCTTAGACTATGTATATCATAATATCTTAGGGATCAGATGAGGTTATACGTTAACCTGTCACCAATAAAAAAATCCGAAATTGAACTAAATGCAACTGGTAATTGATATAACTGCTGTAAAACTACCCACCAAGTTCACTTTCAATTAAATACAGGTTAAATATCTACTAGACCAAGCCGTAATGCTCCAACGGTGATTTCCAACAAGAATCCAGTCATGTGGAAATCACCGATTCGAATCCTGAACATGAAACACTACTTTAAATTGTAAAATTTGTTGATGAAGGAAAACATCGTGAAGATACCTGCATATCCCTGAAGCAAGTCTATGATATACGTAACCCTTTTTACATTCGTAGATCGTAGGCATGTAATTGTTTCATAGTATAAAAATATATTTTGAAAATTAGAACCTGTGTTTTGATATAGAATCCTTATATTTGTTTTAATAAGGATTAACCTTCCGTTATTTCGTAATACGTTTTGATTGCTCTCGGTAATCTATTTTAAGAGGACTCAGCGAAGGTTTGTTTTCAGGAAACAATCATTTCTAATTAGCCATTTGTTCAATGTAATAATGTTAAGAAGCAATAAATCCAAATGAAGGTTGAGAAAAAGTAATTTTTATTATACATAAAGATATATACAATATTAAGATGCTTTGTTTAGTAGCGAGGCCGAGTTATGTTGATACTTCAACGAAGGTCTATGTCTAGGAAACAATTATATACGTCAATTAGTCTATTTTGCTTGCAAATCATATTAATTCCTATTTTTATATATAAAAATGTTAATGTTTACAAAGATTCCTTTCGTTGTTTATCTTATCTGATCTATACAGTCTTTGGATTTGCTACTGTTCAATAAAATGTATTTTTCATTAACGTGTTTCATTTTGCGAAAACTTCTTCAGCGTCATTTATGGATAGTTTAAAGGTTTCTTCCTTTGTATTGAGATTCAAAAGTTCTTACTAAATCGCGTTATGACGATATTTTACTGTATTACTTCTTCTTATTTACTTTTATAAATTAGAACAAATGAAACAATGTTTGCAGGAAAGGTTTCAGTTTTCATAAACTCACATTTTTAACTCACGTTTTTATAAAAATGTATTTGATTTCGAAATAATGAAAATAGGATTCAACAAGCTTTTGTATTTCAAAATGTCAGAATTTTTTACTAAAGTAAATGTAAAGTCAAGTTTTTAGAGCGTTTCGATTAAAATGTTAAGACTTTTTTTTACAGTTTTATTTAAATGTTTTTGTTTTTATATTTATTGCAGTTAAGCATAAACTTACAAAAATACAAAGTGCATATGTCAAAAGTGAAACTGTGAACTAATTTTTAATTCTTGTTTATATTTATACAAATGTAAAACTTTAGATTTACAGGACATACGAGGGAGGGAAAATGAAACATATGTTATAAATTTAATGAATTAAATTATTAAAAATGTAGTAAATTAATACAAATTATTTATTGAAATCTCAAATGACGAATTGTTAATAAAAGTGTCACGTGTTTTTTTTTTATTTTATGAAAAATAGTATATTAAATGACGAGTTGCAAATTAAAATGCCACATGTTATTTGTAAATATTAAAACTACCTAACCTTTAAACGAATTAGCATAAAAACCGCTGTACATCTTCGTGACGCTAATCACGCGTTTCATCCGTAAAAGATCTACCCGCGTGCGCCTAAAGAATATTCAGTTCAAAAACGTAATTCTACGAGTTAGCAGGAATCGATTAAAGTCCTTTTTTCTATGATTCTAACCTAATCCAAAAGTGCCAAGGTAATAAGATTTATTTGGGTCTCTTTTTTTTTCGAAGTGTGTAGTTGCTGTTAGCCCGACTGGCTTTGACAGCGTAACCGAGAGGGGTGGTGAGCGCAGAAGCTCTGCCGTAGAAGGGCCCTGCTGCGTCGTGGGGGAAACGTTGCTCTAAGGGCGCCTCCTGCGAGGATCGGACCTAGGCTTAGAGCATCGTTTGCTGCTGCTGAAAAGGATAATCGGACAGGTGCTTGGGGCGGATGCAAGTTTTTATTTGGGTCTGTGTAGCCATTCTTCGCACCGTTACGAGGTCGTCAAAATATAATCTCTACATATACGTATATTTAAGGCGAGCTTTTAATAACTCAGCCACAAACTTCCGCATACCTTCACAAACGAATTTAGAAAGATTCCCTGTTGGATATTGGACATTTGGAAAACTTGGCTAAAGTAAAAACGTTAAAAAAAAATCCCTGTATTTTACAATATCTGATAATTATTTTCGAGACTAATTTCGCTTTATTATTACGAGTAAAATATTACATATAAAGCTACAAACGTTGTAAAACATTTTACGTGAGTTTTCAATAGTTCGATAGAATGAAAATTAAAAGTCATTTATTGACGATTGAAAGTTTTAACAAGAATTATTGTATATATAGATAGGGTGTGGACAAATAGTACGAATTGAAAAACACATATTGTGCGGCTATATTATTATAATATTGTATATAAATGATGCAATGTGAAAATAAATTAGATCTTGCTTTCGATGAATAATCAATAAGTTTAAATTTTAGTTCATCCAGAATGGTCTATATTCTGTTTAATTTAAATTTCTTGTTGAAATGATGCTATTGGTTAATCTGAAGCGTTTTTTACGCTAATTCGTTTGAAGGTTAGGTAGTTTTTATATATTTGTAAAATAACATGTGGCATTTTAATTTGCCACTCGTCATTTAATAATTTTATATGCAATTTTTCATAAAATGTAAAATAAAAATATTTCTATGATTGACAAAAACACGTGACATTTTTATTTACAATTCATCATTTGAGATTTCAATAAATTATTTGTATTAATTTTTAATACTTTAATGTCAAAGAAATTCATTAAATTATCTTCCTTTTCCCCCCCTCTAAGTCTCGCAAATCTAAAGTTTTACATTTGTATAAATATAAACAAGACTTAAAAATTAGTTTGCCGAAAAAGTTTCAAGTTACATGTGTATTTTGTAGGCATGCACTTTTAACTTTTTTAATGTCACTATTTGAAAATGCCAATATTTCAAAATCACAGATATATTATAAGAAAGAGTTAAGTAATTTTTAAATTGTCCGACACGTTTAATTAGTTTTATAATAGTAAAAAATACTTTCCCTTTGGCACACCTCGTACAGTTTCTGGTTTCTTACATTTAGTTCCAAGTTTTCACCTTAAAAAGTGAACGTCTGCATAATTTAAAACAAATTCGCCGCAACAAAAATGTTAACGAGCAAAACCTTTTTATTCAAACATCACAATTTGTTACGGTTTGTGGAATGGCTCCAAATTGAATTGCGATAGTGTTAATATACCTGTCAGCACTGTGACTGTGACAAAAACGGTTATGGCACAATAACATGGTGGCATTATTAACTAAGGTCAACAACGGTCACAACGTATACAGTTTGTCTTAATTTAGAGCATAAAAGTAAAGTATTTTTTATAGTTGTGTAGATAAGATGACATTCTAAGTACGCTAACGCCTGGAACGCTTAAAAATGTATGACGTTTCATAATGATATGTCACGTGATCACTAGTCATTTGACGTAACGTTATCGTACTTAGAATGTCATCTTGTCTAGGGGGGCTTGTCTGAATTCTCAGAGAAGGGAGATATTTCGTACATCGCTAAAAATATTTTGAAACTTAACAATGAAAATTCAAGTAAATTCCTATGATAAATATTAAAAATGTATTTAATGAACAAATTCGAAAATTACTTGCAAGTTTAAACAATATACTTGATGAATGAAACAGTGTTTTACTAACTATGGAATATTTGAATAAGAGTTAACATAAGTGAAAGTGTGTGTGAGATTACTCTGTTGGTTAGAAAGATAGGTTTTCCTTTCAAGAAAATCCTTACCAATATGAAAAATGCGAAAGTAACTCTGTTTATCGCGCTTTCAACACAAAACTACTGAACTGATTTAAATGAAATATGGTCCAGAGATAGTCTAAGCGCCCGAGAAAGGACATGTGCTACTTTTTAATGCTATAAAAGGATTTCAAGTTATCGCCATTTTTAGCGCTAGAAGCTTGAAACCTCCTTTTTAAGCTGTTGATTCAAAGTTTGCAAAACTTTAACTCTCTAGGATGTAAATTAATAATTCTTATTGTTATTATCCTTACTAATGTTATAAATGCGAAGGAAATTCAGTCAGTCCATCGTGCTCTCATCTCTCTCTCACGCCAAAGCTACTGAGCCAATTCAAATGAAATTTGGTACACACCTAGTGTAGAGCCTCAGAAAGGATAAATCGCTCTCTGTAATGAAACACTGCAGACAGCTCATTAAAGTATTTATACGTATGTTTCTTATTTGTTAAATAATTTGTCTATATTATTAAAAATGCTACCCAAAAACGCTATTCCACGCGGACGAAGTTGCGGACACTTTTATTTTGTTATTTTTACATAAGATTTTATAATTAGAAATTGTAAATTTCTATCTGACTACGGCATCCTAAAGGCGGACATAAGAAAGTGCAGTGTTAAAACTTTTAATCGTTCATAATAGGCATATAGAATCTGTCTTTAAAAAAATCTGTATTTAAAGCGTACCATCAATGTGTTCTATGGATTTTATAATACTTGTATTTAAGTTAATCCTTTATAGCAGTGTAATAAACTTTCATTTTGTATTAATTGTTGATCTCATATCACATTGGACGAGTTAAAGTCGTGACATTATCTTCAATTTTCTATATAGCCTTCATCCCAAGTTAATATACGCGTGGCGCAATAAACCGCTTAATGACCTTAGTACAGCTGCACTATTTATTATGCATTTGAGGAAAAATATTTGCTTACAATCAATAATGTTTGAAATATCGATCTTCGCAGCGAACAAATACAGGAAGAGCTGTTGTAAGTCGGTCGTTAGCAATAAACAATGCGGATCTAATTATAGAGGGCGCTAGAGCGCGCATTTGAAAATAGAACGCGATATGTGGGCCACAGGCGCGCCCGCGCACTGCCGCACAGATATACCTATAACAGTTGAAGTAACCATAGACAGTTGTCTATGGTTACTTCAGAAACCTATCTTTAGGTCGATGTCTTAATGTTAATCCATACATGTTACAAACAGTAAACAATCGATTGCGAATGGATGCGATTTATAAGTCCAAATGACAGTTCACGGAGTATACTTTTTTTTTTAGTTTGGAGAATATGAACTCCCGCTTTTTATTTTGCGGCACCTTTTTGACTTTGCTTAATAAATTAACCTATTTAGTCTTACCTATAACCGCTAAAATACACCTGCCCGGACAGCATAGTTCCCACATATACGTATATGTTATTTACATATATGTACGAACTAAGAAACGATGGATTTATTGCTTTTGCAAGCACCCATATATACACAATTTTAATTTTGATTGTAGTTCTGATTTAAAAATTATTTATTATTATTAATTTTAATTTAAGTTTTGTTTTTGCTCTATGTTTTCTGTATCTGTGATGTTTTGTTATGTTACTAAACTGTAAACTAGGACAAGTGCCTTTAATAAAGATAAATAAAATTACATGGCGTATACATATTGGAAAACTCGTGCGTCCATAAAAATATTGACTCTTTTACGAAAATGTGAGTGCATTCACATTCTTATATAACTTAAGAAATAAAAATAAAATTGCTGTAAATTCTAGTAGGCTACATAAAATTGACAAGTCATTCAAGGGTAACTGTACACACTGTAACTGGTAACTGTACTGTACAGGGTTATAGAAACAACAACCCAGAAGAAGTAACAAAGATGTCCTATTAAATTTAAATGTTTTATCAAAAGAAAGCTAACTGAGAAATCATTCTATAATTTGAAAGACTACTTAGAAGACAAAAAAGCGTGAGAGCGAATGAATTGCTCTTGTGTATTCTTTTTTTTATAATTGGTAGGTTTGAGATTGTAAAGTATATTTCGCTCACCCTCTTATGTGAGGTATTTGTATATACAGTAGAACCTGGATAATTGAGGGTAATTGC
The DNA here is from genome assembly GCA_015832385.1 of Elymnias hypermnestra. Lineage (NCBI taxonomy): Eukaryota > Metazoa > Arthropoda > Insecta > Lepidoptera > Nymphalidae > Elymnias > Elymnias hypermnestra. The sequence continues at coordinate 5,915,605 of JACTOM010000063.1, read as the reverse complement.
CTGGTCTCGTCATGTTTAGTCTGTACAATTTCGGAAAGATAGAGTCGTGTATCTTCAGATCTTTATGTGTGGATCTCTATAACTGAGATTGATACTTCTCGATACGCTGTAAGTGACAGTCAAGCATGTTTACACTCTTGCGGTTGTTATGCGTTGATGTATATGACATTGTTAAATTTCTCATTCATACATTCTCTGTATCAATTATTTAAAATAGGGCGTTAACCTTTATAAGTGAGAAAGATATGACGGTCCCTTGAGCTCTCTTTTATCAAGGCTATTTCATTGTACACAATTTTGGATTTTTTTTGCATCTAATACGATTTAAATATGGTTTTGAACTCTATATAAATTTCAACAATTGACATATCATCCACTATTTAAAGGAATCATTTTTCATTAATCCTTTTTTTAAAAGACAGTAACCTACATTTTTCTTTACTCCCAAGGCTATGAATCCGTTACCTTTTCGCTATAAATACATAAGTTGCTTATAGTTTTCCTTTATATCGCGACATGCTCCGTATACACCTGATTCCAAGTACAACAAGTTTACTAAAATCACGGCACGTGTTCGTAATGACGTGTGCGAAAAGCACATCATGATGTTGAACTAGCGCGATCCGTCACGTGTCAGCTTTGAGGTATGTGAATACGCGTTTACGACACAAGACTAAATATAATTTATCACTCATCAGAAACACTTGTATAATCTTTACATCTTTATGAACATAAAAAATTGTCTCGCAGACGTTTATGTGTAGACAGAGATCCTTTTTTATAGCTAATAGATCAGCGCTTGTCTGTAATCTCATCTGATTGTAGGTATAGCTAAGAGAGAAGCGTCATGACATGGCAAAAGGTAATTTACCTCTGAATGGTTTCACACAGCATCGTATTGTAACGGAATCTTTTTGCTTCACGACATAACTTTATTGGTAAGGTGGAAACTATCTTCTGCCGAAGCCTCCCACCAGTCCAGAAATTAATGCAATTTCTGCATAATCGCAAGTGAACTCAGGAAATGTAGCCTCCAATGCCCCAGTGAGCATCAAAATGCAAATTGGATATGTGTTACCAATGATAGTTTTACAAGGTATTCGGGACAGTAAAGAAATGTTTTATTTATAAGTCGTATAAAACGTATAATGAGATAGTGTCTAGTAAGACTATTTCGATATATACTTCATGATGGGATACGTGGGTTTTTAGTGGGTAGAGACTTGCTTTCATTCTAAAATCTGTTCCAATTGATTTTCTACTTACAAGATATAGTAAATTATGCTTCAAACCAATAGAAATAAAAATATTCATGTAAATTCTTATTAATCGTCATTAGTCTGTCGTAGATTTGTTCAAAAGAGGTTATTGTGGTTATTTGAATAAAGAATATTGTTTAATTCTTGATGAGAAAAGGAGATATATACAATATATTAAAATGAATAATTATTAATTAAATACTTTACACTGCTTTTTTGTCACTTTCAGTAGATAACACTTAATATTAATACAGCCCTTTCAAATAATAACTCATCGCCATCTCATGAAAAAAGTGAAATGAAATGAACCAACGTGAATAAAGAAAGAAGGCTGTTACTATATCATAAAATAACTTTGAGCTCTATATCGTCATTTCTGAGCGATACAGGCGAGTACCCGAGTATTTTTTTTTAATCCTAATTTTTTTAATTGTTACCATTTATTATGAACGGCTATAAGGTACAACGGTAATATTTAATAAGATTTTGTAAAAAAAAAGTTGCCGTACATAAATTTATGATCTTACAGCAATTATCTACATTTCAGGATTTACCGAATTATTATCGCTGTAAGATCATAAATTTATGTACGATAACTTTTTTGATATAATGTTATTAAACATTACAAAAAATAAGAATATTAGGATTTAAAAAAAAAAATTACTCGTGTACTCGCCTGTTAACTTATTTTATGATAAATTAACAGCATTCTAAGCGTTATTCATGTTGGTTCATTTTACTGGTTAAGTTATTCCATGGGTTGTAATCTATAATCTTAAGAAGTTCGTAGTATTAAAGTATAAACTTTTTTTAATATATATTTTGATTAGATATGTCTGTGTAAATATATTCGGATATATTTCAAACCGAGGTTATTACTGCGTAGTAACAGAACAATGAATTCTCCAGTAATTTCCTTCCATGGTACCTCTTGTTCTTCAATGTTTTAATTACGTCATGAGTCACGATCTTTAAAATTTATTGTTTGAAGGTCGAACTATTTACACGATACATATGCAAAATTGAGTGTATTCAGTACGACTGTTGGCGATAATATTTTTACCTTCAGCAGTGGATAACCTTCGATACATAAATTTATTTGCTTTAAGCGAAGTAACACATTTATTCATTTATATACATACTAATACTAAACAGAGTAACATATAATACAATATATATAAATAAAATAGACTTACGTATACATACTAACACATATATAAATAAGATAGATAGATAGAAAATACTTTATTGTACACCACACGGAAAACAGTACAGAAACAAGGTAAAAGAAAAATAAGTATGTTTTTCCCGTCGGGATACTAGCCTTAATCCGGATGTTACTCCCTATAACATGAGCTATCCAGCTGTTTCAGAGATTAACGGGAAAAAAACAAAACATACAGACAGACAAAAAAATCTAAAAAGTGATAGAAGTACCGTAATACATTCACATGTATTCAGTGAAAAGCTGTTAAAATAAAATTAAAAACATGCACTCCAATTTTATTTACTAGTATGTCTAGAACTAATGTATTTATTTTAAATAATGTTAATAGACCTATAGTAGTTTTACTACTGTCTGTCATGCTTATACAAAATAGCTTAGCAAAACATTGCATTCTTGCTCACGATAATCATTTAAAGACGTGCTTCCACGATTTATAACAAATAATATTAGAAATATTTTCTAATACTTGTAATAAACTTAGTTTCATTCGCACAGCGGTCGAAATTCTACCATAATTAAATTAAATTATATGTTTGAACAATATCAGTGTTCTATTGTCAAAGACTATTATAACCCCATATTATAATCCGATTTTAATCATTTAAAAAGTGTTTTACAGATATCGAAACTTTAATAAAATATTATTTAATAGGATAAGTTGTGATCTCTCTACGCTGATGATCAAGTAATACTTGCGTCATCCGTTAATGAGCTACAGGAGATACTAAATATTATGAATAAAGCTTTGAAAGGGAAAGAAATGAAAGTGAATGTAAACAAAACGAAAGTTATGCTTTTTGAACGAGATGAATCTATGATGAATGGCAATATTTTGATAGATGGGGAACAAGTGGAAGAGGTGAAAGAATTTGTATACTTGGGATCTAAATTTACAAAAGATGGAACATGTGAAAGTGATATCGAAAGGAGAGTGAATGCAGGGAATATGGTAAATGGTGCTCTGCATGCTTTTATGAATAGCCAGATGGTGTCTCAAAGGGCTAGACTGGCAGTGCATGCTGGAGTGTTGGTGCCAACACTTATGTATGGTAGTGAAAGTTGGGTATGGCAGAAGAATCACAAAAGTAAAATAAATGCGGTAGAGATGAGAGCGTTGAGAAGCATGAGTGGATTAAAACTGAGTGACAGAGTAAGAAATAGTGTGATAAGAGAACGTTGTGGTATAAAAGAAGACGTAGTGACTAAAATTGAGAAAGGTATGCTTAGATGGTTTGGGCATGTAGAGAGAATGAATGAAAGGAGACTGACAAAAAGGATTTATGAGTCAAGAGTGAATGCGAAAGTTGGAAGGGGAAGACCAAGGCGAACGTTCCTGGACCAAATCCAGGACATTTTAAATAACGGCCAGGTCAAAAGTACTGTAAACCGACGAACTTCTATGAAAGGTTTAATGAGAATGAAAGAAGCGAAAGAGATATGCAGGGATCGTGGCAAGTGGAAGGATGTTGTCTCTGCCTACCCCTATGGGAATGAGGTGTGATGCTATGTTGGTATGTACCTTTGTGATTTAAGAAAAGTTTTTGGTAGGTGTGCATTACAGCGATATAAATTACAAAATGAAATGTAAAATAATTTAAATATAAGTGTAAACACATGATGCTATGTATGTATGTATGTATGTATGTATGTATGTATGTATGTATGTATGTATGTATGTATAAGTATTAATACAGAGGTATGAATAATATGGTTTCATTATTGTCGCCACTGTTATAAGATTATAAAATGTAAAAAAAATAGTTATAGTGGCATAACTGCAATAGTTGGACATATGATATCGTTGTCTTTTTTGTAGATATTTATACGTTCTTTAATACTGTAGAATATTTTTTTGTTTTATCATCAATAGTGATGACAGATTATTTGGTTTACACATTTGTGTTACATTAATGTATTTTTATAAGGGATGCCTATATTTTTCAAACCAGTTCAGGAGTTTTTGTGTCAAAACGTTACACCAGACATACATGCTTACATAAAAAACACAAATGATTCCTCTTTATAATATTAGTTTAGATATGTGTGGGAAGTTTCATACTGCTCCGTCTAAGCAATTTTCGTAACAATCTGTGTAAAGTTTTTGCATTATGTATTAATGTATAGATACTGTAAACTGTCTGATTGTTTATTTTAATAAATTATCGTTTTATTTTACGGTACAGATAACACAAGGAAACCTATCTCTCTCCGAAGGGGATAAACCACTGCTGTTGTAAAACTGGCAAATTTTATTTATTCAAGAAACTAGAAAAACCAGTTCCTATACATTCTTAAAGGTTCAAAATTCGATCCAATAATGGTAGTATCGACATTTTTTAATTATTTATTCGTAAGTAGTATATTGATATGTATTTTCAATATTTACGAATGCTGGCAGATTGCTGATATACAAGCAAATAACGTTGGGAATGTTTAAGCTAACAGGAAATTCTAAGACTTTAAAAAAGACTTAACTAAACCTGACCAGGTTTGCTAATAGATTATATCGACGCTGGACAAAGACAAACTAAAAAGTTTTCACGAAAACCAATAAAAATTATAACTTCCATAAGGACCAGAGTTCTTGGACATTATATTTATATGTAATTCCATATTAAAATTTTGATAAAACAATACTTTGTAGGTTACCACGTTTTTGTTTTCTAACGTCGATATTTATATATTACTTATTGATATCCGTAGTAAATTTCGTCGAGAAATAGGTAGGTGGACTATACGTGGGTATAAAAATAACTTCTCAGATTGAAGATGGATTGTCTGTGCCGCCTACATCGCCTTTTTATTTTTAAACCTATCATCTGCCATTCTTTTGAAAGTCGTATGTTTTTTATTTAATATCTTTATGTAAGGTTCTTTGAACCATTTATTTTTAAGCGAGTTTTGTTACAAAACCTTAGGGAGAAACCATGTACGCGAATATGTCCATTGTAATCGTTATTATCTGTATTTCTTAATAAATATAATTCTTATTTGTACGTCACAGAGCTGCTAGTTAACGGCTGAATCGATTTTGTCGAAGTTTTTTGTGTGTTCAGATGCTTTCGAGAATGGTTTAGATTGACAGTACGATCCGACAAATAACGAATTTACCTCATACCTCCACGAGGTCATTAACTACACTAGTGATACCACAGGGAACAGTACTGTACGTGTGTGTTTCAATAAACTCTACCTAAACGGCTGAACAGATTTCGAAGAATTTCTGCGTGTGTACCAGCTGATTTAAGAATGTTATAGAATTCGAAGCAAAACCTAAAAAAACCGTTAAGAAGTAACGAATATCAGCGTATTTCCACCGGCTTTGAAACGACACGAGTTAAATCGCTTAGATTGATATTTTTAAATTTCTTAATATCTTTTAAATGGAATGTCCTATTTTAATAATTTAAAAGGTATTGAAATGGTCTTTAATAAAATATCGTGTAATGGGCTATTAATACATTTGTGTTAATAGTTTGGTTTGATTATTGTCGGCCCACTTATTAACTTTTAAAATGTAAAGAAGTGGTTATAGTGGCATAACTACAGTAGTTGGAGATAGGGTATTTGGGACTTTTTTGTAGATATTATAATACGTTCTATAATATTGTAGAAAATTGTTTTGTTCTCTCGGCATGCGATGATAGATTTTTTGGTTCACACCTTGGGTTACATTAATGTATTTTTAATAGGGTTCTCTACTATTTTTAATAGTAGCCTGTCCCTCAGTGAAATTGCAGGTTTCTAATGGTGAAAACATTTTTGAAATCGATCCAGTAGTTTTTCTGTGAAACGTTCTTGAAATGTTTCCTCTTTATAATATATAGTAGTTTACATTAGTTGTCCCCGAGACTTTGTCTGCGTAGAGTAGTGTTTCTGGGTAGCATTTTTAATCATTGTGGCTAAGTATTTATATTAGAAGTTAGAGACAAGTTTCCGCTGCAAATAGCTTATTGTCTTTTCTCTGGTTGTAGACTATTTACGTACCAAATTTCATTTAAATCTTCATAAGGATTTCGTCATTGAATTTTAGAATTAAAGTAACTGTCGCATTTTTCGAGTTTGTGCATACATCTTTACTGTATACTATATATGTGCGTGTTTGTTTGTACTAGAACGTGAAAAAATGTGCGTTCGTAATTACCTTAGGCGTGAACAAGCGTGATTTTACGATAACTGGGGCTTATCATAAAAACTGGCAGTAGTGGAAATGCGATCGCAATTTGCACATATAAATGCTTCGTAAATAAGCTAACATTGGTTCTAATTTCACTATTACATATTAGAGAAAGAGATCAAATTAAATAAGGTAGTATTGTGAGTCAACCTTAAAAGAAACATATACTACTTCGGAATGTTTTAGAGGATCAATAGTGTCATACAATGAACTTCCGTAACTGCAGCTCAACTCCTATGGGCGTTACCGTGATGTTATATATCTTATAGCCTTCCTCGTTAAATAGACTTTCAAACACTAAAAGGATTTCTCGAATTGAGCTAGTAGTTCCTGAGATAACCGCGTTCAATTAAACTCTTCAGTTTTATAGATGATCGCTTTAAGGTGAGATTATTTCGACGGTCTTACCTATAAAGAGTCAAGTCGTTGTCGTCTCAACCAATGGACGTCCACTGGTCCACTGCTGGACAAAGGTCTCTCTTAATGAATTCCAATGGGCCCGATCTTGCGCCGCTTGTATCCAGCGGCTGCCAGCGACCCGCTTGATATCATCGGTCCCCCTGGTGGGGGGTCTGCCGACGCCTAAGAGTCAAATATAAAAGACAGTATTTAATTAATGTTTTTTTTTTAATTATCATTTTTTAACGACCGATGAAACGATGGGGCGATATAATCATTAAAATTCCAAAAAGGAGAGAAATAGTTGGATGTCAATCTTGTATGTAAATCTTAAATTGCTTATACCATGATTAAATTTTACTCTTACGTTTTATATTCTAAAAGTTTTTGTTAAAAAGAGATGCCAGTATCGTTTCGGTAGAATCAACCCTTCGAAATGGTAGTAAAATGATCACCAATGGCAAACTTACTTAAAAGAAGTAAACCCTTATCATCTAATTAGTATATCTCCTTTAACCAAGCTTCTGTATTATATTAAAAACATATAAGTGTGCTAACATTTGTATTTAAAAAACACTATCATTAAATAAATTAGAGATAATTAGGCTACCTTTAATCTTAATTACAAAACTAAAGTAATAAGTACAAATAAGGTTAATAATGCAATTCGTTACGTGGTTGATATTAATTTAAAAATAATAGCTTAACAATTAAAATTATACGTTATCTATCTATCTATATTAAACAACAATTTATCGATTTGTTTCTTGCATTTTGAATAAATTTACGCTTGTTTGAAACTTTAAACTTAGATCGCAATCATATTTCCACTTTTTCTTTTATAATCTAACTTAGAACGGTTTTAAAACATTTTCACATCATTACGTTTATTTCGTCTATATAATTTTCCTAGTTCGTTTCAGTTGTAAATACGTATTATAGTGAAACTTAAGTAAATAAAAAAGTTGTTAGTGTTCTAAAAAAATTATATTTCTCTTGACTGCGATCTCAACAATTGGTGAAGTAATGTTACCCTATAAAAAATTTAAATTAAATTAAAAATACTTCATTTAAGTAAGCTTCCACAACACATCAAATACATTTATATACTCTTTCCAATGTACGACCGATAATGATATTAAAGGGCACTTTTCAGAGAAGAACCCACAATAAACTCAGTCGGTACACTTTTTATCATCATTACAGAACGAGGACTGCTTTATTGGTCTAGTGGTTAGAATGTTCAACTACAGAGATGAGGTCACAAAATCGATATTGAGGGGTCTATTAATATTTTCTCAATATTTGCCCGAAGTTGGGATGTTGGCGATGAACTCCACCCCCGTGTCTTGTAGAGTCGGATGTGTTGGATTACCGTCACGTCGGACTATGAGAGTGAAGGAATAGAGAGTGAACTTGTCTATTATGCCTGCTAATCGGCAGTGGAGCAGCGTCGTGGGTTTATGTTCTTAAAACCCTCTGACATATGAGTGAGGAGGCCTGTGCCCAGCAGTAGGACGATAATAGGCTGCTACTCGCTTTTTTTACAGTATCAAGCCATTTTTATTTCAACGAGGGCTACACTTTTCATCATCCAAATAATCCAACAAATTCTAGTGCATTATTTTTAAATATTCTTTTATCCATATTGGAAATATCTAAAAAATGACGTAAATCTTTAAAAAAGGATAGGTATTGGGAAAAGTGGCACCTTAAACAACTTATTTCCATTAGAGCTAACAGGCGATCACATTGTTTAACCTAATTTAATGATACGTATTGTGAGACGCGTGTTTGTTTATTGATTCAATTAAATGCACCCTATACATTATCTCGTATTTATAGATCCTCTGCGTCGAGGGAAAGCTCATAATTTTGCTTCCCCTACTCCATATTGACACCACTACGTTATGCGTGGCCATGTAGCCCTGTTGGTGTGGTATTTTATATACATATCGATAGTACCTACGTATAAAGAGTCAAGTATAATATCCTTTTTTGCATGGAAACCTGTAAAGTATTTTAAAATTTGTAAATGTCGGATATTCTACATAAAAGGTGTTACGAATTTAAAAATATATTAGATATACATTCGTTGTAATGTAAATCTGTATATTGATTAGATTATGAATGTAAGTGTATATAATAAACTGAAGGGAAGCAATTTAAAACTTACTAACCGCGGGATATTACTAGTTATATATAATGAAAGTGTGAGTCTCCTGGAAATTGAATAAAAACATCGCAAACAAATACTTTTGCTAAGGAATATTTCATTTCACTGTATCATTCGTTTCGTTCCATTGCAGGAACGCGTGATTAATTTCGTGCAATTCTGTTTACACATACCGATATGCATTTCTTATACAAACAACGTTGTGATGCCTACAAATCCCGGGTTGTGTTAATTTTGCACCCGACAGGCCTTGTCCCTAACATAATTATACAACTGCATAGGCTGCCAAGATTAATGAACTTTGAAATTGGATTTGCGAGCTATTTTGAAAATAGCGTCATTGTTTCGATCAACTGCAAAATCGCGACGAAATGCCAATACAATTCATGTGATTTTCATTAATGTGTAGAGATTCTTAGGTTTACGCGATAAACTATAATTGGGGTGTTATAGACACAACCGTTTGTTGTACGTGAATACGTCTCGTAACGGGTGATATCTTTAAAATGGCGCGGCTTCTCCACATGCAGCGCTTGTGATGTGTTACAGTCCTTACTTACCGTAATACATTCTTTAATCCGTTAGCTATCCACTGGTAAACTTGAATTTCGGATGGACTTTGTTATCATTCGTATCTTTGAATTATTGTACCTATATATTTTAGAGAGATATTCTCATTTTCAATACTTGTATGGTAGTGTCAACATTTTCCAGTGGCGTCTGTCTTTAAGTAGCTGCTGCTGCTCATCCTCCCATCTTGCATGCTGTCTTCCTCGCCGTCTTTTTCCATCTCTTGGATACCATACCGTGACTAATTTGCTCCACTTCCTTGACTTGTCACGCATCATATGACCTGCCCATCTATTTTTGCTCGTCTATTTGCGAAAGTATATCTATTAAGTTTGTACTTTTCCTTAAGATGTTACTTACTTTATTTTTTAGTGTAAGACCGGTCATACTCCATTCCATTGATCTCTGTGTTGTAGCAAGTATTTCCCGGAGGTTTTGTGAGGGCACAAGTTTAGCACCCGTAAGTTAGACAGGGTAAAAAACATGTATTAAACGTTTTTCTTTTTATTGATAATTTTAAATCTTTTATCTTAATTATTTCTTTAAGTGAGCCATATATTTTAGTTTAATTTATTCTATTAGATTAGACCAATTCAAGTACTCCCTTGCATTTTTATTCTCTAGGTATTTCTTCAAATTATAAAACGATTTCTCAATTAGATTTCCTTTAATAAAAGATTTGATTATTAAGTGACATCTTTGCGACTTCTTCTGGGAGTTTGTTATAGAAATACAGCAGCCTACTAAAATTTATAATAATTTTACTTTTATTTGTTAAGTTATATGAGATGCAAACACTTTTCTTTATAAAAGAGTTAATGTATAACAAATTGTCATACAACATGTCTCGCCACTTTTACCAAATATGTTTGAATCCGATTGGTTTGTAACTTGTCACGACACGAAATTATAAAGCTTGTCGCTGCTTAAATTTGTTGTCTCTACCTAAATTTATTTATGTTAATTTTGCCACAAGGTTTACCGTTTAGAGATAACTGCATGGAACCGGCGAATACTTGATATGTTATATGTTATTTATACGGTTATCTTCATGTATTTCAATTGTGTTGCAAGGTCTTTTTAAAAGACATCCTACACACATTTCCAAGCTATGTTTCAAATAATGCCTATTGAGCAGATAATTAATTAAATTTGACTCGTTGGTGCAGTGGTGCGATTTGCTAGCAGAGGTACTACTAGGTTTGATATGTCTGAGTTTAGACTGTAGGCTTCGGCCGTGGCTAGTTACCACCCTACCAGCAAAGACGTACTGCCAAACAAAGAGATTTATGTCCTGCTACGATTCTGTGTAGAACTTAGACTGTATCATCAAAGTGATGAGATTACAGTCAAGTCATCAGGTGAGATTACAGTCAAGTGCTAAACTGTCAGCAATCATTTAAAAAAAAGTATAATAAGATGATGTCACCTGTTTAGGATATCCAATACCATAATACATAAGCATCACGTACAATGTACAGAGGAATATATGAATGATAAAATGTTTGCATTTGTATCCAGTTATGCACAGGAGAGGAGTATGATTTTATTTTTGTTGAGATAAATTACATTGTAATAAAACTGCTTATTGTTTCGATTACAACCTATACTCAGACCTACCAAATATACAAAAAAAAATTCATTAAAATCAGTCAAGACCACAAACACCGTGACAGGAGATTTATATATTTGTCGGAGTGCAATAGTCTGTGGAACGCTGGCGCCATCTGTCTATCGGCGTGGGGCAGGGTCAATAGTGACAATCCGGCGCGCGTCTTTCCGGTTCTCGGTTGACGGTCCGCCAGAGTGGTCGACTATTGAAACTGTTGCGTTCCTATTATTGTTAATAAGTTTGTGTAAATTAATAACGGGAACATTAAGTGATTGAACATTACAATCTGAGCTAATTAATAAAGTGTTTGATTGCACCAACATTACCCACCAATGTCTAATAAAACAAAACGGAAAATTGATTAAATTGAATAATACCCCTTTATGCTTTCTTTCTTTCTTTTTCCCCGACATTATATATATATATATATATATAAATAATTGTGACTATAAAACATTACGTTTTATGAAATAGTAGTGAGGCGTTATCTAAAACTGTCATACGTTCGTGACGGCTCAGTCTCGTTCAAACACAGAATAAAGCATTCCAATAAGAGTTAGGGAACTAAATTAATTTCTTTTGTTTGATAGGAGTCATATGCTCGGGTGAAAGTGCTTATATTATCGCGTTAATGAACTGTGCGGGTGCTCGATATTATAACATTTATATTCACATACGGTGTACATTTACATGCATAAATAATAAACTTGTAGTGAATATATTTACTTGTACATATGTAAATGTTTTTTACAAGATAAGACAGTTTGTTACATATTTTTTTATCGTAATAAACGAGGAGGACACTGTACTAAATCCCTAGCGAAGTTATGTAATAGTAATGATTTTATGAGTCCTTACCTTTATTACATCAGATAATATCATAACCAAGCTAACATGTCAAAAAAAAAGCGTCTACGAAGTATATATGTCAGAAGTGAAACTTATACAAATATATTCAAATCTAAAACTTTAGATTTCCGAAACTTGAAAGGGAGGGAAAAAGAGAGATATGTTAGGAATTTAAAGAACTTAATTGTCATTAAAATATTTAGTGTCGAAAATTAATACAAATAATTTATTGAAATCTCAAATGACGAATTGTAAATAAAAATGCCTCGTTTTTTTGTCAATATTAGAAATTATAGTTTTTTTTAAGTATTAAATGACGAGGTGCAAATTAAAACGCTGCACATCTTCGTGATTCTAAGTAGCAGCCCATTAAAGTCCCGTTGCTGGGCACAAGCTCAATCAGATAAGAGAGGGTTTTTAGAACATAGACCCAGCAGCTGTGGATTGGCAAGCATAGTACACAAGTGCACTCTTTATTCCTTCACTCCTTCACTTGAATGACGGGAATCCGACACGTCTGGAAAGAGATCAGGCACAGGGCGGATTAACGTGTTCTCCGAGGCACGAGGTTAGATGACATCGCCAACTGCTCAACTTCGGGCAAATATTGAGAAAATCTTAATAGAAAACTCGATATTGATTTTGAATTGACCCGATCCGGAACTTGAAGCCTTTTTTTTATCTCTCGCTGGGAAATGCTTTTACGCACCCCGACTTGGAAAGAGTCGGAAGTGTGGGGCTCACTGATGAGACAGAATACCCACTGAAACCCAGCGGTCCCACATCATCCTAACTTGGGACACCAGCGGCTAGCTTGCGCAATCCAATATGGTGTCCCGGATGAAGCCGAATCAAGGCTGCGGGACGAGGCGCGCAAATCGACGCCTTCTACCGCCCAATTAATGTGCGTCTGCTGGGCACAGGCCCCTTTAGTCATATACTCCTCATGTCAGTACAGTTAAGACAGAAATTTGAGTTCCATGATTACGATGGTAAATGTTTACGACCCACTCGTGACCTAAAACTTAATGTCTTGAATTGGACTCGAACTCAGTGGAATATGCTAACCAATGATGCATTTTTAATATTCCACATTGAATAGAGTCACATCTCAAAGCTAGAGTGCAGGAATGATATCATATATCGCTTATATAGAACTCGTCGAGTCACATTTCAGCGAAGACAAAAACTCCGTTCGCGATTCACCTTGTTTCGCTACGGGGGCAATGACCCGCCACAGCTGGGCGCTGTACGTAAATAGTTCACACAAATATAACGTGCCACTGTGTTAGTGTGCAGTGAAAAATTGCTTTATGAATCCCGCGTAGGTATTTAAACGCTTTTAAATATAATCTACGATTTGTTCTACTCAGTGTATTAAATGGTAATTAAATATTTACATACATAAGACCGTATCCCACATAAATCCTTAATTAATTATAAATACTAACAACTAGAAATTGGTGAAGTGGGCAACTTTTTAAGGTAGTCACATGAGTTAAAAATTATTGACTAAATACGAATAATAACTACTGAAATGTTCATTCAATTTAGTGGTTTTTTTTTTTTTTAAGAAATGTAGCCTAAGCTGCTGCTTTTAATATTAGCTATCTGCTAGTTAAAGTTATGTCAAAATCGATCTAGCCCTTACAGAGATTAGTCGATTTTGTTTCTAAATTGTAACTTCATTTATTTTTTTAAATGTTTAAGATTATACTTTCCGTAGAAATAAGGTTCACCAAGATCATACAGTAACGAAATATTTGCAATGGATAAAAAAAGTGTGTGTATACTTATGTAAACGCGTTAGAAGTTGTACTTCTTTGGCGTAACAAGATTATAAGCTTTTTAAAAACTAAAATTTTGACTATAACTAACTTCAGGGTGTCGGTTTTTTGTGACGGTGTAAAAATTTACTCTCATCATTTTTCCCTAATGCGCCAAAAGAAGTATTACTTGAGAAACTACCTTGCAGAGGTCGTCTACCTCTGAAGTTTACGATTATGATAAAACAAAACCAGATTACTTCTATTGGGTATTGCTTGGATTTTGGCAAATCATTTTAGTTTTTTTTTTATGTAGCTAAAGAACCCCACGCATAAACAGACCTCTGGAGATAATCGCCACAGATTACACACTCAGTTCCGTTACGGTTGTTAATATATGGGGCCCTTTGGTATCGAAGAAAATATACAAAAGCTATTTGTCCCCACTTTTTTATGCAAGGTATAATTATCGTATAAGCGCTTAAGATTAATTGCGTTGCATCATTATATAAACAGTAGGTATTAAACGTAAGCTCACCGGATACCTACTTTAGGCTTACGTAACCGATGGTAATGGCAATACATGACGCGTCGTGAGTCGACCGAGCGTATTTATTCAAAGTTTCGTTTTACAAGTCAATTCACGTGATGTGCTGAATAGTCTATCAACCAGTCTTGTATGTGGGTCAATGTCCATACGACATTTATAGATATCTGTAATACCTACTGTTTTGCAGTACAAGAAAAAAATTAGAGTATTGCTATGTGGACTCGTGGGCACAATTGTGGCACCCTTCATTGGCAGGTGTCATGGATTTAATGACTTTATCACCCCATTTAACATTGATATCGTTTTAATCATATATCTATTAAAACATAATTAAAAAACATCATAAACCTAAAGATTTCATCTTTCAAACGCTGTCTTACAAAATTAGGATTTTGTACTTTTTATACGTCGATTTTATAATTAGTATAGGTCTGGACTAGTGGATATTTACACTCTACCAGCAAAGATGAGCTATTAAGCGAGGAGAATTGCGTTCCAGTACGATACTGTGTATTAACATAAAATGCGTAAAAACAAACGATTATTTATCACATTATCGTATCAAAACAAACGAAATTATCTCAACAACAACTCCGAAACGATTCACAAGTTTATCAGTTTGTGAAATACTTCTATTTGGCCACACTGTTATGAACTGGAAATAGATAGGTATTATAGATATGTCTTTATTTTATGGACATTGACCCATATGCAAAACGATTCAGAATAAGTAAAATATCATAATTATAGGACTTCACAAGAGACTTCCTTATGTATATAAAGTTTCTTTTGTGATTTTCGGTTTGTTATCAAAAAACCCATCAATAAACTTTTTTTGTCTGATCTCAATTCTATTTTTCAATGGTAGTATGTCTTTATTGGTAGGGTGGTAACTAACCTCGCCTGAACCCTGGCGATACCCACTGCATGCTCCAGGCGAAGGTTCTTCTATCAGTGTTGGACCCTATCTGACAGGGTCCAGGTCGAAAGGTGGAAGGAGGTCCTCGAGTCTCCAGCTGCAGGTGTGGCGACGGTTGCAGCGGTGCATGCATTCTTGGAAGATCGGTTTGCCAGGGGGCACGATACCCTAACCTACAGGTTGGTGCAGGTCCTAACTGGACATGGTTGCTTCGGCAAATACCTGCACCAGATTGTAGACTGTGAAGAGACGCCTGTTTGCCGCACTACACAGTAGCAAATTGTCAGGCTTGGGGACCCTACCGTCACATCTTGACATCGCTGATTGGGCTCTCACTCTCTAGCATTGTAAGCGCCATGATTGGCAATGAGTCAGGTTGGAGAGCAGTGACCTCCTTTTGCTGGCGTGCGCTCCCTCAACTAAACCCTTAAGTCGGATTCATTCGGGGCGTCAGACCCCACACCTTGATGATGAGGGTTCCGCTGGGTTATAGTGGGTATCCTATTACGACCAGCAAGCCTCACACTCCCGGGTGTAAGTTTAGATTTCATCTGGCATGCATAAAGAAGAAAAAAGAAACCTCGGCTGAAACCTCCCACCACTACGTACCTATGCAAATCGGAAAATACAATTTCCCATATTTGCCTTGCCGGTAACTGTAGCCAGGACTTTTACTAGCGAAGCAAATACTAAACTAGCCAATGCATCAGCGAAGTCGTCTCAATGATGATTGGAAAATCATAATTAATCGACTATGGATGTATTACCGCTAAAACATTGGTGTTTTTAACATCACAAATCAATGTCAGTAGGATATATAGATACGTATATAGATTGTATTTATAACTTATTGTTCCTCTTGGTGTTACCCAAGTATATCCCGATGCCTTGGAGATATGGAGAAATTCGTACCTGTCAACCGTCATTGCGAAATAAGCCACTTTTAAGTTAATCGCGATCAGTTTGAATGAACTTGTAGTGTCTCAGTGAGTCAGTTATTGATCTAAAATCATCTTCACGTTATTGCATTTCTATTGAAACTCAATTAGGACACATTGGATGGATTTAAAATGATTAACGGACAAAGGTAAAAACATCTTTGCGTTTACCTTTGTCCATTCAGTTATCACTAAATTTACAATGTCGGAGAATAAGAGAGAAGGAGCATAAAGCATAGGGGCGTAGGGTTCTCCGCCGACATCGTCATTAGTGGCATCCATAATCCAATTTCCATACTGTTGGTGCAATCAAACACTTTACTAATTAACTCAGATTATAATGTTCAATCACTTAATGTTTCCGATATCAATTTACACAAACTCATTAATAATAATAGCTAGGAACGTGAAAGTTTCAATAGTCGATCGCTCTGGCGGACCGTCACCCGAGAACTGGAGAGACGCGCGCCGGATTGTTACTATTGACTCTGCCCCACGCCGATAGACAGATGGCGCTAGCGTTCCACAGACTATTGCACTCCGACAAATATATAAATCTCCTGTCACGGTGTTTGTGGTCTTGACCGATTTTGTGTATTTGGTAGGTCTGAGAATAGGTTGTGGAGTATTTTTATTCTTCTACACTCACGTCGCATTTTAAAAAAAGCGATACAGAATTGAGTGGATCAGCTAGTGAAAATAATACCACGCAATTTCTACACTACTATTCTTGAATGAAAGATCGATTTTTCAGATTATTTATTATAACTTTGTTCCTATTATTAACTCTAGTCTTAATATTTCGTTGAAAAAAACGGGATTCTAAGTGTATAATAAGATGATGTCACCTGTTTAGGATATCCAATACGATAATACATGTAAGCATCACGTACAATGTACAGAGGAATATATGAATGATAAAATGTTTGCATTTGTGTCCAGTTATGCACGGGAGAGGAGTATGATTTAATTTTTTGTTGAGAAACATTACATTGTAATAAAACTGCTTATGGTTTCGATACCTGACTGACGGAAAGATATATGTATATGAGAGGTTATTACCTAGTTTTCAAGGTTTTGGAACACTTTTTCTTAAATTTAGTAGACTTTCTATCATAATATGTATTATTTGAGTTCATCGTTGGGAGGAGGGGTAAAATTAATTACTCTAGTTAAGTCATAAGGCTAACGAACTTAATTATTTGACGATCTAACACAAAAAATTCGAATCAGTAATTCTGAGATTAACATGTTAAACCTTACAAACAATCTTTAGCTTGATAATAATTAGTCTAAGATAAGAATTACACAATATCATCGTCTGTAAATAGGCGTCATTTTCATTTATATTTAATATTTTCAGTATTATTAATATATTTGAACAACCTTTAACATTTATTCTATAATATGTTAAGTTGAGATACATTTTAAACTATTGGCTATTATTGCTTTACTTAATTTCTTTTGTATTTTTTCCAGATTACGCTAAAAACAAGGGAAGAGACATGAACGCGACTAGGGGCTGTCACTCCCATCAAGCAGGGTAGAGACATCGAAAGGTGAATATTAATTTTTTTCACCTTCAACTCCTGAAATTATGAAGGATAATTTCTGGGGTCCATAATATTAAAATCTAGTTCAGGCGTTCGTTTAGATAACATTTGTTTAAAATTTTGGCTTCTAAACTTACTAAAAACATGAAACTTACGCCTGTTCTGTTCAGGGTTCTTTGAAAGAATTACATTTCGATTAGCAGTTAATAAAATAAAAACCAGCATTTGATAAATTAGTACACGTTTGCTTTAATGATATTGTTCTCGCCGTCGGTTGGCTATCAAAAGACGCCGCCCTAAAGGCTGGGGCCCATTGCAGCTATAGGGCCAGCTGTCAGCCAATTCGTCGGCGCGGAGGGGATGAGTCAAGGGGAGATTCGAGAGGTGCCGAACGGCTAGTAGGGCAGTGTCACCTACCTCGAGTCCAGGCGCCCCTCTCCTCGAAGGCGTCGACTCCGGCAGGTGTCTGTTCACGTGGATGTGTGTACTGTAAAGTGTGGTTGTGGGATGTACAGAGTATGTAACCTGCCAAAGCGTCGCGGATGTCCGTGATCGGCGACACTGGTTTACTCTTCTGTCCCTGGCTCCAATGGAGGGAAGTCTGTTGCGTCCAACGCGTCGAGGATTTTCCCTATATCCTCGAACCAAAAGACGCGTGGGATCCCGCACTTCCGTCCGCACAAAAACTCAAAATCTCGCGACGGCCCTAGACCGCGGCCGTCCTCAAAGCGTTTTCGAGTTGAACCCCTTTCAAAAAAACCCAAAGGATTCCTACCCACAGATAAGAGATCTGACAGACTATATCGCGCCATGCCACAGAGTAACTATAACATCGTGCGCGAACAGATATATATAGCGAAAGTAGTTCAAGATTAATAATATATACATAATTGCTACTAGATAGGTCAATCATAGCTCTAGCTCTTCAAATATGAGAGTGAAGGAATAGAGAATGCACTTGTGTTAGCGCTAACACTTGTGTACTATGTCTGCCAACCCGCAGTAACGCAGCTTGGTGGGTCTTTGCTTTTAAAACAATCTCTAGTATGAATAAGGTCTTTGCCCAGCAGTGGGACTTTAATAGGCTGCTACTTACCTTTTTATGTCAATCTTAAACTGACTTATAGTTTTAATTAAGGGATACTTTTGATACATGGGATAAAATTCATACATAAATGCACATATCTACAATCTCATAATCCGTTGTTTCTTATTCATAAACTCAGAATGATAAAGCTCGAGACAAACTGCTTTATATGCTCTCTAAGGCACTCAAAGTAATTTATCGATTATATTTAATTTTTAAATAAAAAATTACATTTTTATCAGAGCGTTAAATCATGTATCTGTTGATTTTTTCCTGGACATACCAATATACCAAATATCTATTAATTTTCTCTGTATGTTAAAAGGTTTTTGAAGGGTCTATATTTCGATATTGAGGTCATTTATTGTAAGAATACGTTTGTCACAAATGCCACTTAAGTGATTTTTAATACCGTTTGTAAATGGCATAGGATAGGTTTCATTTAATTTATAAAGAAAGAATTGGATGTATGCCGTGCTTTAAGACCCGCAGACAAAGTTACTCGGATTAGCTATTTGCGATATAAAAAAAAGCTTTCCGTTTGAAAATGTTATAGCCCCAACTGTTGTAAGTCTATCGTAAAAAGAATCCACACAACTGCATAACATGATTACGTATAAGTGTACAATATATGGATGCACCAGTACTACGAGAAATACCTAAATTATAACATAAGCACTTTACTTTTATATCACTGTTTATGTAACTTCATAACTTCGTATTAAGTTGACCGTCTGTTGTTATGAAAAAGATTAACTCGAAATGTGTCTTATTTTCGTAATCATTTAGCAACTCTATGGATATAAATATTGGGACTATGAAATTTCTTATCAGAAAAACTCAATATTAAATTATCTACTGAATCGATGCAATCTCGAATCCGCGACCTCTTAATTAGTAGTCGAAGAAGTTGACTACTAGACCAATATTCATTCAAAATATAAGCGGTAACGCCTTCTACCTGTATTGCAGTTGAATTTTATCCACTTTTTCGGTTATTAGCACAATTACAGTTATCCTGGATATAATAAGAAAGATCCTATGAATCATTTTGCTAAACATTACAGTCGTTAAACATATTTGTAATTCGATTTAATATAGTAAACATTTTGAAATGCGCCATTTCATTATGACGTCAAAGATGAAAATGACTTTTGTTTAGATAAATATCGACATCATCAATGATGGTCGCAGCCAATATATCTCTTTCAAATAAAAGTTGCAAGACAGATAAACGTATGTCTATTTCAAAGCTGCAGTTGATAAAACTTATTACGCATTTATTTACGCCCGGGTTTTCGAGAAGAATAATTCCCTCAGTAGTTATCAGTGCTTTAATTCATATATCAAGAAACCGAGATTGATTTGTAATATCTAGAAAGTTAAAATTTAAGCACATTCTTGGAACATTGACGATCTTATACCGACCAAGAAATATATGATCGAGTAAGCTTTAGACATACATACGATTATGTAATGCACATGACTAGTTCTCAGGAATTTGCGAAAATCGTATCCATACTCAGGTTAATATATTATTAACGTTGTATTAAAGATTTTGTATTTTTTCACGAAAACTATACTACTAAAGCTACTCGAGACATATTTTATCTATCTGTTTCGAGCTCACAATAATAAATGGTAGGTAACCGAATACTCCAAATATCATTCCCTGATCGTGTCCCAAACTCTATATTTTAATTATGTTATATAATTAATATATGGTATTTTTTGAATTTGACTAGTTTAGATCATTATTTATCTTAAGAATAGTGCATTTAACAGTACATACCCTTTTATTTAGGTACCGAGTAAAAAATTATTAGAAAATTTCATTTTTATCTAGGTTCCAAAAGAAAGAATCATTTCCTCATTTGTTACTAAAACCTCGATTGTACTTTTAAATCGGATCGTAGGTTGCCGCGCTCATAATTTTTTTACAGTTGGCAGCATTGTCAATAAAGTCATACTATCATTGATACAAGGCGGGAAAAATATGTGTTGTTGTCAAATGGGTTTAAATTAATTATTCAAATATTACATTTTTATATCTCATTCTCTCACACCATTTGAATATAAGGTAATTATTTTATTTGTAATCATTATGATTTTTCACATGTTTTAAGAAGTAAATATTTTGCCTTGAATGGGAATTTAATTTGAGGTTATATTTGACTAGTTTTTGTAGGTTATGTATGATTTTATCATTCCCTCACTATTCTATTAATGAGGGAATGAGAATTTATGAGGGAATCACCACTTTATTTTCGTTTAAATCAAGAAAAGCTGGGGACCACATAGCCGCTGAGATAAGTTACTTGAGTACTATAAATTAAATTGACATTTTTCGCAAATTTGTGAGAACTACTCATATATACTCGTTCGCCTCGCCCAATCACACTTTTCCTAACACTCGTCACCTATTTGCCGTTTAAACCAATTGCTACACTATCAAGCGCGAACTTCTTAATCTCATTACAAGTGAGAAACCTTTAATCTTTTTATATAAGAGTTAATAGGCGCTGTAGATTTTTCACAAACTATATTTTAATATTCTTTATTGGTCACGAATTTCATTTATATATTGCATTCGAACTACACATAGCGAGAGTGAGAACTAATAGGTAAAGGAAAAATCCATCTGTTTACTCAAATGGAACCCACAAATACGCGTAAATTGTACTATCCACTCTTACCAGTATCGATTGAGAGGCGTCATGGGTACACTTTAGTCGCTAAAATCAGATCGTTGATCCGAGAATGTACAAGTACCTACATAAAGACTATAAAATGTGTTATTTTTATAGCATATACGTTTATTTGTAATCAAATTAGATCGTAAAATTTGATGAGATAGTGAAAAGAACTTCAAGTCGTCTTATATACTGGATGGTGTTTTTCAAAGTTTGCTCATAATATGTCTACGCCATATATTTTATTTACATTCTTTTGCGACGGGAGCGCTGCCTCTTCAAATTCGATGAGCTTACGCTAACCTCAATACGACAACGATGGCCTTAGTTTAGTTTATATTAATAATAGCAATGCCCTGCGGTTTCACCAACTTACCTCTTGACAGTGGAAGGTCTAGTAAGTCGGACAATAGATTTATTTTTGTTAACATAAAAGTTAAAATATACAAATATGTGTACTGGATATTCCAGAAGAACTGTGCTAATGAATAGGAACTGTAATTCTGGAATACAATCTTTTCTGTCTTATAAGTGTGTATGATGACATGTGAATAAAATGGTACACTGCAAATTAAATATGACCATAGTAATTGTGATGGGAGGACCGAATAATATAATGAATACTTTCCAAGAGCTGTATTCTCTTCCAATATTCGTCAACAACTCATTCTCCAATTACCCACACTCAATAAGAAAACTAGTGCTCACACCAATTGGTGCAACTATTTAAAAATAAGTCAGTGCACCACTTTATTAAATATTACACAGGCGCTGCCATAATACTCAATAGATACTTCCGCAATAGTCAATATACGATGTAATCGTTGATTTTCTTTAATAATTAAAGTCTCAAATAATAATATAACCCTTACAATAGATACAGTCTTGGATGGAAGCTCGATAATCTTCTGATTACAATACATCTCTTATAGTTTCTACACAGCATCGTATCGGAACACAAAACTTTTATTTATTTATTATTTGGAAAACAAACAATTATCATATAACTTAAAAACTACATTACAACTAAATACATAAAAATTAGTGAAGTTTTCACTAATTACTAACACATATACATAGCTATAATGGATTAGAAGATTATAATAAAGTTATTTTATGTAAAATACAACGTATATAAAAGGCAATTAAAAAGTTTAACACAAAAAACAAAAAAAAACTTTATATTAAAAAATAACTTGTTTGTTGTTAATATTAATTTGGACTGACTGCCTCATTGGTCTAGTGGTTAGCATTTTCGACTACAGACATGAGGTTCTGGATTCGAGTCCCGGGTTTAAAATTGATATTGAGTTTTCTATTAAGATTTTCTCAATATTCGCTCGAAGTTGGGAAAAATTTGGCGGTGTGATCCACCCCCGTGCCTTGCAGAGCACGTTAAGCCGTTGGTCCTGCGCCCGATCTCTCTCCGGTCGTGTTGAATTGCCGTCACGTCGGACTATGAGAGTGAAGGAATAGAGAGTACACTTGTGTACAATGCCTGCCAATCCGCAGTAGAGCAGCGTGGTGGGTCTATGCTCTAAAACCCTCTCTCGTATGATTGAGGAGGCCTGTGCCCAGCAGTGGGACGTTAATGTGCTATAAGAAAAAAAATAATTTGGAAGATTTGCTAGGGTAATGATGCGAGAACTTCGACGGCCTCGTTGGTGCAGTGGTGCGAGTACTAGATTTGCTAGCAGAGGCCCCGGGTTCGATCCCCGTTAGGGCGTATTTAGGAAATTGCATTTTCTAATTTGTCTGAGTCTGGACTGGTGGGAGGCTTCGGCCGTGGCTAGTTACCGCTTTACCTATATATATATAATAGTATGTCTTTATATGTATTTTTGTACCTTACATTTCAATCCCCACATACCCTATGATTAAGTTATTGTATTGTGGGTATATAAAATTAAATACGGAACACGACACGCTTAATAAGGTCGGTAAACTTTTTAGTAATGTCTCGCGGAAAATTGTTATTGTGTGCTCGTAGTGCGTGTAGCTTTACATTTGTGTGTATTTGTGGGGGCGAAGAACGCTCAAGGGCAACCGACGGGTAACGACCCCATCACGCACCTTAAGTTCTACGTACCATAAAATATGCTGATCGAAGACTTCGCGATAAACTAAACTGTTTTCAACACATTTAGTTTAATTGTACGTATACTCGTGCGATCTATAATATTGGTTCAAGAGAGTCACTAATCGCTAAAAAGTTAGAACACTTTCAAGAACTTAAGAAATATTAATAAAATTTTTATACATTCTAGTAGGCCACATAAAATTTGCAACTCATTTAAAGGTAACTGTATACGTTTCCATAACAAACTCTCAAAAGATGTTTTATTAAAAGAAAACTAATTGAGATTTTTTCTGTTATCTAGAGAATTATTTCAACGATAAATAAGCATGGAAGTGAATAAATTGCTCTGATCGATATAGAGTAAATTAAAAATTATGTTGTAATGATAATGAAACATAAAAGGAAACCAGCCTTGTGGTGGGCTCTTCTCAGAACAAATCGCAAAGGAACCCTCGTAATATTAGATTCTAAGTCGTCTTAAATATTATCATCACACGTACAAATGATATGGGAAAAAATATATTTGACTATTAAAAAGCAAAAGGATTTGAATTGGATTAAAAAGGATGTGAATTTGAATTCGTTTGTTGTCCACAGATAATGTAGCACCATAATTTCTTCAAATTTAGTATCTTTGTAAAAAAACATATACATATATAAATTTTCTACAAATGTTTAAATTTATTATGTCTATTCGCCTCGCCCGACCATACTTTTGGTAACGTCGTAACGTAACTCTCGGCACGATTATTAAAAAAATAGTATAAATTATTTAAAAAATCCCATAATTAAATCCAAAACTTTTTTAGGGAAATGTTTTGGATGATTCTATTTTTTTTAATAATCGTGGCGAGAGTTACGTTACGACGTTACCAAAAGTGTGGTCGGGCGAGGTGAATAGACATAATAAATTTAAACATTTGTAGAAAATTTATATATGTATATGTTTTTTACAAAGAGGCTAAATTTGAAGAAATTATGGTGCTACATTATCTGTGGATAACAGACGAATTCAAATTCTCATCCTTTATTCACAACATTTTCTCGACCTTTTTCAAGAAAAATATGCAATTTTTAACAAGTAACAATTTTATTTATAGGTGCTGGTTCTTGGACCGGGAGTACATAGTATGGATGTCAGTTTCAACAATGTACTGGAAGGGACTCGCCAGTACTTTATGGGAATACCAAAGCCGGCACAAGCAGGAATCGGCCAACAAATGTGGCCAGCAAGTGCATCGACAGAAGAGGGAACTCCTGCTCTCTCTGGAGCTCCAACACCATCTTCACGGCCACCTTCCGTTGCTGCTGCACCACCCGTAACGCCTTCGTCAACACCTGTTACAATTCCGCCTCGCCCACCATCTGAACCTCTTGAACCAGAACCACATATTATTCATAAAGCCACAGTGATGAGAGAAGCAGCAGAGAAGCGTCGTGAACAACCTGAAATTGAAGATGAAGAAGAAGCTGGGGGAGCATTATCACCGCCATCGCATATAATACGAAAACCTACTCCTCATACGTTACCATCACCGGCACCAGCTCCGGCGGTACCGAGTCCATCACCCGCTCGCCCCCCTTCTGAAGCGCCTATAGTGATTTCTATGGGTGCTGAACAAATTGATTCTACAATACAGTATCGCGCCCCTGTACACAGAGTGCAAACTCCGACTGCGAGAACATCTGAACATTTTACTTCAGGGCGACCTTTGGACCATTACACCGTATCTCGTCCTCCGGAGTCTTATGGTCGCTACCAATATGAATCTGCTATGAACGAGACCGGGAGAAACTCTCTTGGACCGCCAGTTGCTTCACCCCAGCCTTCAATGCCCTCAATACCACCTCGCCAGAGTCCCCAAACATATGCTAGGATTTCTAGCTCCATGCCTCAGCATCCTGTTAATCGTTTGAATGAAACGACATCATACAATCCTCCTACACAACGTTATGCTCCTACTCAGGCACCACCTCCACACAATGATCGTGTCCCGCCTATTCATCATCCACATCATGCGCCGCCTACTAAGAGGATTAGCTCTTTTGATAATCGTGCTTCCCCTGTGTACAGTGCAGTACCTCAACGTCACGAATCTTCTTCACAAATTCGCCAAATTCCGCAATATGAAAGACATCCAACCATTCCTCAAAGAAAGTATGATCCCCAACAAGTGTATTCTGGTTACCGACCAGCAGCGTCAGCATCTCTACCTAATCAAAGAGTTGATTCTCACCAACAAGTTCAATATAAGCATAGTACATCTTACGGGATTAGGCCAGCGGATAGAGCGCCTCCGCCGCAACCTCCTATACAGTCGCATGAAATGGCGCGACTAGCCCAACGTGCGGAATATTCCACCAAGATAAGGACTGTAGATTCGAGAAGTAGTTACCCATACGCTTCTCCATCTACATCTGCAGTTAGATACGCTTCAAGTACACCAAGTCAAGCAATTCAAAATACGCTACCACATTCACAATCTCTTTCATCTAGACCTACATATCGCACAGCCGTAGCTCCGAAAACAAATAGTGATTTTGCAATTTCATCAAATCATGTACAAATTTCTCCTTCACGCTCAACGACAAAGCCAGGATATCCAAGTCAACAAGCCCGTATGACCGTGTCCGTCACATCTTTAGTAAATCAAATGAACCAAACTAAACAGAAACGTGAATCACCATTAGATTTATCTGTTAAAACTGTGAAAAATTCAGCTGATTCATCAACAACTCAAGATGATATTATTGATTCGGCATCAATGAAAAATGAGAATGCTGCAGTTCAAGCCAGACCATCGTCCAGTAGTCGAAATTCCTCAATCCCAGGATATGTAGCTGCACATAAAGTAGATTTTTCGCCTGATTTTGCTCAATACAGAGAAAGAAATAACCACCAATATACGGCTGCAAGCCATAATATCCGCTATAATGGAGCATACGACTCTCCGAGGGCAGGTGCAGAAACTTATCATACTGAACCACGTCATCAAATGTACCCAGAACGTAGTAAATACAATGGCCCAGTAAACAGAACCGACTACGTACCCCGAATAGATCTCACTCGAACAAGTGCTGATGATCGATACGCTGAAATTAGGAGACGCGATGATCGTCACTTAGTAATAGATGAGCGAAAACGACCAGTAGGTCCTATAAATAGTAACATTCCTGAAAAAATTGTTCGTCACGAAACATGGACTGCTGATAGTCGGATAGAACAAATGACACAATCAGCAAGGGAACAACGTGAACTAATGATTCAACCCGTATATAGCTATACAAGCCATAAAAGGCTTGAAGCGATTCAACATGACCAAAAGCGCTCCAGCAGTTCTATTTCTTATCGTGAACATCATCATCACCACAGATTTTCTACTAATTCCATTCATGAGATGGGAAATAGAGAAATTATTGACTATCATCCACATTATCATGAAAAGGTACCAACCAATAACAGTCGTCATATAATACAAAAGATTCCGAGCCATAGAGACTTACATCCACACCATTTGTTACCCCAAAATTCTGCACAACCTGCAGACAAGAAAGTATTAAGCATATTAAGAGAGAGTTTAGAGACAAAACAAACAGGCTGCTTAGAAACCTCTAAACCAAGTGGCGAAGTTCCTGATCTCATTGTGATAGATGATGTAGACGATTCTGTGATAGAAATAACAGATGATGACGTAATAAAGGATCATGAAGTCAGTGCAGTGAAAAGTGTAAGTAATCTCAATACATCTATACCAGGATTAGGACATCATATAAAAATGCCAAAGGCTGTGGATTCCTTACCAAGAGATTCTGATTACCAAAACTTTGACAGTCCCGATTCTAAGAGAATATCGCCAGAAAATGATGTAGCTTCCAGAATAAGAACCAAGGCTGAACTGAAAGTAATGCCGCCGTCGCAAGATAGTTCTTCAAAGCTTGACACAAAAACTGAATCTGCACCTGTTGAAAATACTACGTCTAAACCACTTCCAAAATCACAAAAACAACATCTATTTAATCAAATTCGTGAAGATAATCTCAGATTAGAATCGGTTATTAAAAATGAAAAACCCCTCAATAGCAACATTCCAGAAGTAAAAATAGAACCTATGAATATCGATGAAATTGAAAGAGATGCAATGTTACAAATAAAAACCGAAGTCATTGACGATAAAATGCTTTCTGATAAGGAACCAGAAAATAGAAATGCAGAGGGCTTAGACATGGATTGGGCTAATGCTTGTGACAGTTTTATGGAACAGCTCAAAACAGGATGTCATAAAAAAAGAAATAATAAACGTAACAACACTTTAGACACAGAAAATGAGGTTTTAACTAGTCAAACATTCGAAAACGACGAAATTGCAGAAGATGTAGCCGAGCGCACATCTGAGTTGGGCATGGAAGAATTGCCACCTATAGTCGAAATTAAAAAAGAACCTCTAGATGAAGAAGAACAGAAATTACAAAATGAAGTAAGCCTATTACAAAGTGAAGTAAGCTTATTACAAAATGAAGTAAGCTTGTTACCTAATGTAGAGTCTTCAGTAAACCCCAAACAAAAAAACAAATCTGAAAAGCCGAAGTCTGAAAGACAAAAAGACAAAGAAACTGATAAATTAAATAAAAACAAAGGAAACGTTAAGGGTAAAACTAAAACTGTAAAAAAGGATTGTCTGTTAATTGATGAATTGGCTATAAAGAAGGAAATTGAGGACATTGAAGTAGTTAAATCTATAATAAAAGACGAATTGGAATCCACTGATGATGATGAACCCCTGATCAAAAGCAAATTACTTAAGGATAAGCAACATAATGATCAGTTAATGAAATATCAACTTTTAAAGGACTTATCAGAAAAGTCTGCATATGTTAAGTTGGAATGTTGCGATGAACGTATGAACAATGTAAGAAAGTCTCTAGATTCAGATCATAAAGAAGAAAAACACAGTAAAGCAAAGACAGCACGGCACGGAACAAAGACAAAAGGAAAGTCATTATCGACCGAGAATATCAAAAACGAAAAAAATGATGAATCAAGTTCTGACAGCGATGATGCTCTGAGTGTCGCAAGTAGACTGCGGGTGCGTAAGAGTATGAGAACAGAAGATCCTAAAAGTCATGTTTCACAAAAAACACCGCATAAATCATCTCCTTCCAAAAAACTTGAAAATGGTAACAATAGTTGTTCCACACCATTGCGCAAACCAGGTTTCGGAGATGGATCAGACTTCCACCCAGGCTGGGAAGAAGAGTTATATAGATATAAGAGGTCATTACGTATGCCAACTAGACTTATTGCTATTCCAAGAGGCAGATCTGGTGGTCCATTTGGTAAAGGCTGTGCAAGTCAATTTACGCGTGGCTCAACATCGCTCCCAGATTTGGATCCCGTCCCACTTTCACCGGCTCCGTCATCAGCTCCATCAGCTGCTACAGATGACATCTATAGAAGACCAGATAAATTGAATCTTGATAGTGATCTTGACTCTAACTCTAGTTGTTCTGCGGCTAATAAACCTTATTACGATTCAGAGGCGTCAACTTCAACCGTATGTTCTACAACTAAAACCAAGAAAAAGAGTAATTCTATTGTAGATGTCTTGATCCAAAAATATGGCAAAAGAGAAGAATCTAAAAAGAAATTCAGGGACAAAGAAGAAAAGACGCCAAAAGTTATTGCAAAAAACTCTAACAGTACTGAACTTCTCCCTACACCGAGTTTGGGATTACTTAAAAGTGGAAATAAGGGGAATCTTAGCGCAAAAAAGGAAAAGTTAATGGAAGATATTTTTTATTTGGGCGCCTTTAGAAAAGAAACTGTAACTATGTTTCGAACTGCTTTTATTAAAGATACAAATGGATTAATTGGTGCTACGGAAGAGTTTGCGCCAGTCGTTCTTAAATCAAGAACTAGAACTGAAAGTAGAGTGTTGAAACAACGAGCTACCATTAAAGAAGTATTTGGTGATGACAGACCGGCATCGGCTCCGCCATCATCGTGTAGGGAAGAGATTATTGAAGAAGATCAACCCATTATTATAAAAAAAGAACCTGATACGAAGCCAAAACTAAAGTCGAAGAGGGTTTTGAAGGAAAAACTAAAACGCAGGTCTAGTTCAATAAGAGATGGCCTCCGAAGCACTAAATCGTTAAAAACAAATGATGCTAAAGGGAGACTGATGCGTTTAAAAAAAAGAAATAGTGTAATAAAGTCGTTTGCCCACAAAAGAAGAAAAGAAATAGCTAACAAAGTGAAAAAGGATTTAATTTCTACTTCTGGGGACAATAAAGGCGATAATAAAGTAGTTGATGGTCCACCTGAAACGACGGAAGGAAATACTAAAAGGCGCCTAAAGCGCCTCTTTGGAAGACGAAAATTTAGCTCAGGCTTTGACTACATAAGAAAAAAGAAAAAAATAATACGACGGGAGGATAACTGTCCGAAAGTCCGGCGTGCAGCCCCTAAACCAAGCCCTGAGTCTGTCCACGACATTCAGAAAGAGATCAAGGGTTGGTTTATTAACAAAAGCATAGGGGAGACCCATTTACACCGAGCTGCTAGACTTGGTTTTACTGTGAGTATTATTTATATCACGTGAACTCTTAAAAAGATATGTTCATGTGTTTATACATGGCTTTTTTTTCAGGATTGTGTTGCGTATTGCTTAGAGAAATTGGAGGCAGATCCCTCTGCTAAAGACAATGCTGGATTCACTCCATTGCACGTTGCGTCAGCTAAAGGTCATGTTAGGATAGCACGACTTCTACTACAATATGGTGCTAATGTTTCAGCCGCAGCTCAAGGAGGAATAAGGTAATGCGTGTTTATATATAAACTGCACTCAAAATAGGTTTATGAATGCTAGATGGTGTCTCAAAGAGCCAGACTGGTTGTGCATAGAGGAGTGTTGGTGCCAACACTTATGTATGGTAGTGAAAGTGGAAGAAGAAACATAAAAGTAAAATAAATGCTGTAGAGATGAGAGTGCAGAGAATTATAATATGGGAATGAGGCGTGATGCTATGATGGAAATTTAGGTCCAGCCTTTTCAGAGAGTTTTACATATTTGAGTAGTTTTTCTTAATATTTGTTGTACATTAGTGTATACGAATTTTGTACTTTTCTCAGGCCTTTACACGAAGCCTGCGAAAACTGCCATGTGGAAATAATAAGACTGCTGTTAGCTTACGGCGCCGACCCACTGTTGGGAACGTACGCCGGTCAAACTCCTGAGGAGTTAGCGGAAGGATCATCTGCAAAATTGCTTCACCTGCATGTGGCTGATGTCCAGGGGCGGGCCATCGAACCTTGGAGATTTCCACCACCTGCTAAGATTATAGGTAACTAAGTAAACCATGAGACATTCTTCCAATCAATAATATGCTTTTTATACATTTTAATGTTACTTTCGATTCAAAATTTATTGTTAACAGAATTCTTTTACCAACAATGTTCTGTTTATTTTTACTTACATTTATACATTTTGTATCTTTTTTTATATGATACAAAAATAAAAGCTTATACTTCTCCGAATGACTTGTTTTTGTAATCATCGTGTTTTAATAACTGTAACTTTAACTAATGGTAGGAATTTAATAACAAAAGAATAACAATATTGTTATAGATCGTGAGGAAATAGGTTGTGATGCATTATCGTCACCACCACCTGCTTCGCCACCTCCACCCCCTGATTCTACCATAGAGATACAATGCACGGAGGCTCCGCTGCCCCCATTTTATACTCTGCGGACACCAACGGGACAGCCTGCTGACGGGCTCTGGTGCCTATTGCAGGACATCACTAATATATTACAGGTAATCCATTTGGGAGGAGAGTAACGGAGAGAGACCTTATAGTAGGAATTAAAAAAGGAAAATCCGCGGGACCGTAGTTTTTTCAAACCGAGTATGCTTTAGAACAACTCGACTGAATTAAGACATATTATATAATTATATATAATATATAACTTACACATATATATATATAGCTACGTAGCAGCCCATTAACGTCCCATTACTGGGCACAGGCCTTTTCACTCATATGAGAGAGGGTTTTGAGTGACGTTCTCGTCACGCATTCACCAGCTTACTCCTTTAATCAAAGTAAATTGTTTTGAAACAAGTAAAACACATCATGTGCTTTTGTTTCCAGATTAAGTCAAAAGAGAGTTTGCTCAAGCAAATCCACTGTGGATCTGGATCACCTAAAGAACTTCTGAGAGAGATAAGGACTCAAGAATTCCTGGAGAGAGCACAATGTCATCAGTTACTTGGTGCAGGAGAGAAAGTTAATGTACGAGCATCTAAGGTGGCCCTCATAAGAGTCACAGACAAACTAAGACAATTACTCAAAATCGAGACCGTCCTGGTTAGCTGACATTAATTGTATAGTTCTAGGATTATCCTAAATTATTTTACCATAAAGGACCTTTCCTACACAAATGAATTAAAAAGAAAAAGACAAAATTTTTTACAAAATAAATTTTACTTTTATAAACAACCGCTATGTATAACGAGTCAAGTAGAAAATCCTAATTTTGTAAGTTACTGTTTTAAAAGGCAATTATTTATTGATGTACAACCGTTTGCACTAATGATTATTTTAAACATTATACTCTGAAAAATGATGACCTATTTTGATACATGGGCTAATTGTCGAAATTACAAAATTGTTAGTATATATAAATACATAAAGATTTCTAAAAATACTAGTTGACTCTTTTTATATGGAGATTGTGCAAATGTCCTTTATCTACAGCTTAATGAATTCAAGTAGTTATAGACATTATTAAGATCTCGAGAAAGAATATTTCATATAAATATTATGAAAGAAGCGATATATAAGTTCACTTGACTGATTTATTGTAAAAATAAAATCAATTATTTATCTCATTTATGAACAAAATATTTGTTTTATGAGACTGTATTTTAATTTAAGGCAGCCACTGGAAAAATCATTTAAAAACTTATGTAAATATGTTTGTAATGATTCAGATGAATTGTAGACTCTGTATATATTGTAAATATTGCTTGTAAATAGTAAATGTTGCTTTAAATGTATTATATTCTCATGGGTGCTATTGAAAGTTGGTGTATGGTTATTGCTTAATTGTGTATAGTTAAATGTACTGCGGCAATCGCAGTAAAATAAAATAAAAAAAATGTAGTTACCATAAACTAAATATAAGGTAGAGCATAATCTTTAATGTGCAATAGTATACGTTTGTTTTATCTGTGTAGGTGAAATAATTTTTTGGGACAGATAATTAATTTTAATATATGCCTTTGATGCTGTTAGCAAAAGTCCTGCCTTTTCCAGACTGAACAAATTTAGGATACTGTATTTTTGAATTTGTCTTAGTGTGCGGGGTGGTTTCGGCGGTGGCTAATTACCATCCTTAAAGCAAATATGTATTACCAAGTGACCAAATATTTTTTTCTTTATTGCTGACATTAGCGCTTGACTGTGATCACATCTGATGATAATAAGATCTAAGAAGAAAACACGCTAATCTGGTAAAAGGCAATTTACCGCTCATGGTTTCTACATAGCATTTCATTATTATTTCAGGTTTCACAAATAAAAAAATGTAATATGGATGTATTACATTGATTTAAACATTTATTTACACAAATTACTTTATTTTATTTGTTTGCTAGTGAATACAGACATAATTTTTGAATGAATTATGTTTCAAAGCACATACAAAATATATGAAACCATGTAAAAACGAACTTCACATGCACAAACAATTAAACTAGTTTAATAGCAAATATCTTAGGAACTAAATAGTTCACCGATTTAAAAAAAAGCTATTATAAATGTTTAAATCAATCTAATTACTTGTCTTAATATCTTTTCAATATGTAAATTTTTCAATATGTTTTTTTTTAATGTATTGTAAAAATGTTTCAACAATAATTTAAAAGAGATTATCTAATAATATGCTCTTTGATATGATTATCACACCAAAAATAAAAAACATATTGAAAAATTTTATAGTTGAATATAATTGAAATAAAATATGTGGGAACTTTTACAATTATCTGCATAAAGCTGCGTTTTAACTATTAGAACAAAAGATTATTAATATTCGAGATTTTTATGCATTTTTTGGCTATATTTAAATTAAATTAGTATCAACTGTCCTTAGATTATGCTTATTTGATTTAGCTTAATAAATGTTATCTGTCTTTTATCTAATACCTTAGTAATACAATATTTTTGTTTATTGTTACGTTTGTTAATATTCGTCAGCCTGATATATTTTTATTGTACAATAATTTCATTTATTTTTTAAATAAAGTAACGTTTTTATTTATAGAGACCACTAAGAAATTAGGAAAATTTATTATATCATAATTTTTATGCATATCGCGTAAATTATTATTATTTTTTGTGTAAATAAATATGATGTAAGGCAATTTAAGCAGATTATTTTTTAATTTATTTCGAGCCTATTCTCTGCATAGTACATATAAATATTAGATGACTATTTGTACTACTGGTATATAATAAGTAGCATTTGGATATATTCTGTGTATAGTAGCAACATTGTGTTCCGTATATATAAATCATGTTCCGCCCTATCTTGTTTCTTTATGAAGTTAATAGAAGAAGTACATGATTGATCTGTGATGCAATATTATTAGAATGGTCCTACGCAAGGAAATCTGTCTGAATTTTATATGTATTGCAAGGGATTGTAATTAATGACTTTATATTATAGTGTGCAAAGTTGTATACATATGTGAAAATGGAACTGTATAATATTATTTGTCTGTTTTAAGCGGTACCTACAAGTATAAGTATTATTATCAATACTGATATAATATTTTTTGTTGATAAAGTGAAAATAAAGAAAGTCATCAATTATAACTGTTTTTATTTACCAACTCTCACTCAATAGGTGTTAACTTGGTCAAAAATGGGGTCTGGCTGTGTTATGGAGCTGCCGTTGTTTGTAAGTGAATATGTCTCGTAACGGGTAATACGGGCGATGTATTGGAGTCCTTACTTGGAGTAATAAATACTTTGATCCTTTATCTGCAACACCAAACTATATCCCCCGAGTTTTTAATCATTCGTTTTCTTTAATCACCTCCCTATGAATGCGATCTTAAAGTCAATAATTATTTAAAGAAAATCAAATTGATATTAACAAAGCTTATATAAATATTATTCGGCAAGTATTTATATTTAAGCCTTAAACATTCAGTACTTAATATTTAGGCAAGAAACTAAATTGTGTTAAAGCATCTCCCAAAAGTTATGTTTATTTATAAGTGGAATAGGAAGTGTCTAATTGTCAATTGTTTATAAAATTTCTGGTTGTCTTCAGACAATATATACTAGCTGGTGATCGTTATATTTTTCATTTCTACAATTCAATTTATTTCCAAACAATATCGCCTTTGTAAAATAATGACGTTTTATAAATATGATGTAGTGGTGTTTTAAGCAGCAGAGTCGGTTATACGAGTTACAAAGGACGTTGATTTGAAAAATGGTGTAATTATCTTAGTTTAAAAATAGGTATATTCGATGTAAACGGTTCCGTTATCGTTTACCGATTATGTTTATAGAAAAGAGAAAACTTTAATATAGACATTCGCATTCATTGCATAGCCCGATTTTTTTAATATACTAAACCAAAAATGGAATGAAATGGAAAGCGAATCTAAAATTGTCTATTTTAACGCACACTGCGTTAAAATATTTTAATAGTTAAAAAAAATCTTCATTTAATTGTTTATATATGCTCCTTATTTATTATGTTCATTGAAAACGTATTCTCAAATGGAAGACGAGGCTATATGGTCTAAAACTTTTGCCTTTCCAAGTAAAAGAACAACCAATCTTGAAAAAAAAATACAGTAAAGATTTAGTTTACTTACTCTGTATCTGTCATTGAATCCAAAGCCAGCCAAACAAGAATAAAAAAAAACAATGCGATTTATGTTTGAGGCGGGGCTTCAATAACGAATTGTCTATTTGTCATCAACGATATCAAAATACAAATATCGGTATACTATTTAATAGCTATAAATGGAATTTATAAGCTAAATTTATTATAATAATTAAGATGTATTTTTACGTTAAGTGGCAACAAAAACTGAAAGTGATATATTTATTTTCTACTGTGTTCAATTGTGTTTATAGTCAGGGAATAGAGCCCCCATTCAATCCGAACTATCAGCCACCTTATCAAAATGAAAACAATCAAAACGGCTCACTGTACCGCCCGAACAAACAGGTACCCTATGGTAGCTTTCCGGTAAACGGTAATGAATATAGTAATCCTGCTCAAAGTTCATTTTATCAAGACAGTCACAACGATGTGTACGGCGAAGCCGAGAATGATGGTGATCCACAAAACACTGCAACTTACTATGCCGAATTAGATTACGAGGAACGCTATAGGTGTCCACCGAACTGGATACGATTTAGAGAGGCTTGCTATCGTTTCACAAAATCCCCTGACAGACCGCGTAATGAAGCTCGTAAAATATGCCAAGCGTATGAGGCAGATTTAGTTTCCTTAAACAGTCCTGAGGAACATGGTTTTATTATTACTAATTTGTTACGCCTGGATCCTCAGAAAGGTTCGTGGTATGTTGGAGCTCATCAACAGACCCCATCTTATTGGGTTAATGAAGCAGATGGTTCGCAATTGACAGGTTTGGAAAATGCGTTTTTTGATGACAGGAAACTTACATATACAAGTTATAATTTACTACCTCGTGACTACTTAGTTTATAGATTTTCCCATGAGGAAGGTAGATGGGGTTTAGCACCTGTAGAAGGTACACAATACTTCCACTTTATTTGTGAAGGACAAACACAGAGGTTGCATTACTTAATAGAAGAGGAAAGATCATTTACCTATGGACTCGATACATTTGACCCAGAGAGATTGCCTCAGGGTCCATACTTTATGAAAGAACCTGTAGATATTATATATGATCCTTTGAGAAATCACCACGTTATGTTAACATGCATCGCAGGTGGATATCCTGCACCTACTTATAAATGGTATAGGGAAGATTATCAAGTCGATAGTCCTGTGTTCACTGAGATTGATCCCCTTTCTGATTCTAGGTTTATATTGAGTGGAGGCACTCTCATGATATATAGTCCAGATGCTGAAAAAGATAATGCAAAATATCATTGCACAGCTTCTAATAAATTTGGTATTATAAGATCTGAATCAGTAAGGTTATCCTTTGGTTTCATAAGAGAGTTCAATCAGAAAAGGCCAGTTGAGAGTGGTAAGCAGTATTGGGGTAAAGTAATGTATTGTGATCCACCATCTTATTACCCATCAGTCAATTTTCTGTGGGCTCGCAACTATTTCCCTAATCTTGTAGAAGAAGACAAGAGAGTGTTTGTTTCATATGATGGTGGGCTTTACTTCTCTGCTTTGGAAACTATAGATCGTGGAAATTATAGTTGCAATGTAATGAGCAAGGTGTCTGATGCTGGACGCAATGGGCCTTTCTTTCCTTTACTAGTGTATCCACATTCCGATTATCAGCAGCTTAAATTTCCAATTGGATTTCCTAAAGTATTTCCAGATGCACCTGTAGTAGGTCAGGAGGTGAGACTGGAATGTGTCTCTTTTGGTTATCCAGTTCCCTCATATAATTGGACTAGGAAAAGTGGTGGTATACCTAAGCATGCATATTTGTCCAATTTTGATCGAGTTTTAACAATTCCAAATGTTGCTGTAGAAGATGAAGGTGAATATGTTTGCGAAGTACACAATGATAGAGCACGCATTTCTAACACAGTCTTTCTTAAAGTCCAGGCAGAACCAAACTTTACTATACCTTTGACCAATAAACATATGGATAATAAAGGTGACTTACATTGGAACTGTGAAGCATTTGGTATTCCTGATGTCAATTATACTTGGTGGAAAAATAGTGAAAAACTTTCAATGGATACTTTAGCACTAGAAGATAGAGATAGGTATATAATACAAGATAATGTACTGATAATCAAGTATTTAGATCCTACAAGGGATCCAGGTATGTTTCAATGTGAAGCAAAAAATCAATTGAAGGCCAAATATTCTACAGGACAGCTACGTGTATTGTCTCTTAAGCCATCATTCAAAAAGAGGCCACTAGAATCTGAGACTTATGGTTCAGAAGGTGGTAATGTAACCCTACGGTGTAACCCCGAGGCAGCACCTAAGCCATCTTTCACATGGAAGAAGGATAATATTGTCATTGGAGCAGGTGGAAAGAGATTTATAACTGAAACTGGTAATCTTATAATAAGGCAATTGTCCAGAGATGATGAAGGTGTTTACACTTGTGTTGCCAAGAACCAGTATGGTACTGATGAAAGTCGTGGTCGACTACTAGTTTTACGAGCTCCACGCTTTGTAGAGCGTCTCCCACCGCGTATTACAACGCAAGTTGGCGCAGTCATATTTTTGCACTGTAATGCAGATGTAGATTCCGTTTTAGACACTGCCTATCTTTGGAATCATAATGGTATTGGAATGAAAGAGAACTCTGATATATATGCTGATAAAAGATTTAAAATTGATGGAGGAGAATTGACTATATATGACGTTAGTCTATCAGATGTCGGCGAGTACGAATGCGTGGTTAAGTCTGCCATAGGCAGGATTTCTACACGAACGCAATTGCGTATCGAAGGGCCTCCGGGACCTCCTGGAGGGTTACAAGTCATTAATATACAACGATCATCAGTAACACTGGAATGGACAGACAGTAATGCTAATGGCCGTCCGATAAGTACCTACGTTATCACTGGTAGAACTCAATGGAATTCAACTTGGTATATTGTCAATGATAACGTTGCAAACGTTATGGAAATAGATCGATATAATGGTCGAAAACGGGCTTCAATTACCACCACTCTGATGCCTTGGTCTGTGTATGAATTCCGAGTACAGGCTGTTAATAGCTTGGGAGTGGGGAAGCCGTCATCCCCAAGTCCACAGTTTTCAACACAACCTGACAAGCCATATCAAGCACCATTCAATGTTGGAGGTGGTGGTGGTAAAATTGGCGATCTTTCGATTAAATGGAGTCCATTACCACAATCATTACAAAATGGGCCTGGAATTCATTACAAGATATTCTGGCGTCGAAATAATACTGAAGTGGAATTCCAATCGCTTTTACTGAAAGAATATGGAAATGTGGGAATGCATGTTGTTCATATACCTTTGGACTATTTCTACACTCCATACAATGTAAAAGTACAGGCTTTTAATGACATCGGAGCTGGTCCGGAAAGCGAAGTAGTCACGATTTATTCAGCTGAAGATATGCCAAAGGTGGCCCCAGAACAAGTCCACTCTCGATCGTTTAACTCTACCGCCCTTAATGTTACCTGGATACCCATTGATCAGTCTCGGCTGAAGTTACGCGGTAAACTGATAGGCCATCGTCTAAAATATTGGAAAGAGGATAACAAAGAAGAGGAGTGCATATATTATCTCTCACGGACAATAAGAAATTGGGCACTTATAGTAGGATTGCAGCCGGACACATACTATTTTGTTAAGGTAACATCATACTTCATTTTTAATTCAAATTCCAATATTCTTTATTCAAGTAGGCCTTTACAGCACTTTTGAATAGTCAAATATGGGCATTTCCACATATTAATTCCAATGTACTACCAATGATGTCATTGAAGACCCATTTACAATTTAAAGTTATAAGATTTTCTTTGCTCTCAGACTCAGTAATGTTTACACTATGTTTGTATGTGTCTGTTAGTGACATGAAAAGATTTGACATGAAAGTTTTTTAACAAATTGACATA
The DNA here is from genome assembly GCA_015832385.1 of Elymnias hypermnestra. Classification (NCBI taxonomy): domain Eukaryota; kingdom Metazoa; phylum Arthropoda; class Insecta; order Lepidoptera; family Nymphalidae; genus Elymnias; species Elymnias hypermnestra. The sequence goes on along the minus strand of JACTOM010000063.1, from coordinate 5,875,928 downwards.
CAATCACACACATATGCTCAAAGACACTACATACACACATTCACACATACACATGTACGCTTGAACTTATTTCATGTTCTATTTAACTTATGCTTTTAAATTTAATTCTAAGCTTTGTATTTATGATTTATTGTTACTCTAATAAGACGGAGTGTTGTCGCCTAAAATACAGGTTTCAACTAGTTTAGACAGCATATTTTTTGTAGTTATTCTTTCTCTAATGTAGATACTTATTAATTGTTCTATTTGTATCTGATATTTTTTGATGAAATAAATATTATTAGTATGATATTAAACTTGACCCAATTTCATGGGATCATGTTTTACCATATTGGTGTCATTGTAGAAAATAACATGGTTATTTATACTTAGTGTTCCGAATACCTGTTTCAGGAAATAAGTGTATGCTTGCTAATCTCTGTAAAGGTTAGAGTAATTTAGATAGGCTTTTACAGATAGATCCGGAGTTATAATTGATAGCAGGAGGATAAATTTATAAAATTGTATTTTTAAATTTGTCTATATCCACCCTAATAAGATGTGCCAAATCAACCATCAAATTTGCATTTCATCACAATGTACTGTGGAAATCATTAAAGAGTATCACTTTCCAGTTTAGAGTGCTATCACCTTAGACTATATCATTATTGATCATCAAAGTGACATATTTCAAAATATTGACATAAAATACATTATTCAGTTTTTGATGGGTTGTGTTAAGTCAAAAATGGTTTAGAAGTCTTATGAAATGTTTTTATACATTTTTAGCTCCTTAATTTTTTGGGAATAACATTTATGGCATAACATTTAACTTGGAATAACATTTATACCATAGCAATATAATAATCTTAGTTTTTTGGGAAGTATAGATTATCAATGTACAATTATCATAGAAAGTTACGAAATATTCCTCAGGTGATGGCGTTCAATTCAGCTGGTGAAGGGCCAGAAAGTGAGCGTTTCCTAGAGCGTACATTCCGTAAAGCGCCTCAGAAACCACCAGCCTCTGTAAATGTATGGGCTGTCAATCCCAGTACGGTGCGTGTCGTATGGAGATACGTGCAACCCACAGATGAAGAGGAACCACTTATTGGTTATAAGGTAAATACCTTGTGTTTATTATGTACTAGCTGAACCAACTGGATTTGCATGCACTTGTGTGGATCTAAAAGTATGCTCCTCATTAAATCTCTGACATCTTACAACCGGACATACAGTGGCTTCATTTTATACTATTTAAAATTAATTTAACATCCTCTTCTTCTAGGTCAGAGTATGGGAAATAGACCAGGACATGAGTACCGCTAATGACACAATCATACCAGTGGACCATAAGCTCGAAGCTTATGTGACAAATTTGATACCTGGAAAATCATACAATCTCAGAGTTTTAGCTTATTCTAATGGAGGGGATGGAAGAATGTCATCTCCACCAATCACATTCCAAATGGGTGACTATCATAGTGATGCCTATGGCTACTATGTACAAAGCTCTGCTGCAATCTCTAAAGAATCTCTTTTGACTCATTGGATAGTTTTATACGTTTTTATCATTAAATTCTTGCAGCTCTGATCAATTTATATTTATATATATGTAAAATAGTATTAAGATGCTTATTTTTTTTACATGATCCACTTTGATAGATTATATTTTGATAATTATACAATATTTTTTTGTTATATTTCTTTAATGTGTCGTCAGGTTATAAACTACTTTCATTTTGAAAAATAAAAACTCGGTAACACAAAAATAGCTTCTACCTACATTATTTTTATTCAAGGCAATAATGTCAAAATTGTTTTAGATCTGGGGTCGGCAAACATCGGCCTTCGAGCCCGTAACACTATGATTTGGCTCCCGCATAAATAAGAGTGTTAGCGATAAAATGTGTTTATTAGATGGATGTGACCCGCACTAATATCCTTATAACATTGATGGTCCGCACCAATATCCTCATAACATTTTTGTTCCACACCAATATGCTCATAACATTAGTGACCCACACCTATATGTTCATATCATTTTTGTTCTGGACCAATATACACATAAGATATGTGGTCCACACCAATATCATAACATGTTTGGCCTACATCAATATGGTCATAACATTTGTGACTCGCACCATTATGTTCATAACATTTTTGGTCTGCACCAATGTCCACGTAACATTTTTGGTCCGCACCTATATGCACATAACATTTTTGTTCCACACCAATATGTTCATAACATTTAAGGACCGCACTAACATGTTCATAACATTTTTAATCCTCACCAATATGTTCATAACATTTTTGGCTCTTACAAATATGCACATAACGTTTTTGTTCCTGTGAGAATGTGAGAAAAGAGTTCATCACGATATCTTCTCAATGCGGACACCATTATGTACGGATTTTTCTATAATCTCACGTTCGGATATTCTATAATCGGAACTCCGCGGGCAACAATTCAGAGAACGCTAGTTAATAATACATTAATAGAAAACGCCACTTTAAATGGCCTAGTTTATTGGCTGACGACATTTTCATTTTAGTAAAAGCGATTGTTTTGTGATATTTATCCGGCCATTACATTCTGTTTTTTTTTCGTTTTAACATAGAAATTATCTAAGCTCGACAATAAATACTATTAAATTTGTAATGAATCTCTCACAGCAAGACTTAAGTTATTTTTTTATCTGGTTTACCAGTGTCTTTATTAAAATATTTTGTAATTTCTGAATCTACAATCTATATAGATGTAAAATGTTGTTTTTTTTTTTGGAAATGCACTGACAATCCGAGCCATTTTTATTAGATAAGTTAGTTACTATGTATAAGTGTAAATTTATCGATAAAACAACGTTTATACAAAGCAGCCTAAAAATTAATCAGACCATAGTATAAATTATGCAAAATTACAGTGCATCACAATATTTGTGACATATTGATAACTTTTACGTTATTTCTTTGGACTCATATTGTTGGCATATCTGTATTATTCACTTATTACATTTTTATTCTAAGATATTAACGACTTATTGGTCTAACTCAATTTTTGGGAAAGGTACTTTTGTGTAAAATACAGGAAAGTTAGTGTTAAATTGGAACTGTATTCGCCCACCTACTAGACTTGCGTAATTTTATATGAATTATATATTATTATTAGTAATGTTAGTCTGCCGTGTTTCAATATAATATTAACTTGCCTTAATGTTTTATCACAAAGTCAATATTTCAATAAATAGCTTAGGCAACTTTTGTCTTTGTACAAATAACCAGAACCACGGTCCAATCGGAGCATATCTACAACATTTTAAATTCTGTTAATTTATTTTCTAAAATAAAAACTGCAAATTCGGCCATAACGCATACACGAACCAAGACGTGTACGCATTTATGCGTGGGTTTTGCGTGTGTGTGTGTATACACACATATTTCATTGTGTATTATGTGTGTGTTTACCAAAATCGATTAATAGAGGATTTTTAACCGTTTTAGATGATAGCCTAGGATAGTTTTAACGATTTTTCATTCAGTACATGTTTGGCGCGCTATTGTAACGAACGTGTTCTACGTAAATACTTTTTTTCTATAAAAATAGCAAAAAAAAAAAAATCAAGATGGACAATGTTTATTTTTTTTTAAGGGTCGATATGGTAATTTTCTTTCAAAAACGTTAAAAATGGTATGCAACTTTTAAGCATAATGACATATGACATTTATATTTATAGTTCTAAAAAAATTGCTTTTTTTTTGTAATTTTGGATTGTTGAGATGAGGTCATTATGATATTCAAATGTGAATAATAATGAGATTGAAAAATAGTAATAAAAGAATAATGCCCAAGCTAATTGCAATTAGAACTCTGTAATTTTCTCAACTTGGGCATTTACTTAATAGAAAAACTCAATATTGTAAATTCTTTCAACTGCATGGCGAGATTTTTGGATTGATGATTATATAAGATGATGATGAGATTAGAAAATAGTAATAAATTAAGTTGCCTAATTGAAAAATCCAATATCAATTTTGAATTGTTCTTGCATCGGATTTCGAACGGAGGACCTCATGATCATGATGAATGCGGATTAGATTCGAAGAATTTATACAATAAATGACAAAAAATATAATTATGACAGCGGGTCCCTACTCGTATTCGTTCAAATTCTGTAAGTCAAGTTCTCTAGTTACCGTAAGTGAAAATACATTCTTGTATTTTGTTATGATGTAATTTTTATATGATAAAGGGGCAAATCCAAGTAGATTGTATCGAGTAGAAATAAATATTGCCTTAATAGTAATGTTAAATGTTAATATTTTATGTATTTTGTATAAATGAACAATTTGTTTAATAAAATGACCCATAAGGTTTATTTTTGTAAAGTGTTTCATTTTAAATTTTTTAACTTTTAATACAAAACGCCAATATTCTTTGGTCATTTATTGGCAAATTAATTCCTATAATTATATTAAAACAAAGGTCTAACCGCACTTTTGGACCTGCGGAAATTCAAAGGTAGGTAGATTTTTCTATAAAAATACAATTTTCATAAAATTTCCAAAAACGATTATCATTGTCCAAAATAGTAAATTTCATTAAAATTAAATCAGGAGTTTAACAACGAAAACATTTTAAAGTTTCATACCAATAGCAAAAGTTGCTCCTTTGCTATTGATAATGATAGTAGTAATACTCACACTAAATAGAAATAGTACCAAATTAGTTATTAATAAGCAGGAATGTGGTATAGAAAATAAATGTATAAATCTATTATTATTTTTATTTTTTATTTATGTATTTTTATTGCACACATTCTTAAATAATACAAGTTTGAATAATTATTTATTCATATGTATAATATTTACACTTTTTTATACTTCATTTTGCGTTTTAAACGCTTTCCGTCTATATTATCTAATATATCGTAGGATCCTTTTCTTTTTAACAAACCTTCGTCTTCAGAGGGTTGCATTTGTTTTAAGGGTAAAAGCCCAACGGCAAATGGAATATTTTCGTCCAAAGTAGTGTTAATACATTTATTTGATTCCAATTCTACATCATTGTTGTCAATTCCATCATTGTCATATTTTATAGAATCCCATTTTTCCATATTAAGTTCCACGGGTTTGGTCATGTCTACCACTGAATCAGATACTTCAGATTGATCAGAATTTACAGTTAAGGGAATGGGATCTTTACATAGACTATCTTGAGTCTCTTTCTCTGTTAAGTTCCATTTCATTTGACATGGCGATACAGAAGTAAAATCCACAGTTGCATTGTTTACAGCGTTTTCTTGTTCCTCGTTAGATACTACAGAATCTAGAGAATTCAAATTCAAACCGTCTTGATCAGATTCCATACACTCCTTATCGACGTCGCTTTGCTCCAATGCTATCTTACTTTCAATATTCATTAAATCTTTAATTATTTCATCTCTTTCTTGGACTCTACTCTCTAGGTTGTCTTCAATAAAGTTTCCATGATTGTCACTTTGTTTTGGGGACATCAAGCAATCCAGATCTTCTTTGAATACATTCGAGGGCGGTAATTGTAAACCAAAATCATAGCAATCGTCATTTCTCTTCAAGTCTTCATTATTTAATGAACTATACTGTTGATTAATATTATCACTCAAATGAGAAGATTTCGTATCCAGTAGAGACATGTTAAAACTAGTGTCTAATGACGTACTCGTGGGACAAAATTGGTCCATTGCTCTTTCATCGTTTAGCTGCTGCTCTTCGTAAAACTTTTTAACATCATCGCTCATAGATTTAGTAAAAAATTGCATATCGCTCTCTATACATGAGAAGTCATTGGTATTATCGTGACTTATAGAAGTGTGGCTATCTTGTAGAGAATGATCTAATACGACATAGTTTTGGTGTTCTCCAAAACTTTCTAAATTATCGGATAATATAGAGTTTAAACTGTTAATAGGGTTTTCATGGGTGCCAGTGTCTTTATTGTAGTCACTCGACGATGTATAGCTTTTTGTTCCAATTAGCATTTCGCCGCGTTCAATTGATTTGGATAGTTCATCTATACTTTTAATTTCACTTGGATCAGAAACTTTTTCTATTATATTGGGTTGTTCAATTACTTCGTATTGTATTTCACTGCTTTGAACCATATCTAAGAGAACTTGTTCGTTAACATTTATGTATGAGCCATCGCCAGATTCAAATAAAATCGGTAAGTCTGTAGGCAAACCTGCGCTTTTTAAGGCATTGACATATTGTGACATAGCACTATTTATGCCAGTACCTGAGGTTTCGTTAGCAGTACTAGTTATAGCTGTTGAGTAATTAGACGTTATTGTCTCGTTTCCGAGAGTGTCCTTCGTGTATGGGGCTGTTGGATCGAGACTATTGGAAGATATGGTTTGGTCCATATACATGAGGTCATTGTCCATGTTGAGATAACTTTGTGGACTATCATTGTTACAGATACTGTTGACAGCTTGCGATAAAGTCACTCTGTCCATGTAGTCCTGAAACCAAATTATTAATTATTACTGAAAAGTACAAATATCTTAATGCTTTTTGGTTAGTTTTACTTTGCAACCTTGTGTCTTAATGGTGACCTAATGAATAAGCAATTGAGTGGAAATACCTGCATATGACGAGTTTGCAGATGTTTTAGGTGATGAATGGCTTTCCGGGAATCCTGTTCACGGCGTAAAAGTGCGCGTTCAGCTGCGCGTCCTAAACTTGAACCACCGTCCCACCCTGAAGGTCTCTGTTATAAACATACATCTAATAAATAATAATTCTCGTCAATGTTTGCTATTGAACTCCTCAGAAACGGCTTAACTGGTGTTTATGGATTTTTTGAAGTGACACATGTTTAGGCGCATGAGAATAAAATCTTTACAGATGAAACGCATGATTAGCGTCACGAAGATGTGCACCGTTTTTATGCAAATTCGTTTGAAGGTTAGGCATTTTAATTTGCCACTCGTCATTTAATAAGTCATAAAATATAAAAATATTTCATAAATTTTCAGGTTCTCTCGTGAAGGCGGAACGTGACAATGAGTCATGCTTAGTAGTCTTGCTAGATGAGCACATGGTTCTGATTTCTCCTGAAGGCAAGTGATTATACAGTCAAAGAGGAAACTTACATTATCCGGAGCAACAAAATTATAGAGATCAATTCCCTAAATTGGTTCGCCAGGTAATCAAAATGGGGACCTCTGCTAGTGAAGTTCATGCTAATGTAAACCTACAGCTTACCTTGAAACTGGGACGGCCGCGTCGCGGTCTTGCCCCACGTGTGGGATCTGTATAATCAATCCCACTGCTACCCTCAATGTCGAACGGTATCCTCACTACCATATCCTGAATTGATTTTGAAATAGCATAAATTATTATTATCTTATATTATTATTATTTAATTGAGGTTTTCCTAGTTAATAAATAATTTTTAAGACTAATTTATAGTTTATTTTAAAAGGACCCATTTTACTTCCGTTACTTTCCGAGACGAAGAAAAGAGCTAAGTTTTCTTCTTCTCTTCAAGACGAAGAGATGACGTTGGTATTATTTAAAAAGGTCTAAAAACTATCGACAAATTGAAATATATAAAAAGTTATATAAAAAGTTTTATAAAAGGAGGAGGAATGATTTTTTACATTTTAGAAGCCTTTTTATAATCATTTAGTGCTAATGTCAACCGTATCAGTTTTAGCTAAGCACATTTGTTTTTGGTATAAATGGTATTATACATGACGTAATTGTCACTTTGTTTTTCTGTAAAGTCATTCATAGTGTAGTAATTTGTTCGAATCCTCGGCAGAAATCACAGTTTCTCATTATAAGAAGATGATTATGACCATTTCGTTTTGTTTACATTCACTTTCATTCCTTTCCCTTTTAAAGCTTTTTTCATAATATTTACCATCTCCTGTAGCTCATTAGCGGATGACACAAGTATTACTTGATCATCAGCGTAGAGTAAACATTTGATGAGTAATTCATTCATTCTTAACCCATACATACTTTCTTTTAAATTTGTCAAACATTTATCCATGAATAGGTTGAACAGCCATGGTGACGCAACACATCCCTGACGAAAGCCTCTTTCGATAGGAAACCACTCCGTGTACCCCCCCCTTTATTCTGACACAAGCACTAGAACCCTTATAGAGAGACTTCAATGCATGAATCAGATTACCGCTCTCCCCACACGTAGATAACTTTCGTTTTTTCAAAACCATCATTGTACTTTTTAGCGAAGCAAAACATCGTGAGGAACTATATCCTAAGAACGATTCTTGGTTGAAGGAGCTTTAAAAACCCTCTATAATACATATAACATAAGAGGCTTGGACGTTAATAGGCTGTTAACTATTCAATCACTATTTTACTTATATATATAAAATTACAATATTATTTAATTGTATTTTATATAGAAAATTAATTCATCAAAAAATTAGAGATATTGTGTTTGAGTAGTGTATACCTTATTATTTCGGTTAAGGGTATCGCTAGGTTGGTTGGATGTAGACGAAGCCAGCGGCTGTGTTGACGGCACTTTAGGTTCATTATCCTAAAAATAAAGTAATTTTAAAGTATCTTCGAAATAAACCTTACGCTGTGATTCTAATGTTTTGCTATATTGTAGCTGTCCTATCATTTCATTATGGAGCTTCAAATCTTGTAGCCAAATTGATTTAACATTTGCTTACATATTCCGTTTGTTATTTCATGTTTGTCTCGTAAGATTTAATTTTTTTTGAGCTGGTAAATTTCTTAGTCAAAACAGGGTACTTAATTTAGCTAAGTTGGAGACTATAATAACATTAATAACCAAAAATAAATGTTAAAATTTTGTTTATTGTACCATGAAATCATTCAACATTAAAAATAAAAATGCATGCATACAAAGTACACATGTTTGGCAAACTTTGGATTTCAAAATAAATCTTGTTTAGATTTATACTAATGTAAAACTTTAGATTTCCGAGACAGAGGGAGGGAAAAAGGAAAATATGTTAGGAATTTAATTGTTATTAGAATATTAAGTGTCGAAAATGAATACAAATAATTTATTGAAATCTCAAATGACGAATTGTATATAAAAATACGTGTTTTTTGTCAGAATTAGAAATTATTATTTAAATTTTGTTTTTCAATTTAAAATTTAGAAAAGAGAATTTATGAAATATTTATAATATATATTTTATGAAAAATAGTATATTAAAGTACGTGTTATTTAAAATACTTCACCTGAATATGCAGATCGATGAGTGACTGTGGCGGCCGATTTATCACCACCGGTGGGGTAAATACAGGTAGTTCACCTTTAATAGGGAATGTACATTAACTTCTAGTATATGTGTGTATTAATTTCTAATAGAATGTGTAGTAATTTCTAGTAGTCATCTTCAATTTATTAACTGAAGTTAATCACGTGCTTAACATATTCGTGTGTGTCAAACTTTTTTGACAAATTTGCCACCACAACCGTATTTGTCGGCTTGTTTAATAATAGAATTATAGCTTTCTGAATTAGCGATGGATTTATTATTTGATACCTTATATGATTATTGTAACTTCTTTATAAACATATTTATTATCTATTTGCATACTATTCAGTTAGTTGAATGTAATGATTTATAACGATTGCTATACCATCTTGCTGTACAACATTTTTGCAAATAAATTATTATTATTATTATTAATGGACAGCCCAAAGACGACCTAAAAGATGTTATATTTTGATTTTAACGGTATGTAATTAAAAATACATATCGCGGCCTTGAAAAAATAGTGATTTAATTCAAAAAAGCTAATTTCCTAATGTTTAAAAAAAAATTGAAATGATACCATGATATGCAAAACTGTAAAATCGATGTATGCACTACTTTTTTGTCTGTTTCTTGAATCCTGTTATGTATCTGTTAACTTTGTAGTAAGTCTATGATTAGATCTGATCCCTAAGTAGATTCCGCCTAACCTCAAGCTTCGACGTGGAGGGGAGGGGTCTGACGCCAACAATTGCGTGTTGTGATACGATACGAGTAACAATTTATTATATGTAAGGATTAATTGGATAACATGTAAGCCAGATAACTCTATACCCAAATACAAGGACATTACAAAAACATGGGTAACTTTTAGGCCAGCGCATACCAACTTAGACTTCATCACAGCTTTCCATCAGACATGAATAAGGGCAAACGCAAATATCTATTGCATCCTTACAGAGTTTTCAAACTGATATTCCTCTGTAATTTGGAGGTATTGCCAAATTGGCTGTGTTTTCTATTGATGGATGACTACTATTTCAATTTTTTCTACAATTTGGACCTACTTGTGTACTGTGCTTGCCAACTCGCAGTGAAGCAGCGTAGTGGGTCTATGACTAAAAATCCTCTCTTTCTTACGAGTGCGGAGGCCTGTACTCTGCAGTGGAACGTTAACGGATTACTACTCACCTATACAGTCCACTTTCTCCCTGGACGTTGGCGTTCACATCGTAGCGGCTCCATATTTTGAAACTGTAGTTGTTATAACCACTTACCATGATTATTAATCCCCGCTCCATATTTTGAAACTGTAGTTGTTATAACCACTTACCATGATTATTAATCCCCAATCCCTCTTTGGTAACTTTAGATAATCCCTTTATCTTCAGAAATTGCGCAGCGGAAACTAATTCATCTAGGTTCTCCTCCAGGCATTGCGTCTTTCCGCAATACATGAACTCTACTAAGCACTTTAATACGCTAAATCTCATTTTTAAGATGATAAGTGGCTCCCCAGTTTGCTTTTGCAATACTTCCTGGTGAAAAGACAACAAGGAATGTCTTCAATTTCGTCAATTTTTGAAATCTAGTTTGGTATATTTTAAGTGAAATTGATATGTATACAAAAGAGATGTCCTGGGGACCTTGTCTTTGGCCAACACATTAGATCTCGACTATGATCTCACCTGATAGTAAGTGACGATACTGTCGAAGATGGGAAGCGCGTTATCATGTTAGGATTTACCTATATGGTTCTTTCTACAGCAATGTACCAGAACACAAATTGTTTTGTAGTTGTAGATCAATCACAAAATACAATTTCCTAAATTTGTTCCGCTGGGAATAAAGACCTCTCTAAGCGTAGAAGTACTTAGTTATTGATAACGTAACTCAAACGTCGATGTGCCGCAGAGCTATTGATCCATAGGTCTTTTCCAACGTCTTCCAGCAGACTGTGTAAATGATTTAACTATATATAATCCATATGCTCTGAGGTCAGACCGGTTTTAACATATAAGTCTCAATAAGAATAATTGTAACATTTATTAAAATCGAGACTTCGTACAATTCAATTAGAAGGTTGAAAATGAGATACTTAACTTTGTAATTAAATAAACAAGTTAAAAATATAATAATGGGTTTATGTGCCTCTTAAAATTGAGTATACAATAATAACTAAAATAACTTAAAGGAAGCTAATTGAATCGGTCTTCTGNGTACTCTGCAGTGGAACGTTAACGGATTACTACTCACCTATACAGTCCACTTTCTCCCTGGACGTTGGCGTTCACATCGTAGCGGCTCCATATTTTGAAACTGTAGTTGTTATAACCACTTACCATGATTATTAATCCCCGCTCCATATTTTGAAACTGTAGTTGTTATAACCACTTACCATGATTATTAATCCCCAATCCCTCTTTGGTAACTTTAGATAATCCCTTTATCTTCAGAAATTGCGCAGCGGAAACTAATTCATCTAGGTTCTCCTCCAGGCATTGCGTCTTTCCGCAATACATGAACTCTACTAAGCACTTTAATACGCTAAATCTCATTTTTAAAATGATAAGTGGCTCCCCAGTTTGCTTTTGCAATACTTCCTGGTGAAAAGACAACAAGGAATATCTTCAAATTCGTCAATTTTTGAAATCTTGTTTGGTATATTTTAAGTGAAATTGATATGTATACAAAAGAGAACTCCCGGGGACCATGTCTTTGGCCAACAGATTAGATCTCGGCTATGATCTCACCTGATAGTAAGTGACGATACTGTCGAAGATGGGAAGCGCGTTATCATGGTAGGATTTACCTTTATGGTTCTTTCTACAGCATTGTACCAGAACACAAATTGTTTTGTAGTTTTATACCAATCACAAAATACAATTTCCTAAATTTGTTCCGCTAGGAATAAAGACCTCTCTAAGCGTAGAAAGTTATTGATAACGTAACTCAAACGTCGATGTGCCGCAGAGCTATTGATCTATAGGTCTTTTACAACGTCTTCCAGCAGACTGTGTAAATGATTTAACTATATATATTTCATATGCTCTGAGGTCAGACCGGTTTTAACATGTAAGTCTCAATAAGAATAATTGTAACATTTATTAAAATCGAGAGTTCGCACAATTAAATTAGAAGGTTGAAAATGAGATACTTAACTTTGTAATTAAATAAACAAGTTAAATAATATAATAATGGGTCTATGTGCCTCTTAAAATTGAGTATACAATAATAACTAAATTAATTTAAAAGAAGCAAATTAATCATTTTAGAAGAACAGTTTGTAAATCTTTAACTTTTGTTGAGTCAAATGTATACTATTACGTTGTCAAATATGCTTAGTAATATTATGAATGTGAAAGTAATTCGTGTCTGTCTGTCGCGCTTTCACGTCAAAGCTACTGAAATTTAAATGGATTTGGTGCACAGATAGTCTAGAGCCTCAGAAAGGACATAGGCTATATTTTAACGAGAAAAAAGTTTTGTTAGAGATGAAAGCATCGTTATTTTTAGAGTTAGATTCGACGTAAATTTAAAGTTTGTAAAAGTTTTACTCTAAATGGTGTAAAATAATTTATATCGTTACTAATATTATGAATGTTAAAATAATTCTGACTGTCAGTCTCGTTTTCATATCAAAAATACTGAAGCGATTTAATAGGCAAAATTTGCCTATTAAAATATATTTTTTTGAAATGTATTATACTTTTTGTTTCCTTAATAGCATAATTGATTCTGGACTACCGTGGAGTTATATTGTTTGCACTTCTTAAAACTTTTACAGACGGATATATATTTCTAGTCGTGAGAATTATATTTGGCAATGCCCCCACTTAACTATCAAATGGTACATATAATAGTAAAATAATTAGTTTATATATAGACTTATAACCTAATTATTTTATTTATAAAGCACTATTGTTTTCGCGTTAGTTACCGAATGACTAGTTCTCGTAAGAATTTAAGCTTACGTTTGCTTTCGACACGTTAAATATTAATTATTCTATGCCAATTAATGATATTGTTGTTTAACTCACTCACTTGAAAGTATGCACTGCTCGCAGCGAGAACAGCTTTGTGAACGCGCAAAGTATGGGAGCTGCACATAAGTGTCATATCAACCAAAGATTGCATCTGCAGCAGCTTCCCAAATCTAGACATCAGGTGTTCTGAATAGTCTTCATAATGCAAACTGTATCGTATTGGAGCCATTCCATATATATTTTATTATAGTTACCTAATATCTAATAATGTGACAGCCATTTATATAATTGACTAAACAAAAGAAGGCAAAATGTGAATTTCGAATGACTTTTTAAAAAGTTCTTCAATAGTTGCCAATATCATATGTGTATTAAAACTGCTCAATATATAATAAATAAAGACTAATATATTATTTTCTATTATCAGTTCTCGCTAATATTTAATTTTCAGTCGTTAATAAAATTATTTTTTATTACTAGTAAGTAGTGAAATATACTTCATGTTATTAGTTTATTCAAATATCAAGGCAAGTATAACGTCCTATGTTACGATATTTTAATGAATTATTATTAAACATTATGAATAAGTTTATACTGCTTGATTGTATCAGCAGTCAGTACGCCACCCCCCCATTCCCCTCGCGCGCTAATGCTGACGTTCTGATCTAATCATAGACTAACCACAAAGTTCCAGATACATAATAGTAAGTAGTAGCCTATTAACTCTGGGCACAGGCCTACACACTCAGGAGAGTTTTGGAGCACAGACCCACCATGGTGCTCCACAGCAGGCTGTTATTAATAATTAAATCAAATTTAATTTAGGGAAATTTTGTCTATCGCCATCTATTGAAGACTCACGATTTCTTTCTTTCTATGTAATAATTTCAAAAAGTTCGATCCAGATGGGTTCGGAATTGTCTTATTTTTTTTGATATAATTTGTTGACACAAGGTCTTTCTATTTCATTTATATTTGATTTTATTTATAGAGTTTTTACTAATTTATACGACATTTTTAGTTATATGCATACTGAAACTTGATTTTTATTATATGTGAAATTAATATAGATAAGTAAAAAATTAAATACTCGTAAATGTGTTGGATCCTTTTTATTTAAAAAATACAGAAAAAATAGTAAAATGTTAGAAAATGAATTTATTACAAATTTGTATTCACTTGAAATAACATTTTATTGAAAAATAACCATAGACAATATGGAATGGAAACAAATTTTAAACTTATTCTATCACAAACTAATTAAGTACCGGAAATAATATAGAATATTAATACTTAGAAGCTTAACATAGATAAATGAATATGTATCTAGAATCATATCTTACTTCTTAAAAAGATAAAAATGAGTTGAACATGTCATATTTATAATACTTAGTTACCCAGACGGCACAAGACATAACTAAGAAGCACACAGAATTTTTTTGTAGGAGTATTATGTAGAAGTATTACAGTATATAGTACTAAATTTGTCTTTGCACATAAAATATGTCATGTTTTGTGCCTCTGATTGGAATGTAGGTAGGAATGCACTGATTTGTTCATAAGGCACTTGGAACAAATAATACCTTATAGCCAGGCAATTCTATGGCCAGGTATAGCTGCCACAGATAAGTAAACAACTTTTATAATTACTTAAAATCATATAAATCTATGTGCAAAATCATATGTAAAATTAAATTCTCCTAGAAATCGCTATACGATAATAATTTTAGTATTTATTTTTCAGGAATATGCATACTGACATTTAATTTCGATTTTTGGAAGAATAGTGACACAATTAAAAAGGCTGATTTGACAAGAAAACGTTTGAAATGTCAAGAAATTTTCAAAGACAATGACATTTTATATTGCCACCAAAAGGTTTTAAGACAAGAAAATATTAGATTATTCTGAATTTTGGTGTGACTATAATAAAAATCTTAGATTGTGTGATTATTCATCTAAGCGATATGTAAATTTAACAAATAACAGTTTCTAAATATAAAATCGCTTTGATCTAATAAGTTTGTTCATTTTAAGTTATACTTTAAAGGCTGGTCAGGACCACCGCAATACACTATATTACCAATGTATACGTCTTTTTTATAGTTGCCTCAGTAGATAACCTTGATATTGACCTTGTTCTACCTTTGAATAGTTTGAATTAGAATAAAATGTTTTAGGGGCGTCACCTTTAGACACGTCTCGTTACATGACAGAGAAGAAAGACATTTGTCTTTATTCCTTTTGAATTGTCATGGCTTACGTATAAGATTGCTGGAACTATTATTATAATTTAAGTTTCATTTCTATCACGTGTATAGTGCAATTTTTTTACTCAAGCCAAAGAAGTATTACTTCTTGCGTACTTATATTTTTTGCCTTAAAATGAACATATTTAATCTCAATGGGTGTCTTACTAAATGGCTATATGTGTGATATCACCACGGGGCAAACATTTTTTCAAAATTTACAATTAATACGCAATAAACACCGCACAATAAAAATAATAATCATAATACATTAATTTGGTAAGAATTATATTCACGATTTTTATATTGTTAGTATCACTATGCTTCTACTTTGCTTTTTTTGCTAAGCTGAATCTTATATTATAGAAATTAAATGAAAATAACCAAAAATTAAATTCTCATATAGTATGTATATATAAGACAGGGAGCTACTACATCAAGAAAACGCATAGCGATACGATCTACCCACATTATTCACACATTACTCATAGATTTCTCATACATTTATTTAAAATACAAATTTGTAACACTTTCAATACTTTTAGTATCATAGAAATTGGTTTCTATACAATATCTAGCTTTATGTTACCCTTACCTTCCTATAACGAAGCTCATAGATGCTGTGGCGTTGCAAAGCGATAGCAACGTCACGTTACCTCTCAAATATAATGGAACACATTCTGATATCTGAGATAGAAATCTATTCCCCTTTTTCTAAGTTTTTAACTTTAATATTACACCTGGACTTTATGTAAATAAAAAGTATGTTTCTCAAGCGCTGTTTGTATGTGACTACATATGCCCAGTGAAGACATGACCTTAAAATGACGTCATACACAATTTTCATATAGATAAACAAATTTACGTAGACATGACATAATCGTGACTGAAATTATATGTGACCTTAATAAGTCAACTGGATATCATATCTCTATCATATTTATTGTGTAATTATAATGTCAAATAGTTTGTTATATATTGCCTTATATGTTACACAAATTCGGACATAGCACAATATCACTGATGTTTTTCGTATGTGTTGTTTATAATATCTAATCTGTTGATGAATGTAAATTAATAACGACTTTAAAAACGGCTGGAGAAAATATCACGAATATAAAAATTTGGCTATTTTAGTTATGTTTGATTAAAGGCTAATAATAAAAATCTGGAATAAACTGGCCATTTGTTTTACAATGCTCTTGTAAATAAGGTAAGATGTAATTATTGATGGATAAGTTAATTCTTTTTTTAATTAATGTTTTATATTGAAATAATTTATTTGGTTGGTTGGGAAAGATATACTTTTCCATCTTCTTAAAATTTAATAGTTTACAAATAATGTGGGATATATCTTCTTATGTAGCCTATAAAATTTTCAATATGAATTATTTCCCCATGCAACAGTTTTAAGCACGATACAGATAAAAAATATTGTCTATGAATAATATGCTTCTAATTTTTTAAGAATTTTAAATTCATTCCGATGAAGGCTATTTCACCCAAATCTATGCCTTTCTATTTAAGGGTTTTTTTTTAATTATTCTCATACGCGTGACATACAAAAGGTTTAAGTACCTACTAATTCATTTACCCATATCTTAAAAACAATTGAATTATGAAAAACATTGTACTTTTATAATACAACAGCAAACTTTTAATTTAGTTTTAAATAAAATACAACTATAATATTCGTACTTATGACTTATGAAGTAATTTCTGAACGAAAATCATTGGCACTAGACGGTAAGTTCTAATAGAAGAACTTACTAATTTTTTACAATTTGGTTATGGGAAAAATTAGGCAGAAATAAAAACACTAATATTCATTTCCTTTACCTAATTAACGCATTAACACTAACAATGATTTACATTAATTACAATATTTTATGTACCATAATATTGTCTCTCTAATACAAACGACTAATAAACAAATTTCATCCCAGATATTGCAGAACATAACAAAAATAGCAGCATTTGAGTTCGTTTCATTCTTTAGGTAATAGTTGTTAGTTAAATCCAATATTTATAGAAAAATATTAATATTTAGAAAGATATTTTATCAAGTGAAATGCTTCGTTCAACCAAAACAGGATCCTGCTTAACGACACTTAATAATTCTCTCGGGTTTATTTAATTGATAATCTCGTTTTTATGGAGATTGTTCGATTTTGTTTTTCTTTGAATAAGTTGAAATAAAAAAGTGTTGTCATTATGAGGAGAATTAGGTATATTTTAATATTTATTCAAAGTATTCGATTGAACTCATTCTAGAGGGTTGGAGTGGATTGATGATCTTTTTTATGTTGAAATAGGACTCAAGAAAGATGTAGATTGACAATTCTATAAAAAAAATAACGGATCTTTATGTATTTCCACAGGGCCAAAAAGAACATATTTTTCCATTTGAATCAATATTCATCAACACTTATTGTTGATGACACAGGAAAAATGTGAGTCCAATTTTTTTTTCAAATATTAATTACATTTTATTATAGCTTTAAAGAGCCCTCTAGGCAAGATTTATGTCTGATTTCACCATCCCCTAAGCCTTATATATCCCCTATATACATTTATGGGGCCATCTAAGTAGAATCTTTCTAAAGGGGTCCCCTAAACCTATATGATGCTCTAGGGAATGTTGGTGAAATCGTATTATAATCGTATTTGCTAAAAATTGTATAGCATCTTTATAAATATATATTCCACATTAAAGCGGACGGATAATTTGTAAAGAAGTTCTTGCTAGATTAATTCTGTAGAATAACTTTAACTTTTATATGTATAATTATTATCGGTTAGAATCCTGAATTGATTGAATTCTATGAGACTGTTATATTTTCAAGAATAATATCAGTGTGCAATGTAGCATTATAGACATTTATAATTTATTTTATTTAACAGATTGACATAGTAATTGACCGCTATTTAAAAAGAAATCCATATGTGATCTACGGTACCATATAATTATATATATAAAGTCGTCTAAACTAAGAATCGAAAGAAGCACGATATAGTGATTTTAAATGATTTTTTAACGAGGCTCAGTAAAAAACTGGTTTTCAAATGAATTACGAATTCAATTAGTATGAAACTTTCGCTACTTTTTCACCACTTTTACTTTTTCGCAGTCTTAAGAGTTGTCGCACGTTAAGTGGGCGCATCAAAGCGACATTTTGAACCCGGTTGACATGTTAAAATGTAAAACAACACGAATAAGTTTTTTATTATTAATTCAGAATGTTAATAGTTCTTTAATTAGGAATTAGTTATGGACTTTACATATTTATTTGTTCTTATGTCTAATTTTTAATTTAAAAGAAAAATTTAATATGATTAAGAGTGATTATGAAACTGAAAAAATATAAATATATCGTCACATTTAGAGGGAAGGGGTATTGTAATTATAACCATCTGTAACAAGGGCGGTAGAGAGGAGGAAGTCATAAATCTATAAAATTTGAGTGACGTAATTTATTTTTATGAACAATTTTTGTAA
Organism: Elymnias hypermnestra; assembly: GCA_015832385.1. NCBI lineage: Eukaryota > Metazoa > Arthropoda > Insecta > Lepidoptera > Nymphalidae > Elymnias > Elymnias hypermnestra. Next base: position 5,856,955 of record JACTOM010000063.1, on the reverse strand, counting down.
ATGATTGTTTTCTTTCTTCTTTTCGTTCTTTTTTTGGGTAAAATAACTCAGTAGTAGCTATAGTTAGTTTATATTTTAAAAGGATTGTAGTAGTTAACATAATTGGGACAAATTAAAAAAATATATTTTGTCTTTTGATAATATGTTTTTGACGAGTCGTTTTCTTTTCAATTCTTAGTTTGGAATCGTTATATTTATTGTAAAGCACATAGTTATGGAATTATTTCAAGCAATTTAATAAAAGCTTTGCTTAAATAAACGAATGGACAATTTCACTGCATAATCAATACACATTTTACTGTATTAAAATAATTATATATGAACACTTTACATAAGTATGAGTAATTTTGTACAATAGGTACATAGTATGTAGAAAAAATAGAGATTCACTTATAGAGATCGTTCAGTGAAACAAAACCATTGCCAGTCAAGAAATTAATGATTAAATAACCTATAATACATCATTTATTGATTTCCTAGTAGCTACTAAACAAAAGGGATCCAGAAAGTTTTTTATTAAACTTACATACATGGTCTATATAAGGTAGCACTAGATTTACTTAGATGGATGTATAAGAATGTAATAAGTTGGCAATAAAGTATAAAACGGGGAATTAAAATCCAGTTTTGTGACAAAACACACGCAGTCAAACACAATTAAATACGAAATTGTTAGGAATTTATACAAATTTTGGCAATATTAGTGATATTTGGTCAAGGAAATTGCATAAAATTTTGGCTAAATATTTCCTGAATTATATAAATCCATGACCTTTCAATTTCGAAATTAAGAAGGAAGACGAAACACCTCAAAATAAGCTGACTATAGGATTCAAACAGTATGATATAACGCAATTAATTGTCATAATTTTGCTTAAATTTCTACTTTAATTAAAAGAATAAGAACTTTATGTTAATTATTTATGTTCAAAATAGATATATAATTAATTATTCAAAATACTTTTCATATTGGAATATCTGCAGGGACTTTTATAGTAGTGAATGACATATCAAGGTCAATGGCATAATTTGGACAAATAAAATAAATATTTGATACTCTTTAGTAATAGTACATGACTTACGTAAGGTAGTAGACGTAAACACCCCGTATAAAATGCTTGATCGCGAGGCAATGTATTTAACGTAATAAAAGTTTCCGAGCACATTTATTTATCTAACGCAACTGAGCAATGGCCTGTTTCAGTGGCGCCTGTTATACCTAATGATTAATAGAAGCACATTACAATATTTACATCTGCCGGCAATAGATACATCTCGTAATATACACATCGATTAATTATTATTACTTTCGTAGACTAACCCTAAGATCCCGCGGGAGAACCGACTAGTTGTCGATGATTTTGAGGAAATCCTCCGGGGAGATGTGGATGCCATCGACGGCGGAACTTTCGCTGGAGTTCGGGACGGTGTTTTTGAGTTCGCCGAAGGTGTATGTGGTTCTCTTTTTATTGCTGCGAGGTTTCGAAGGTCTTGCTGTGGGGAGGGAGGCTTCGCAGTCGAGTGACGCTCGCTTGTTCCAGCAGAAAGGCTGTCGAGGTTCCGCTCCGGCTGACATAGGCATGGCCAATTGCAACCTCGATCGGCTCAACTCGTTGTCGCTCATCTGCCTCTTCAACTTGTCCTTACCCACCACCAACTGGAAGCCCCTTAGACTATTGTCATTCTGTGCTTTACAAAGTTCGATTTCGCTCGACTGTCGCGTCAGCTCGACTGCGTTCGACCGTTTATCAACTAGACTGTTTTGTCTGGATGTTCTCCCGTTCCTGGAAACTCCGTCGCGACTGCTGCCTGATGAACTGCTAGTGTTAGTACTGCTATTATTTGTGTTGTTATCTCTTCTAAGTGTCTCTATGATATTGTAGAAATGTTCTGGTTCGTTAGTACTACTGTTCCTGGATCGGCTGACGTTATTAGTACTATGTCTGTGTGGGCGGATTTGAGCTCGAGGTAGATGGCCATAGCTGCTTTGGCGTGATATCCCAACACTGGTTTGTCTTCTGGGCATACTGCAACTTTTCGGGACAAAGGTGTCCTGGGTCATCAGAAGGTTTTCATACACGTGTGTGTTGTCGAAGTCCTCGTGAGATATCAGATTCTGTCTGCTTTCTGTTGTCTCACGTTTCTGACCTACAGAGTTGCTTTTTTTGTGACTTGTCCGGATTTTTAGATCGGGTAGTTTCTTACCTAATTTACAATCACTGGCACTTCTAGGCAGCAGGTTTTCGTAACCATGTCTAGCCGCTTCTAGGGTACTGTTTTCTGTTTTGGGTAGACTGTTATTGTCGTTTCTGGAATGTTTAGAAGATTTAGAACTAGGTTTGGCGTCATTGGAACAGGATAGTGGCAGGGTGTCATGTCTTTTCCTATCTACGTCGGGTTTAGAAGACTTGTCGAGGACGACTTTTGTCTTGTCGCTCTTACAAATTTTAACACTAAACCTGAACGGAGGCTTGAAGACAACTTGCAACCTAGCTTTTTCTCCAGAGAGGAGATTGGTTGCACTTTTGGACGGTCTAGTTTTCCTGGTACCCTTCGGTGCCTGGCGATGGGTTCTTTCTGTAAGACCCAGGGGGATAGATTTAGATTTAGGAATGACAGTAGGCTCAGGGGAGCTAAGCAGCCATTTTTGTACTTTAGTTAGAGCTTCGGTATCTTTTATTGGAGCAGCTGATGAATGTTTTTGCATTGAACTGTAATCAATGGTTTCCTTTTTAACTTTCACTTTGCGTTTTTTAACTTTATTTTTGTGTTTGGATAAAATAACGTGTTTAGGAGATTTTCCCTCGGCGTTAGTAACAATAGCCGTGCTTTCTTTTGGAATTTTGTGTGTTTCCTCAGTCTTTGGTGTATTACTTGGCTTCTGAAATAAATGAGATAAGAAAATTATTTTTATTTCTTTATTTAACAGCTCGAACTAGAAACGTGATACATGTATATGTGTTATTATAACTAGAGAATTCTGTTAAAAATCCTCTAACAAGAGTATAACAATTTGGGATGCATATAATTTATTTAAAATTTTGATATTAAAAATGATGAATATTAAAATTATTTCAGTAAAAGTTACATGTTAGTAGTAATTTTACTTACTCTCTTCTTTAAATTATGAGAGGGAGAAGCTTTATCTCCTTTTTGCGTATCCTTTTTGTTCCTGTAGGCACGTGTTCTGAGAGCAACTTTCTTCTTCAAAGGCACTTTGGATCTGCGGAGAAGATATAGAAAATGTTATATAAGATAAATTACTTTAAGCAATTTAAAAAAGCTAAGAATTTTTCTGTTAAGAAGAATGCATTAGGCTGCTTCTAAGTGATCTATTCCAGACTACAACAGGTAGTTAATAAAATTGGAGAAATAAAGATTTGTGGCAGTAAATAATACCACAGATATTGCTGATATATCGGTTTTACAAAAGATATAAATAAAAACATTTTATTCATAAATTAAGACTAATAAAAAGATATATTATATTTTTGATTAATAAAATTGTGACTATAAATTTTATTATTTATATGTCTTTATTTTAATATTTGTTTGTCTCGCATCGCAATATCAATGTTATAAGAAATTATTGCTTAATTATTATTATTGTTAAAGAATGATTAAATATTGAAAAATTGTTAATATTGTGACAGTTACTTCAATGTTTTTAGTTGAATAGATATTACAGCATATATTTAGGATAGAATTTTCAAAGGTAACCAAGGTATTTATTTATATAAAATTCTATTAGGAAAATCTATCATTGTGCAGTATTATAGACTCACCTAACAGCGGTGTGTACAATAAGACCCTGGTCGGTAGCTTCGGGCAGGCGGACGGTTTCGGTGGTGGATGAGTGAATGATTGTGACTGATTTGATCTTCTTAGCTTGACGACCGAAGAAACGGGTGCTAGCCACCTGGAATTAAAAAATTGTGTAAAAAAGTTTGTTATATTAAACCAAACTGTACATAGCATCAATTTAAATAAAAGTACGTGTCTATAAAGTACACATGTCAGAAGTGAAACTTCAGATTTCCGAGACTTAGAGGAAGGGAAACAGGATTTAATTTCCCAACATATCTTATGTTGGAAATTAATTGTCATTAAAAGTGTCGAAAATTATTACATATAATTTATTGATATCTCAAATTGACGAATTGTAAATAAAAATACTACGTGCTTTTTCACAATATTAGGAATTATTAATTGAATTTTATTTTTAAATTTAAAATTTATAAAAGAGAATTTATAAAATATTTGTATTTTATATTTTATGAAAAATAGTATATTAAATTATTAAATGATGAAGGGAAAATTAAAATGCCACATGTTATTTGTGACTATTAAAACGCTGCACATCTTCGTGACGCTTTCGTAAAAATTTAACCTTCATGCGCCCAAAGGAGTTTCACTTCAAAAATGTAATAAAAGTGGACGTATTGAACAACCAATGAAGCTACAATAATAGCATACAATATATTTAGCATCAAATTCAAATAGTTTGTAAATCTTTTATATAAACGTAACAAGAATGAGTATTGGTATTCGATTTAGTTTGTAAATCCCTTCTTATCTGCAAAATTGAATACCCATGCTATTCATTACTTTAAAAATATTTCATTTGTGAAAAATGTTCTATTACAAGAATTTGTACAGTTTTGCATCAAAAATTATGTAGCTTTACATATCTGTCGTATCCAGAGATTAATTTAAAGCCGTGGTTGTATTATCGCTGACTATCAAGACTTATTTGAGTATCATATAAAATAAAAAAGTCATATAATGTATGTCTACAACAGATCTGGCCCCAAGCAGGTTAGTCACTTATTGAAAGGAAATAATACTCCAAACTATTTCGTTTTGTATAAAATATTCCCTTTTAAATTTATAGCAATATTCTTAATTACACTAATAGCTAAAACCCCACAGCTGGGCGGGTGTCTTGTCATGAAGACAAAAAATATCCAAGTTTAGACCCATCACGCACATCTATAAACTCTAAAGAAGGAGGAATGTGATTAATGAAACTAGCTCTAGGTAAAAAACTCTAATAAAACATAGCTATTTAAAAGTCTAGATTAGCCTACCCAATAGTAACGATAAGTAATTGTGTACCTTCTTAACTAAAGTAACGTAGTAATACTTAATATTAAGAATATATTTTATCATCTAATTCAATAGCGGCATCGAGGACTTTGCAGCAACGCTAAAAATGAAATATAAATAAGTCGATTAAAAATAGAGTTTACGATTTTCACATTTTAAATTGCACACTTTTAAATCGTCAAATATAGTTTTCAGATTATTTCTAATATACTATAATATATATATGTTGTCTCACAGTTATTTAGTATAAAGTAACTCACCAGTAAGGCGATGACGGCAAGTAGGATGAGGAGCACAGCGTACCAGTGGCGCAGTACCCATTTCTTGAAGCCGGCCAGGCTCTCGTCTGACAGCAGCAGCTTACGCAATGTGGCCAGGGGACCTGACGGGTCCACCTCACGACATCGTTGGAATACGTCGCAGTACCTGAATCAATACAGGTCGTGAGTCTTAGAAAGGTCTAACTAAGCCTCTAGACTGCGACCTTTAAGGAATCGGTTTGCCAATAACCCACAAATAGATGATTTAAAAATGGTAATAAAAATCGATATTAAACAAGAATCAACGCGTCTCTCCACTAAGCTATCGCGGCTTTTAAACTTTAATTTATAATATCACGTAAAGTATGTATTATAGGTGTATTTCTATGCGTTTACAAAATCACATTCACGCACGCAAGCACGCACGCAGATAGTATTATCTGCGTGCGTGCGTAGTGTGTGCGTCTGTGTGTATACACACATTTATGATTTTGATAAAGTAATGTTCAGTACTTGAGTACAAGTAACAAATGCAAATATTTAATTTGTCTTATGTTTACATCCACTGGTAATAGATAGTACCTATCGGTATAATAAGAAATTTTATCCAGTCACACGTACGCAGGCATAAAGGCACGTACGCGTGCACGAACACACGTACAAATGCGCGAATGCATTCACGCACGAATTTACGAATGCACAAATTTACACTTGTGATTTCGAAAAAACATTTACTGTAATTGATTATGAATAACACTGACAAACGTCTCCTCTTATCTTTAACATGTAGTGGTACCAGACATTGTATCAGAGGAATTTAGAAAACATTAAATAGGACTGGTAATTACCCATTGTAATCATTGCACGGTGTGCCAGGTTTAGCATACATATCAGGCACGTCGTATGGCGAAGTATTCCAGTGGAAGGATGATATGCAGGGTCCTCCTGGTTTCCGGCAGCAAAGTTCACATGCCGATCGAGGGTCATCCTTTCGTGGCGCACATTGACAGGACTCCAGGCCATATGCCAGGCAAATTGATCCAGTACACTCCTGCAACATGAGGAGGTATTAAATAAAGAGGTAGTGTCAAATCCAACGCATTTTAAAAATGTATTTGCTTAATTATCCTTTTTATCATTGTCTACCGTTTCATGTAAGGAAAATGTTGTTCATAGATTGGATTGGACTGCGTTGACATATGTATTGTTTTTTTGTGACCAGATTATTATATGATGTTAAATAAAGTGATAACATTTTATGGGAGAATAAACGGCTACGTTACGTAACTCGTTAAGGCGCCAGTCTATCTGGCTTCCCTATCCCTCATATATACGGGAGCAGTAGGAGCACTCTTACTCTCCCACTGTAACCCAGCGTTAACAGCGCTAACCGTATTTCGGACAGACGCTACCCACTTTCTCTATTCAGTGTTTACTATGCGATAGACATATACCATTGACAGTATCTATATAAACTAAAATTTAATGAATGAAAGATTTTATTAATACATAACCTTTTCTTACATTATCATATTAATATACTTAAAATTTAAATAATAACTCAAGTTAAACAATTTCAATGAAACGTTGTACGACGACGACTTCGTGTTATACAATTAGGATCGATGATTATTGACTGTACATATCCAATTTGAAAGCCGACACAGGACCAGCGTGACGCTACACTACGCTATTGTGCACGTAAAGAAGTTTGTAGTTACAAATTAACATAAATCAGCACTATGATGCTACTCACGCCCATGAAGCAGACCAGTTCCTTATCACAGCGTGTGCGGTTGGGTTTGTGTCGGCTGGCAGGACAGGCGGCTCGACGCCCGTCGCAGTGTGCGGCATCACGGCACCCATTATCGGACCGACACTTGTCACCGAATTTCAGAGTACACGACGCCGTGCAACACGGACCCTGTAATAAGTTACCCAATACTAATGTTACCAAAAATCTCAGCAACATTAATTGTCGTCCCTGTTTCAGCTGATGGATGCCCGCACCTGACTATAGGTCCTAGTGACCTTTACAAAGTTACTTGAAGCCAGAACCTCCAGTCTTCGGGGTTTACCTATTTTTTACCGACATTGTGCCTCTGGCCCTAACATCGGTTCTCTGAACAATATACTCCGCCCAATGCATTTTCAACTTAGCAATCGTTGGACTAAGTTGGCGAAGATGATTATTCTATAGATCTCTGATTTGTCATTAGATAAACTGAAATATTTGATAAGTATGGTATGAACATATAATCCGTTTAAAAAAACTTTTGCACAACCAACTCACAAACATTTGCAATATATCTTAATAAACTAGAAAAAAACTTTTTATTAAAAGGACATTTATTCAAACTTATATTATAATCATTGCAAAGATCAAAAACAGTGCGAGTAAATAAATAGTTCGTTTAAAATAATTCAATTGGCAGTGCCTATTACACCATACAGGTATTACATGAATATCCAGTGAAGGATTAATAAAGTAAGTAGCAGCCCATTAACGTCCCACTGCTGGGCACATCCCTACTCACTCACAGGAGAGAGGGTTATTAGAGCTGCTCCACTGCGGGATGGCAGACTTAGTACACAACTGTACTCTCTATTCCTTCACTCTCATAGTCTGAAGTTACGGCATTCCGACACGGCCGGAGAGAGAACAGGTGCAGGACCGACGGCTTAATGTGCTCTCCGAGGCACACGTTTGGAAAACTTTGTCAACTTCTCAACTTCGGGCAAGTATTGAGAAAATCTTGATCTAAAACTCAATATCAATTTTGAAATTTCCTGACTCGAAGCCAGCATCTCATATATGTAGCCGAACGAGCTGATCATTAGGCCAACGGCAGGGCGTCTATTGGGTGTTCCTCAATAGTTAAACACCTCCCCTTTTATTCCAAGAATATAAACGAAATGTTCACTCAAATAGTTCGTGGGACACTATTTTGTGTTATTTGTTTTAAGTTTGTGATGCATTGACATATGTTTCTTTGAAATTTTAAGAGGCGATAAATTTAGCCTTTAAATGAAATACGTAACGTTAGTGTGTATACCTTAATATTGTTCGTAAAAATTGTTGATACTAAAGTAGAAATTTAAAACCAAAACAACGAAGCACTAGACCAATGAGGCAGTTGAAGGATTAATATCTACTTAATTTCAGTTTTCCTTTTGATTTAATTCATTATATTTGTACGTAATAAATTCCAAGGTCGCATGCTGTAAGGCGATTTGGTTGAACTGGGCCCGTAAACAAGTCACTTTCGAAGATTGCTAACGCTTAAAAAATGTATGGGAATGACGTTTCATATGGAAACTTGTCGAAAAATGAAACGTCATTCCCATACATTTTTTAAGCGTTAGCAATGTTCGAAAGTGACTTGTCTATGGGCCCTATAAGTGTATTTGCAAACTGTAAAATACCCAAATTCGTAATAAAAAGTTATTGTAAATATTGAATTAATTTGAAGGATATATTAGGCGATAAAGTTACAATCTCTGATGATTACCTGACTAGGACTGCAAACGCTATGCTCTGTGAGAGTACAAGGCTTGTAGTGCGGCCGCACGGCCTGCGGACGACAACAAACATCCGTACATTCAGAGGCCCAACCGCAGTCACATTCTTCGCCTTCCTCCACCACACCGTTGCCACAGATAGCTGGCTGTGGTTCTACGAATAAAAAAAATAGTTAGATTAATTAATTTATAACAATATATAAAGCAATATATAAAATACAAAAAACTTACTCTACAACAAAACATTAGTTTAACAATGCCTAGTAAACAAATGACCTTAAAATGACGTCATACATAGGTCATGGACAGATCATCAAATTTTACGTAGACATGACAAACGTCGATCGTATTTACGTGTAATATCTATTAAGTAAAAAAGTGAAGTGTGGAATCATAAATCATATGTGATACATATCTTTAGTATACTGTTATATGTAACAAACAATCAGCAATAAATTATTTTAATTAAAGTTTCATGTATCACTCGTAGTGATAAAGCTGCCATTTGTATTAAATACTAGCTGCCCCGGCAAACTTCGAACCGTCTCAGAATCAATAAATAAAAAAGCAGAATGATAATTGCAGAACGTTTCAACTTTAGTAAAAAAATGTGGTCAAAACTTAACCGGAACATAATGACTTCGTTATCAAAAAAATGCGACCTTTATGCCCAAATTGCCGCCAAAGGCCGTAAAACATTATTGTTACGATCAGTAATTGTTGGTTGTCAATGTCAAGTGTCAAAAGCAGATGAAAATAAAAAAGATTTCTAAACGAAGGGACGAACATAAAACGTTTGACGGGTAGGAATAGTATCTAAGGCAAAGAGAATTTAATTTTTACTATACTCCAAGCATTTTGAAGTGAAACTTCTTTAGGCGCATGATGGTAAAATTTTTACGGATAAAACGCGTGATAAGCGTCATGAAGATGTGCAGCATTTTTTATGCTAATTTGTTTGAAGGTTAGGTAGTTTTAATATTTATAAATAACATGTGGCATTTCAATGTGCCACTCGTCATTTAATAATTTATTTTACAATTTTTATGAAATATGAAACAAAAATAGGTCATAAATTCTTTTTTCTAAATTTTCAATTCAAAAACAAAATTTAATTAATAATTTATAATATTGACAAAAATACATAGCTTGTTTATTTACAATTCGTCATTTGAGGTTTCAATAAAATTTTCAACACTTTGATTATTTTAATGACAATTAAATTCATTAAATTCCTAGCACATCTTCCTTTTTCCCTCTCTCTATGTCTCGGAAATCTAATGTTTTACATTTCTGTAAATGTAAGCAAGAGTTAAAAATTTCTTTGCCAAAGGAGTTTCACTTCTGACATGTGTACTTTAGGTATACACGCGCACTTTTAACTATTTTTTTCATATTTACTCAATTTTTAAGCCGTACCTGGATTTCCACAAATAATATAAATAAATATTAGTCAAATCAGTTTAGCAGTTCTCGAGTTTAAGCGATAATAATGAAAGGCAAATGATTTTTATACATATAGATAGACCTCCTTCGCTTCTTTCATTCCCATTAAACCTTTCATACAAGTTCGTCGGTTAAGAGTACTCTTGACTTGACCTACTACTACTACTACTACTACTATTTAAAAGGTCCTGGATATGATCCAGGAACGTTCGCCTTGGTCTTTCCCCTTCCAACTTTCGAATTCACTCTTGACTAATAAATCCTTTTTGTCAGTCTCCTTTCATTCATTCTCTCTACATGCCCAAACCATCTAAGCATACCTTTCTCAATTTTAGTCACCAAATCTTCTTTTATACCACAACGTTCTCTTATCACACTATATCTTAGGTACATACAAACGAAATTTAGCACACACATTTCTTTCGCGCCGTAAACTTTTACTAAGGACGGATTCCTCGTGGGGAAACAGGTAGTGGATAAGTTACACATAGTGATTTTAAGAACGGCGTTAGAATAGATACCTGTGAAGCATCCTTTCGGGGACCTGGCTTTGTTGTTGAGGACGGGGTCGATGGCTCGTAGCGAGCACGGCGAGAATTTGTTGTTATTTTTGCGGTCGCCGCTGGTCGCGCGTGCGAACATTATAAAGTTTCCGTCTTCACCGAAAGGCGTACACATTTCCGGATCGTGCTGAAAAAGTATTATATGTTTCATTCATTTATGCAGTTATCACTTATTCCCCACAAAAAAAAATATTACTAAAAATAATGAATAAATTATAGTAAAAAAAATAAGATAAGTTGGGTATGGCAGAAGAAGCATAAAAGTAAAATAAATGCGGTAGAGATGATAACCTTGAGAAGTATGAGTAGATTGAAACAGCGCGACAAAATGAGAAATAGTGGCGGTATAAAAGAAGATGTAGTGACTAAAATTGAGAAAGACATATTTGAATGGGAGAATTGGAAGGTGAAGATCAAATCGGCCCCAGGACCAAATCCAGGACATTTTAAAAAAGGGCCACGTCAAGAGTACTCTAAACTGACGAAGTTGTATGAAAGGTTTAATGACAATGAAAGAAGCGATAGAGAGTTGCAAGGATCGTGGTAAGTGGAAGGACGTGGTCTCTGCCTACCCCTATAGGAATGAGGCGTGATGGTATGTATGTATGTACGTCAAAAAATATACAAAGTTGGCCCTATTGCTTAAAGCGTTCCACCAGATAATCTTTGGGTTTAGAATCTAATGACAGAAGCCTCAAATGTGCCTCTAGTGTTCAGCTAGTTCCGCTACAGAAATGAGGTCCTGGGATCTAGTTCAGTGTCTAGTTCTTGTGTTAGCGTATACAGTTGTGTGCACTAGGCCTGCCAACCCGCAATGGAGCAGTGTGATGGGCCTATGGTCTGAAATCACTGGCCTATGAGTGAGGCGGCCTGAGCTTAGCAGTGGGATTACTTATTAAACCAAAATACAGCTATAATATAAACTAATAGCTTATTAACCAACAGAATCGGTCTATACTTGTAACAAAGACAAAATTCTATCCACTGCATAAAGTCTCTTCAACTGATTATAATTTCCGAGTACAATCATTAATTACAATAAAATTACAAAATAATGCATATTCTGAAAGCATATGTTGTCATTAAAACTAAGATTACAATTATACACTAAATATTGTTTTATAGGTTATGATATTAAAGTTCATCAATTTTGACATGTAAGCGCTCGACTGTGATCTCACCTGATGGTAAGTGATGATACAGTATAAGATGGAAGTGCGCTAATCTGGTAAGAGGCGATATACCTCTTATGGTTTCTACACAGCATCTTACCGGAACACAAATCTCGGCGGCGGTACGTCTCACCAGTCCAGACTCAGACAAATTAGAAAATACAATTTCCTAAATTCGCCCTACCGAGAGTTGAAATGGGTATATTTGTATATTTTTATCCACATCGAATTAAAATCTAAGATTACGTGGGTTCCTTCGCACTCTGTTCTGCGAAAGTATTAAAATAATTAGCTGTGAGGTAATCGAGTTTCCCGTCTTTCTTGTATTTAATAGTTCTTGAAATATATTTTCTATTTATGTTAGGGATTTCGGCAGGAGGTGTTTATAAATGCAATGCGTTTACCGGCGAGCCGAAGTTGTGGCCAATCTCGTGCGCGAGTGTTACGTGCGAGACTGCGGGCGGCACGTGCTTGCCGTAGTTCAGCAACGTCACAATGCCGGTGTTCAGCGACTTCATACTGCCGCGGTAGTGCTGCGAAACAATATAACTTTAACACGAATACAAAGGAGAGCATTAAAAAGGTAAGTAGCAACCTATTAACGTCCCACTGCTGGGCACAGGCCTCCTCACTCATATGTGAGACTCTTGTTCGAGCATAGACCCACCACGCTGCTCCACTACGAATTGGCAGGCATAGTACAAAAGTGTACTCTCCATTCCTCTACTCTCAGAATCCGACACGACCGGAGAGGGATCAGGCGCAGGACCCACGCCATAACGTGCTCTCCGAGGCACGGGGGTGGATCACACCGCCAACTTCTCAACTTCGGGCAAATATTGAGAAAGGAGAAGGAGAGCATTACTACCTAATTATTACGGGTGTGCGAATAATTCGAACTTGTTCGTTTCGCTATAACATTCGATTCGAAACTCGAATGGAATGATTCGAAAAATCGAATAATTCGTAAACTATTAAATAATATGTGAATTTTCGAGTATTTTCAATTCAGGGTTTTTTTATTTAAATATAAATTTAACAGACTATATAAATTTTATTCAAACCGTGAAATATATTTAAGCAAATAGAACAATTATTATAGTTTTTATAGTTTATAGAGACGGAAATAACAGAAGCTATATAAGGTATTCTAAAAAACACAACATTTGAAGTTTTGCTACAAAATTTTGTTTAAAATAAATATGAACATATATTGAAAATGATCAATTGTATTCTCTAGGTAATTTAAAAAACAAAATAGAAAGAAATCGAAATATATTTAAATGGTACAAATCACAAAAATTGTGGAATCAATTGGTTAGCATCCACCATGACTAGATCAGCATGCTTTTAGATTATTCAGTACGTATATACAATTGTAATTTTCTATACATATGCCTTGCAACGTAGACTTTTACTAAGAACGGGTAGTCTGGATATGTAAGCGAAAAAGAACTACTTAGTATTGCGCAGGATACTAAACAATTCATTGCGCCAGAATGATTTAGATTCATAATTCGATCTGCTAACAGATTTTCCCACATTACCACTGGACTAGGAATTACGCGTATGACATAGCTGTGAACTGCTGCTACATTAAACGCAATTACATTAATTATAGTTTCAGTAATATCTAGGAAACAAGCTAACAATATATGGCCTAATGACGATTCCGGTTTGGAGCACTGTTTCGGTCGAGGGTCGCAATTACGCAGAAGTTATTCCAATACTAAAATTAAACGTTAACGTGTTTCGTCTGACAAGGACAAATGTTGCCTTTTTTGCTGATTGCTGGTCAATATAAATATGATTACGACTTATATGGTAAAAACTGGTAAAAGACTGAAGGCGTTTATGTAGTATTTATTCCACTGTTATTCGGTAACAGTTCTTGAGATCTGGGTTTGAGTGATCATTTCGAATTTTAAGTTTATCTGTTCAGAAATTATTATATATTGACGACACCCTACGTATAAAGAATCTACTTAAATTTTAGACATTTTTGTAATTTTGATGATTGTATCACCCCCTTTAATAATCCATGTCGTCGTTTTGTTTGACGTGCTAATTATAAATCGACGGTTGCCGGCTGCGTGCACCTTGCAAGCGAGAACATCGAACAACCGATAGAGAGGCGCAATCGGTCTTCCGTTGTTTATTACGTCAACAATTTTTCGTCTATGTCGTTTTATGATGTTATCACGTAAAATTGTCATCCAATACGTATTATTAGTATGAAGGCAGTAATAAATAATTTATTTTAGGACTTTTTACTAGATTCCTTACATATAGACATATGTTTACACGTTTAAGAGAAAGTGTTTATGTATTTAAAAACTTATTGCAGGATCCTACCCTCTTTTTACTTTTAAGGTCAGTTAAAGTGGCCTAAATTATGTGTACAAGTATTATTATAATATTTAAATCGTAGCCCACTTAATATGACTTCATACAACAAACAGTTTTTCTCACAAATTCCACCTGTCATTATCACAGTCTAATTTGGTAATACTTATTATACTGTTGACTTCAAGACATACGTATTATCTCACAAGAATGATAAAAAATATCATATTTTTTCCATTTATTAATGATGTCACGTTTAGACTGTATTACAAAAGAACTATATTGGAGTTTAGTTGCCAGAAAAACTGTCGTAATATTCTTTATTAGCAACTCTGGTAATTTGTAACTATGGTGTAAATTCTTGAAGTAGTCACCATTATTTTTGTTGAACTCAGCAATGTTTAGATCAAATCTAGTGAATTTAGACTTTTAATGTATTCTTTTTAACTTACGCCATTCTTTTCGCAAACACCGCCAGCATTCTTCAGGTCTCCAGTCCAAGCCAGACCCAAAGTTCCCATTTCGAAGTCACGGTACGTAAACATATACGCCAGGCAAAACGCGTCGTAATCTTCCTCTGAATAAAAATAATTTAATTAATACATAGGAAAAGGAACCACTTCGATTAATTGTACAAGATATCTTGTATATGAAAAATAAGAGCATAGTTAAATATTATCTACTGATGATTCTGATATTCAATTGAGACCAGAATTGCTACCATTTAATTCAATTATCAGGGGTTTTTTTTTAATTCTTTACTTATTTACACAATTGAAATAGGAAAATAAAAGAAGTATTTTAATTTAAAAAAATCCTGTGCATTTACTGAAATGAAAGTTACTTTTTAGATTGCAGGTTTATAAAGTCGGTAGACATTAGTTATGGATAGAATTTCTAAGGTTCCCGACTTAAAACTTCATGCTAAGTAGGGCACACTAAACAAAAATAATTAAAATTTAAAAATACGAATATGTGCCATACCTGAAAAAAGCTCCAAATACTTTTCTACTCCATAATTGTTGGGAAATCTGTAAGCTGGATCTTTAAGAGCGTCGAGCGTGTGGACCTTAATTCTTTTAATCATAAATGTAATGTTATCTGGCTTTCCATCTTGATTGAAATCTGGAATAAACGGTAAAGTTCCAAGTAAGGATTATTTAAATGAGGTTATATGAAATTCTGAAGTTAAAAGTTTGATTCTGAAGTATACGCAACACAAAAGTTATCATAAAGTCTGTTACAAAAATGTGTATATTAAAGTAAAATAACAAACAAAATAGGATTCAAAAGACATTATTTTGTTTCTTTTAAAAATTTTAATGCTCTCTTTAAAAACTGATATACATTTGCTCTACCATAAGATAGTTTGATGACTCGAAAGTTATTTAGATTATGAAATCTTCCAACATTAATAACCATTAGTTTAGTGGTATTAAATGCATCAAACTAAATTGTATACCTGTAACTTTATATATTGCATTGACTTTTTGCACGTGTCGGGTCATCACTTCTATACAAGCTTCTTCCGAGCCGTATCTCTGATAAAACATATGATCAGCCTGTAAATACACTAAGCAAGTTGTTTTTCTAGGATCTACTGTCGCTCTTTTATTAACATGTCTACCGTCGTCGCTTGCATTTGCAGATAGTATAGTGTATCCTACTGGCTCCTTCTTAACAATATCTTTACTAACAGTCACAACACCTGCCTTAGTTTTAATTACTTCAACATGTGTCTTTGGTTTCGGTCTAGATTCCTCTGAATCTAGTCGTACTTTTGTTATGAGGTTACTTTTATCGATCTTGGTTTTTGGTTTCCTCGTACTAAACTTATCAAATGGATCACTATTACTGGTGTACGGGACATCTAAGTCTAACGGTAGTTCAGGATTCTTCTTTGGCTCATCGTCTTGCATTTCGTCTTCAGGAAGCCACCGCTTCTTTCGTCTATTTATTTCGCTATTCAAGTCTTCTGTGTTATTCTTAAAAGGTATTTCTTCAACTGTCACCTGATCGGTGAAGTTAAATAATTCTCCATTGTACCCGAGCTTGCCCTTAATATGTAGAAGATGTGAAGCACAGGGATGATTGTCATTATTAATATGTGGATGATCAACATCTGACTTTCTGTAGATAACACTGTGCATTGACGGATGTTCAACATTGTACCGAGAAAGAGGTTCAACATAATATTCTTCAGTGGGAGTCCATATAGTACCGTCAAAGAGACCATCAGCAGTAATGACACCATAAACAACTGAAGATTCATCATCTGTAAACAAATAATACTGCTTACAATAATGTAAAGTAAAAAGAAATAAGCAAATGGTGTCGTTACTATAACTAAATTAACATTTTAGTTTAAAGCAAGTTTTACACATCTTCATTAGTTAGACTTATTTTCATAATATCAAATTATCGTCATTAGTTAATGGAATCCTAGAGTGACGCTATGACAAAGAGCTTCTCCCGTTTGAAATAGTGAATTATTATTTATAATTTTATATACATGCAAAAAAAATAAGCTTTCATAAAAAACCCATTATCGTTTTAATTCCAGAATATATAAAATTATTAGAGGATACAGGACACAGATTGACTTTCCATGTCTTGTGTCGTTACACTTAGTGTAATAAGTTTGATAAGTGTGATTTATTTCATAATGATATTCTAAAATTACGGGACTCGTAATGTTTGTTTTGAAGCTACGTGCTAGAAATATGCAGGTTTTATTCATCAAAAAGCACAATGACAATACATTAATTTAAACAACAATTAGGCACATCAGTGTTTCAAAGAGAATTTAGTTGCCATTCTAGAATTTGATCAACCCTTCACTTTCAACAATAATTCACGTGTTAATCCATTAAAACTCTTCGAATCAGAGAGATATATTGATTTAATTAGAAAATAAAATGACGATAGTAAACAATTGTGTAACAAAATTAATATTTACTGCTTCGAAATAAACGTAGATTCAAAACTTAAGAGTAAGTCCAAATAAATGGCTCGCTATATTTTATGCAAACTAATTCGAGATGCAGAGGGCCTCCGGACTTTCAAATGTATTAAAATCGCCACTTGCACTCGCAGTGGGCACAAACCGCTCATAAATAATTGTAATTACATTTTCTGTGTTCATACCATTTGTTTTATTGATAAAAACGTTATTGTCTTACGAAATAACTTGTGAAAACTGTTATAATTTTATTTATGGGTCTTTCGTTTCTTCATTGAATATATTTTTATGATATAGTCTTAACACCTTAGGTATTTTAAAAAGACTTCATCGAGAGGAAAATTAGGTTCTAATTGGGATTGTTGATTCTAATTCTAGGGATGTTTTTATATTTATTTCATAAAGTTATGTTGAAAACCTGGGATGATTAACCGCAGACACAAATAGAGAGCAAAAATTGAGTGTTACATAGGTAAATTTGATGTTTCATCATTTTTTTATTGAAAATTGCACCCCGGGTAATTTATTCTAAAAGTTATAGAGGTACAAAAACGCAAGTTATCATTTCATAACTATTTATACAGCGGGGAACAGCTAGATGCGAATAAGTACAGTATTGCTGCTTTATGTATGTTTAATATTCAAATGAGTTGTGTGTAACGCCGCAGACAAGAAAGTCAAACTCTCAAGAAGCACACTCCATTAAACTTGTGAACTAATTTCATCAAATTTCACTTTGTCTTGAATGTAGCAGATGGGTCACACCTCGTAATTTCATTTTATTAAGTTCGCTACAGAACACTGAAGTTTCCACTCGTGCTTAATTTATTATCATGGGGGAGTTCGAAATGCGTATACGTTAGGAATTAACCAACAATTATACACACAGAAATTAATATCGTTAATTACTTAACATTCACATCTACGTAAAGTTTTAAGAGGGGTCCTTTTAATAACATTTATTAATTAACTAACTGTTCCCCACGATGTTATTCGCATAGTTCCCCATTTCGTAGAAAAATAGAAAAATCCGTATTTAAGTAACGTCTACATTGCGAAACGTATATCTTTACAAAATTTCTAGTCAATATTTTTGAAGATTTCCAGAGGAGTGGGTAAGTTTGTTTAATATTAAGTTTAACTTTATCTAAACTAATATTATAAAGAGGAAACATATGTGTTTTTGTATGTATTTATGTTTGTAACGTTTTCAGACAAAAACTAATGGACAGACTTCAAAAATGTTTTCACCAGTAGAAAGCTGAATTTTTACTGAGTGGTTTATTACTTTCTTTGAAAAATAGGGATCCTTAAAAAAATACCATGCCATGTAACCCAAGGTGTGGAAAAAATGAGTCAAAAAAATCTGTCATCGCGTGCGTTAGGAAAACTATTGATGATAGATCAAAAAAAGGTTCTATAATATTGTTCCGCCCCATAAAGTTACCTCGTATTGCATAACATTTCATAGTATTGCACAATGTCTTTTGGTATTGGTATTACTCAAAACTCCCAACGTTGCAGACCTATCAGTGTTATCACCTTTCTATGGTTTAACATTTTAATTAAAATTTGATTTAAAATGAGAAATAGGTACATTCATGAAAAAAGTGTTTATTGAAATAAATTTCGCTAGGTTAGACAACTATTTTAAGACTTAGCAGTTCCAAACAGTTTTAGAATAATTATAACTATAGATGAAGGTAAAAAAAAAGGTAAGTAAGGACAATAATTTAAAGGCCTTGGTCTAATGCTGAAACCAACGCATTGTGGCATTCCTGGACGATGAATGCCAGATAATTGGTTTTGTTTACATTTTTAATGACATATATTTAGACTCATGACCTTAACCTGATGTAAGTGAGGTCAGTGCGGAAAAATTTTGTAAAAACAATATTTATTTTTCAACAATTACCGTTGGAATGTGTCAGAAGTCAATTTCGAAAAAAAAAACGTTACGAATGAATTAAATTTATTATTTAGAAATATTACCATCTTTAAGTGAATCTCTGAGTAATGTGATTTGGAAATTCATATAGTTAGAGATTGAGTTATAGGTTTGGTGTCGGAGCTTGTAAGATTGACGGAATAACTTGTATAAAATATACAAAATACCTTAAAAAGAGGAAAAAGTTCATACCTACAAAGATATTGACGGCCTCGCTGACACAGTGGAGCGAGTATTCGCTTTGCTAGCTGAGGTACTGGGTTCGGTCCCTAGTAGGATGAACTTGGGAAATTGCATTTTTAATTTGTGTTAGTCTGGGCTGGTGGGCTTCGGCTGTGGCTAGTTACCACTCTACCAGCAAACACGTAACGACAAACAAGTAAATTTGTGTTCCGTTACGATGCTGTGTAGAAACCATAAAGGGTAATTTTCCTGTTATCAGATTAGCGTGCTTCTGTCTTAGACTGTATCGTCACTTACCAATAGATGTGATCACAGTCAAGCGCTAACCTGTCAGTAATGAAAAAAAACGGAGAACATGTTGGCATAGAGGTTCAAGTTTTACAAACTGCGTAACTAATGTAGTTTTTAACCCTTTTCTCGTATAAAAAGTAGCATTTATCCTTTCTCAGGCTCTAGGCTATCCATGTACTAAATTTCATTTAAATCGATTCAGTAGTTTTGACGTGAAAGCACGACAGACAGTTATTTTCGCCATACTCTACTATAAATTAAAAATGAACTTGACTGGATGAATAAAAAATATTTTAACGAGATATACTAGCTGAACCCGCGACTTCGTCTGCGTGGAATGTTTTTTGGGTAGCATTGTCATTAATTTAGGCAAATTGTTTTACAAATAAGAAACATATGCATAAATACATCAATGAGCTATTTGCTGTGTAGCCACCCACACCTCTGTTACGGGTGGAATTTCATGAAATCCGTTCTTAGATGACCTCAACTGGGCAAAAGAAAATATCCTACACGATTTCAAGCCTCTAGGCCTTATGGTTCCAAAGATATCGTAATGAGTCAAGAGATACCTGGATATCTCTTTTATATATATAAATAAAAACATTGATTCAATCACTTCTCATAAAGTTAATGATATAGACAAATTTCGCTACATTAAACTGAACCATGGTCGTAAATATTTGAGGTTGTCTAATTACCGCTTATTCGACTGTGCGATGCTAAATTTGTCGTGAACCATGCCTAATTACGTCGGGAAGTGTGCATGGTATTATACATACCATCTAATCAAGTAAACAATATAACATCGTAATTAAACTGAGAGTTTGTATATTATGTAATACGAATAATACATGACAATTGAAGCCATTCAATTGTAAATGATCATAAATTATTCCATATCTATATACATATTATAGTAATGGGTCTATGCTCTAAAAACTCCCTCTCCTATGAGTAAGGAGTATGCCTAGCAGTGGGTTGCTATTTAATTTTTCTTTTCAAATCAAATCAAAATATTCTTTATTCAAGTAGGCTCAAAAAGCACTTTTGAATCGTCAGTAGTCTGTTCGTTGACAACAAATATTCTACCGGTTTGGAAAGTTGAATCCACTGAGAAGAAGCCGGCAAGAAGCTCAACGGTTACTCTTTTCAAAAGTGTTTTATATGTTACAATGTGTAACATATTCCTTCTGTGAACATCTCGAATCAAGTCTAAACATTTCTATCGCTTAAATAATCTTCAACATTATAATATGCCTTCTGTAAAAGGAAGTTTTTTACATATTTCTTTAAACTATGCGGAGGTATCTCATTAAAAAGTAATGTCTTTCACTTATTATAATATATAAATAACTATAAAAGAAATTTGTGTTAACTACGCCTTTTATAACTAAAAAACAGTCAGCCAAATTGCAATTCCCTTTGCAGACGATAACTAAGTATGGATTTCCCCATATTCCCATAGAATGAAGAAGTACGCGTGTAACACCAGGGTGATCAGCTAGTCAAGAAACATAAAGAATATACGGTGTAAAATCACGACGTTGACGGCTGACGCAATGATGAGTATTCACTTCGCTAAAGCTCCTGACTTCGATTCCAGGTAGGACATATTTAGAAAGTAGCATTTTGTAATTGGTCTACTGGGAGGCTTCGGTCGTTTCTATCTACCGCTCTACCAACAAAGACGTATTGACAAGAAAAATTTTGCTCTCTGTTACGATGCCGCATATTGTAGAAACCAGGTAAAACCAATTATTTCCTAAGTTCTTTTCCACCTTATGCTATATCATCATTTATCATCAGATGTGGTCACAGATAAGGACAAACTACGGCTTGACCAATTGTCTCTCGAGTGATGCTTAAAAAGTACAGATTTTGTCATAATCCTCGGTATATATAAACGAAAAACGATCATTTACGGCAACATCCCTGAAAGTATTCACCTTAAAAACTTTGAATTCCTCATAACCGCGGGGAAAAGCTAATATATTCATATAATCTATGTCAGTATGACAGTGCATAACAGAAACAGACGTTACGTTGCAAAAAACTATTATATAAAAGGAAAAAACAATTAATCTCTATCATACATTACGGAAAAGCACCCCAAGACAGTTCTTTCCTTATACACTTTATAATATTCAGTACCTACCCTCAATTCTCGTTTGCAACGTTTCAATTATTTATTCAAACAGGCTTTTACAGAACTTTTGAATAAAATATATAGGTTTTTCTATATATTACTTCCAATGTACGATTGATGATAATATTAAAGGACATAGTATTTAAAGTTCTGAGAGGTTCTTCTTCTCTTTTCTGAGAATACTCCACAATAAGCTGCTATATAATTCACGCTCTCACGCTTTTTATCGTCTATGTAATCCTTCAAATTAACGTCGATTATGGGATAAAATATTTTTTATAAAAGTTTGGGAATGTGAATACTATTAAAATTTATCCTTTATCTGTAAGAAAGCGTTCATAAATATGTATGTATGTATACTATGGTAAAAGTACCCTTAATTAATAACTAGGAGCAAAAAAATATTTAGTGTTCCTTTTTGTAAGACTATTTATGCTAAAAACTCATTCATTATACGTTTTTGTGTAATGTTCAATAACCTAAGTGATATAGACATATTTAATGATGAAAAGTCCTTACCTGTTAAGTAAAAAGTAAAAAAAGAAAAATTGTTGAGATAAGTGCACAATAACGCTATCTTTTAGATGCTAGTGGAAACTTTACTGATGTACGTATTAGTTTTAAGTGAATTAGTCTATAAGTAAATTGTTTGCTTCCCAAATAAAAATAAATAAATAAAGTAAGTATACTCAAGTTTTAATAATGTAACAATACATATAAGTAAATGTACATACATTTCTAAGTCATATTTGATAATTTGAATAATGAAGACATGCTTTAAAAAAGTAAGTAACAGCCCTTTAACGTCCCACTGCTGGGCACAGGCCTCCTCGCTCCGAGGAACGAGGGTTTTTATAGCATCGACCCACCACGCTGCTTCACTGCGGATTGGCAGGTATAGTACACAAGTGCACTCTCTATTCCTACACTCTCAAAGTCCGATGTGAATCTGACACGATCGGAGAGAGATCAGGCGCAGGACCGACAGCTTAACGTGCTCTCCGAAGCACGGGTGTGGATCACACGCCAACTTCCAAACTTCGGGCAAATATTGAGAAAATCTTAATAAAAAACTCAATTCCGTTTTTGAATTGGCGTCGACTCGAACCTAGGACCTGTCTGTAGTCGAACATGCTAACCACTAAACCAATGAGGCAGTTGCTATATGCTAAAAATTCAAGGGGAGTTAAGTAAAGGGGAGTTGTACGCAATAAAAACGATGTCAAAACATTTTAGTAATGAAGAAAACACCCAAAGCCGCACATCAGATACTGGATAGTCTTTTACACGATAAACGCCTTGGGCAAGCCTGTTAATTACTTATATTAACATAAATAAACCGTTGCTTTTTATGGCGAGTTTAGTTACTCTTCGACTTTCCACAGTATTAGTTCTTTTTGTATCCAATTCCCTTCATTCCCCATTTTATAAATGGATTTGATTATACAACAAACTGGCTATTGCACGAAAAATCGCTCGTGCTTTTGAGAGTGAATTTTCACAACTATTTATATTTTCTAACGAATTGGTTAATTATTTTTATTACTATATCAAAATTTCTTGCACATATTTTAAAAATATTCTTCATAAATCAAAATATGGTCAGGGACATGATATATGGATATTTGCACTGTTTGATGAGGCTACAGTAACAGCCTGCTACAGCTACAGTAAAGCTGTGAGGTTATGTTAGGTTAGAAAATAGATATATTTTAAATTTTATTTAACTGTTTCTGACATATTTTCTTATAAATTATATATTTTTTTAAATATTTGCTGTATCTACTGTAGAATTTGACGGCAAAAAATGCTTTTTCGACCTGCGTAACCAACCATGTTCAGCAAATAAACATTTCATTTCATTTACATTTTATTGTCTAATAAAATTGATTAAATAAAATATATGGGTACCTTCTAATTTTCCTGAATATACGAGCTTGGTGTTGTAGTCTATGGGCCCGGCGGAGGAATGGAACTGCACGCCCTCCGCAAACACGGACGTCGGGTCTGGTTGCAGTACAATACGAAATTTCCTGCAACAAACAGAAAAAAATAATATTGTGAGTTTCAGCACTTTTAAAAGGATGAAATATAATCGTACTCTTCATTTACATATCTAGAGTGTAAAACGTAGAAACAACATAGTTCGCTCACGCCTTTGACCTCACGAACTTTTTGATCCTCCATGACAGTAAAATAAAAACCAAACCGTGAAAGCTATATTAAAACTGATATAGCCGTTTTGGAGATTAGTAGTAACGATTATGTATATATTTAGTGCTTAGTAAAACCTTAACTGTTAACAATATCCTGGATTGATAATAGCCGCTTGAATCGCTCTGAATCCATTAAAGTCCGGTGTCTTCATTCCAGACATGTTCCATTGAATAAGTTTGCCTCCATAATGGAAAAAACATTTTTTCCTAACTGCGCAAATATGTGGCGTTGTGGAGGATTTGTACCATATTCTAATGGAATGTGCCTAAAATGGGATCGTAACACACACCTTTGTCAACGAATACAGCTAGATTCAATGGGCTGGTGGACTTAATAGACTGCTACAGGACCCATCATCAAAGAAATTTAGAAGATTTATACTTCTATGAGTATGGAGTACGACTAAGAGACATGTAATCATTGCTAGTGCCTAACAGAGAGAAATAATCGCAAGTGATAAAGTGCTTTAAATCAATATTTTAAAAAATGCGTCAGGTTGGTCCCAAGTTGGTACAAATTCTTAGATTTTTCTGCCGAGAATATTTTTTAAATAAATAATAAAATAACAGCTTTTATACGTCTCAACGTACAACACAGGGCACAGGCCTTCTCGCTCATAGCAGGGAGATGCTTTTTCCCAAGTTATGCATACCCGAGACTAGCTTCCGGGGGCATACCCCGGATTTCCATGCGAAAGAAGAAAGAAAATAGCTTTATCCGGCGCATAGGTGCAAGTTTATAATATATACATCTATGAAAAACATGCATTGAGTAAGTGCACTACATTGAAACCACAACTATTGGTTTAAATGTTGTGCAACCCCCTCCCAGTCCCGAAAAGGGAGAACAGCTCGGTATTGTATGCCAGAAACCTGACACACGGCAAAAAAAAAACATAATGATGGATTTGAAAGCAATCAAGCACGTAAATTTCTTTTTAGTTAAACTTATTGGTGCCTACTCAGGATTAGAAACCACGAAATCTCTGAAAAAGAATCCACGTGTCTGAAGGTCAGTTACTTAGTGAGGCTGTTATATTGCAGAAGGAAGCATTAGAGAAGCAAAAGGAGAGCGCTGTCTATGCTCCTTCCTCCCGAGGTTGTGTCAGGAGGTTTGGACCGAATTCATCTAGGGCGACTGAACTGAATGTGTTAATGAACATCTGATGTCCACTACTCGGATAAAGAGGATTCCGTTGGGTTTAGTGGGTATTCTGGTAAACACTGAGTCCCACACTCATTGACAGCGATCTATACTCCAACCAGAAGGCTAAAACGCATTTTCTTGCAAAAAAAATTATATACATTTTCTATTCAATGAAATGTATAAAAACGGTTCATATCACTGCTTGTTTCACAACACACGTTGCACTTGGTAAGTTAGGTGGAAACATAATTTACGGGAATAAAGTATCATGTAGTGGTTTTGTAACAGTGTTATTCGAGACTAACATGATTTATTAACGTCGCATCGCTGTGTTGTACCGCCGTGTGTAAACCTTCTATTTTAATATATTCTAAAGCATTAAAATTCTAAATTCTATAACTATCTTTGGCAAAAAATTGGGGGTAACAGGATAAATAAAAGTTTGTCCAGCATTTAAGTCTTATTGGTTTCTACGCAGCGTCGTAGTGGAACTAAAATTATCCACGGTTATGTCCATCTACCAGTTCAGGGCTAGACTAATAAGGACATATCATAACAATTAAATTTGCCCTGCCAGGGAATCGAAATCAAAAACCTCTGCTAGCAAAGCCATTACTCGCAACATTACTACAAGCTGCGGATATCCATTTTTGTTATTATATATTCTGAACTAGCTGAACCCGCGACTTCGACTGCGTGGATTTTTTTTGGTAGAGTTTTCATTAATTTAGCCAATTTGTTTTACAAAAAAGAAACATACCCGCACTGCCCTCTTAGGGTGGAATATTTTGTATAATTTACTTTTAATAGGTTCCATTATGTTAAAGAAAAATTCTGACCAAGTTTTACATACCATAAAAGATCTAGTTTGTAAATATGAAGCTTGAATTGTTTTTTAATGTGAAAATTTAAATTTTATATTTAAGCCCCCTTGCGAGTAAAATTTCGTAAAATCCGTTCTTAGCTGTCCTCTACTCGTCAAAAGGAATAATCCTACCAAATTTCAAGTCTCACCGCCTCATGGTTCCAGAGATATCGTGATGAGTCAATATTTAACACCCCCGAAACCCCCTTGCGGGTGGAACTTTTTAAAATCCGTTCTTAGCTGACCTCTACTCGACAAAGGGAATATTCCTAACAAATTTTAAGTATCTACGCCTTATGGTTCCAGAGACATCGTGATGAGTCAATATTTAACACCCCTGCAACCCCACTTGCGGGTGGAACTTCGTAAAATTGGTTCTTAGCTGACATCTACTCGCCTTATGGTTCAAGAGATATCGTGATGAGTCAATAGATACCTGGATATCTCTTTTATATATAAAGATAAGCAAGAGTAATATATTTTTAAAACAAATGAAACAATGCTTGCTGGGACAATATAAAAAGACACATAAATTAGCCTATTAAAAAAGAAAGTTTAATCCTACGACATGCACATTTTATAAATTGGCAAACCCTTCGATCTATGCTAAATTAGTATAGAGCTAAGGACGATTATTATTTCAATCAAATTCAAGGTTAAAAAGTTGTATTTAAACTTGAGTAGATTAATAAAAAGTGCCTGCGTACAAAGTACACATCTCAAAAGTGAAACTTCTTTGGCAAACTAATTTTTAAGTCTAGTGTAGTGACTAAAATTGAGAAAGGTATGCTTAGATGGTTTGGGCATGTAGCGAGAATGAATGAAAGTAGACTGACTAAAAGGATTTATGAGTCAAAAGTGAATGCGAAAGTTGGAAGGGCAAGACCAAGGAGAACGTTCCTGGACCAAATCCAGGACATTTTAAATAGCCAGGTCAAGAGTACTCTAAACCAACAAACTTGAATGAAAGGATTAATGAGAATGAAAAAAGCGAAGGAGATATGCAAGGATCGTGGCAAGTGGATGGTGGATGTTGTCTCTGCCTACCCCTATGGGAATGAGGCGTGATGCTATGTATTTATGTATTATTATACAAATCTAAAACTAGATTCCGAGACTTAGTGGGTGGAAAAAGGACGATATCTAAGGAATGTAATGAATTTAAGTGTCATTAAAATATTACAAGTGTCGAAAATTAATACAAATAATTTATTGAAATCTTGTATGACGAATTGTAAATAAAAATGCCACTTGTTTTTAGTCAATGTGATACATATTTTATGAAAAATAGTATATTAAATGACAAGTGGCAAATTAAAATGCCACATATTATTTGAAAATATTAAAACTACCTAGCCTTCAAACGAATTAGCATAAAAAATGCTGCACATCTTCATGACGTTAATCACGCGTTTCATCTCTAAAAAAATTATCCTCATGCTTCTAAAGAAGTTTCACTTCGAAAGTATTTCATAAACGATTGAGAATGTGTGCAAGAGATGTAGGTAGAGTATAAACACAGTATGAATTGAATAAACCACATTAGGGTGGTTTGTGTAAACCGTTCATTCTTACATAAACTTAACCAATAAGTTCATTATTTGGCAGAAGTTTCGAAGCGACGGTTAGTAGAGGACTCGTATATCCATATAACCGCCGGTCTACGTACTACCCTCATTATTCATGAAACTTTTTAACGTGTGTAAAAGTACGAAACTTGGTTTCAGACTAAAGTGCTCACGTCTTGGCTCTATAACAGTGTTATACAAGACGCCACTGATTTATTGGTGCTACACTGAAGGGTATGAGAAAAGGAGTTATTGGAGTTCGTATTCTAAGTACCATGCTGTGGAGTAAAATGTGTAAAATACATTGAATTTTTACCTGACTTAATTTTTTATTGCTGGCATTTTAATGGTTGCCTGTGATCTGTGTAAGTTATGATACAGTTTAAGAAGGAATCACGTTAAACTGGTAAGAGATAATTTATCGCTCCTGGTATCTACACGGAGTGGCACCGGAACGCAATGTTTTTCTGGTGCAATTTCACTGCCTGGAATTGAACTCAAGGACTCCGTTAGCAAAGCAAGTACTGGCACTATGGCACAAGCGAATCCGTCAAATTTTTAATTTCCTTTAAATTTAGCTGGGACTTTACGCGAGTAATTCCGTGGGAAAAGGTAAATAGCAGCCCATTAACGTTCCACTGCTGGGCACAGTCCTCTCTCATAGGAGAGAGGGTTATTACAGCATAGGCCCACCACGCTGCTCCACTGCGGATTGGCAGGCATAGTACACAAGTGCACTCTCTATTCCTTCACTCTCATGGTCCGATGTGACGGCAATCCGACACGAGCGTAAAGAGCGGAAAGAGAACGAGCGAGGCTTTACGTGCTATCCAAGGCATCGGGCAAATGTTGAGAAAATCTCAATATCGATTTCAGGACCTCATGTCTGTAGTCAAACATCCTAACCACTAGACCAAAGAGGCAGCTTCATTGTTGAGTAGAAAATTAAATCACGCTTTGACGGCCTTGCTGGTGCAGTGGTGAGAGCACTCGCTTGGCTAGCAGAGGCCCCGGGTGCGATCCCTGTTATGGCGAATTTAAGAAATTGCATTTTTTAATTTGTCTGAGTCTGGACTGGTGGGAGGCTTCGGCCGTGGCTAGTTATCACCCTACCAGCAAAGCACCGTACCGCCAAGCAAGAGATTTGTGTTCCGGTACGATGCTGTTTAGCGCGCTTCCATCTTACACTGTATCATCACTTACAATCAGGTGTGATCACAGTTAAGCGCTAACCTGTCACCAAAAAACAACATGTTTTCAATAAAAATCGCGGAAACTTACGTAAATATTATGTTTAAAACCGACTTTTCTTTTTTCATTTCATTGATTTCATTCACGTATTAAGATTTTCCTTCTATATAAGCTAAAATGTATTTCGATTACGGGTATTTTCTCGGTAGGATCAACCTTCCGAAGTGGTGGATTTAATTAAAAACAGAGAGATTTGATGAATCAAACGAATCTTGTTATTCCTGATTCAACACATATTACGCAAACGCAGTCGCAGGTTTATACTTATACCTAACAAGTTTTCCTCGGTTTTGTCATATGAATTACACCGGGGTACGCGAACTTGCTATGAATTATGCGGGGTAAACAAACTTTTGAGAAAATTTCCCCTCCGTATCTACTAAGGCAATATGTGTGAAGAACAGAAAAACATTTTCCCTGTGTCATTTTGTGATAAATGACTTTTAGGGAAAAGGTGATCCTTTTTAGTAAACTGAGGAGCGGTGAGGCTTTTAAATCGTCTTGTGTTGCTCATGTCGTGGCCTCAAAATGTTTGCTATACTAAATCGCTGGCTTCCACGTGTAACGACAACTGGCATTTATTGAAGTGAAACTTCTTTAGGCGCATGAGGGTACAATTTTTACAAATGAATTAGTATCGGAAATCAGAGATTTAGGGGTCTACTTTGACCATAAACTAACTTTTACTCGCCATGTGGATTATGTTGTATCAGAGGCTTATTGAACACTTGGCTTCATTTTGAGAGTGAGTAAAGAATTTTGGAATACTGCTCAACAGTTCGGAATCCTCAATACCAAGTTTATATAAAAAAAAATCGAGTAATTACAAAATAAATTCTTGCGAATCTTACACTAAAGAAATAGTTCTGACAATAACACTAACAATATTCAATTAAATCTTTTAGAAACAAGAAGAAAATCTATGTTTTTGACACCTGCACATGTGAACATACATACATACATAACATCACGCCTCATTCCCATAGGGGTAGGCAGAGACAACATCCTTCCACTTGCCACGATCCTTGCATATCTCCTTCGCTTCTTTCATTCTCATTAAACCTTTCATACAAGTTCGTCGGTTTAGAGTACTCTTGACCTGGCCGTTATTTAAAATGTCCTGGATTTGGTCCAGGAACGTTCGCCTTGGTCTTCCCCTTCCAACTTTCGCATTCACTCTTGACTCATAAATCCTTTTTGTCAGTCTCCTTTCATTCATTCTCTCTACATGCCCAAACCATCTAAGCATACCTTTCTCAATTTTAGTCACTACGCCTTCTTTTATACCACAACGTTCTCTTATCACACTATTTCTTACTCTGTGTGACCTGTGAACATCCATGCCAAAAATACAGTGAAAATTGTAATTATGTTGATATTATGCACGATAAAATGAATGTATTTAAGAATGGTCCATTTCAATGTTTACTATAAAATTATTTTGTTCTTTTTTATGTTAACTTGACGGGATGTCTGAGTGATGACTTGGATATGGAGCGGGAACGACGCTCGTCGGCTACACGCTGTAATTTGCTTGCTCGCCGTTTTGCAAGGTGCTCTGCTAAGGTTAAGGTTACTTTATTCAAAGCCTACTGCACCAGCTTCTATACGTCACAGTTATGGCTACAGTATTCCAAAAAGGCCTTTAACACCCTCAGAGTACAATACAACAATGCCCTTTGCATCCTACTACGAATGCGAAGGTTTTGCAGTGCTTCAGCTATGTTTGCCGGCGAGAGCGTTTCCGACTTCTATGCGATCATACGCAAAAAAATTGCTGGCTTTTGGGTGACTGTTCGCAATTGCGAGAACAGTCTCATTAGAACCGTTACTCAGACATCCCCCGATAATGTGTTCTTTCGTACCTGGTTGAGTATGCATCAGACGAGGAATATAAAATTGCGACTTTCTTTTTGGAATTTCTAATTTTGCATTAATTTATTGATTTTAATTTTGACATTCATGACTTTATTCATTAACTTTTATTTTATTTTTGTCTTATAATTAAAACTAAAATTAATTTGATTTTATTTAATTGTTAAATCTCTCTTGTGTTTATGTGTTTATCTGTACATTTTATTTCATTTATTTTGGTTATATAATTTCTATGGGTCTTAACCTGAAATAAATCAATTTTATTTATTTAAACTTTTTTTTATGTTATTCTTTTGAATTGCCTTTTGTATACATTCTATTTTATATAAAATAACTTCTACTATCTATATGTCTCACTATGTAATAACTTGACTGATTTTTGTGTATTTAGTTGTAATGTAGTTATAATTGTTTGTTTTCCAATTAAATAAATAATATGGTAAGATGTAATTTACCTTACAATTGTTTTATAACAACATTGAGTTGCAAATCGATGGCACGTGTTAAATGGTAAGCAAACATCGTGGTTTCTCTCTAGTGCAGTATTTTCTAATTTGTTTGGTAAATGGGTATTAGGAAGAAGTTGACTTCTTTCAACTCTTAACACACACCACTCCTTTCATCATCATACCAGCGCAGCGAGGACGTATCTAAGCGAGTCCTAGTGAATTTGATTGGGTACCGCTGATATGCTTCTAGAAGATTTTCTTACAGGTTTTATTAGAATTTTGGTAGAATTCCCTATTCTCATGAGGTAAAGTGACTCAATTCATTGTAGACTATATTAAAGTGGCCACGTGTCGGCTTTACATCAGCGTCGTAAGTGGCACAGTTGATTTATTGCTCTACCGCGTCCACAATTCCTTCAAGGCTTTAATAGATACCTCTATAAAAAAATTGCTGAAAACAATTTTCTAGGGTTGACTGAAAGATTGCTGTTTTGCGATAAGACTGTCTATTATATACTTGATTTCTATATATAAGCAATGTGATTTTGCCTTTGTATACCTACTAAATACGTATACTGAACTCTTTAATAGTGGGATTGATTTTAATGTTATTTAGTTTTATTGAGATTTAAATATGGTTTAGATTGATAGTGTGATAAATAACAGATTTACCTATATTTTCTCAGGATAATTTACAGGAAAAACGCTATAACATGAAGATGGCTGCCTCATTGGTCTAGTGGTTAGCATGTCACAGACTTAAGGTCCTGCGTTCGAGTTCCGGGTCGGGCTAATACATAAATGGATATTGAGTGTTCTATTAAGATTTTCTCAGTAATTACCCGAAGTTGGGAAGTTGGGAAGTTGGGAAGTTGGCGGTGTGATCCACCCTCGTCCCTCGGAGTGCCGACGGTCCTGCATATAATCTAACTCTGATCGTGTTGGATTCCTGCACTTGTGTACTATGCCAACCCGCAGTGGAGCAGCGTGGTGGGTCTATACACTATCAACACTCTCTCTTATGAGGAGACCTGTGCCCAGCAGTGGGATGTTAATAGGCTGCTACTTACTTTACCTTATGAAGATGGTATAGACCTCTTAACTTATTCACTTACCCAATCATCACAAGATCGAAATTAAATAGCAAAGTGCTTCCTTTTGCAAAGTCTACTTTGACATGGTTACCAAGTACAAAATCCCTATATTCCCACGGGTTCCGGAACTATTCGACTGAAATTGCTGGTAATAGCTAGTCACGTCATAAAACACCAGGAATATCTAGTGTTAAATCACGACGTTAGATATAAGACGGCACTTAAGAGATGGCCTTTAAAAGTATGTCATTCTAGGACGAGCTGAAAGCCCGGCTTGTTTCTGAAATGAGTTATGGCTTCGGGAAATTGCGTTCTCTAATAACTTCTTTTCCGAGTTTTCAGTGTTGAGCCACCCAAATAAGGACGGACGGGCGACTGTTGGACTTTGTAATAAAACTTGGCAATTTATACTGTCACTTTGTTTTGATTTAAGGCCCGGTATTAATCATTGTCACGTTTTATAGATGCTAATGTGAAGATTGAACATGAGGGTTTGAAAAGGGTCCTGTCTCTAGGACTATCTTGTAATCTATCCTCGTGTATTTTATATATAACTTTTACACATCCGGTAATTTGTTGATGACGGTCACGCTGGCTTAATGAAGCGAAACAAAAATCCTCCACCATTCTTAAACTTATTACATAGAGAGAAATCATTAAAAGTTTTATTTTATTTATGTTACGACAGATTTCAATAAAGTGTTTTCCAATTTGTCGCGAAATAAATTTCATTGATGAAGTAATAATATTTGAAAAAAGTTTAATAATATCAACAACATAAGTTCACTGAAATGTTAAAAGTATTTAATTAAGGATAAAAAATTAGGACGCTTATATTGGTTGCTCAATTTTATGGTAACCGATTGTAAAATTGACCAATCTGTACGTTAGTCTCGCTGAAACTCCATAACAGCTGTAATGATTTGGCTATTTTTGGTAAAAATGAATATAGCAAAAACAATTTCGCCGTCCTCTAGAAACTATGTCAAACATGTGATGTTAGTTCCGTCGTTCAGAAATCACTTAAATTATAAAGTGAAGTGGTTTTTTTATTATTATTTTGGTTTTGAATATCAAACGTCGGATGTTCGTCCTTCAGAAATCAAATTATATTTAAAAGATACTTTTGTTTTTTTACATTGACAACAAACAATTTTGAAAAAACTGACTAACACCACTAAACTAATATTTATAATCAATAGAAACTAAAATTAATAAAATAACACTTATTTACAAATACTTAAACTTATAAATTTGATAATCGCTTAGTTAAAAATTTAAAACAATAATGATATCCTGTGCGACCATATAGGGTCTCAACAAAGGCATAAATTATGACCACGTTTTTATATATATATTAAGGGAGTGTGTGAAGCAATAATAAGAGTGTGACCTAGCAAGAAATGAAAAAGGAAATTATCTTTTGTAAATTTTCTAGACTTGACTTGGGTTGTTGAAGGCTTCGGTTGTAGTCAGATACCACTTTACCAGCAAAGAAATTCCGGTAATCAAAGTAATTTTAATTCCAAGAGGTTGCTACGTGGAAATCATTCAAAACCAATACAAATTTATTCAACTGAACTTATGTTCAGAGTTCTGTCCGTCGTAATTCTGTCATCATCATCAAGAATTGTCATGAATCTGACCGTTGGTAATTAAATTATCACAGGTTCTAAAGAGAAAGAACTGACAAGAAATTGTTGTTAATCTTTTAGTCGACGATCATTGAAATCGGTCCATTATTTTTAAAGTTATAAATGGTGAAATAACCCAACTTTGTTTTACATATTAATCTCGAAAATCTCCGTTTCTTAGAAACTAAATAGATTTTATTAATAGTCATTGGCAGGCTAAGATAATTCATATTCCTACTTTTCAAAGATAACGAACTATGACGTTTAATAAGGTAAAGTATTAATTAAGAGAAGTCACTCTATCATCGGCCTAACGAGAAAGTAAAGCAAATCCGGAACATTAATCTTGTTACTTGTCTCCACGGCCAAATAACTTCCCAGATAAACCCGACTTATTAATATTTATATAAAGATAAATATAACTCCGGGATATCTTCGCGAGTCCAATGTTCAGGTAATTAACGCGGAAATTGAGTTAGAATTTCTGCTGCCATTTTCAGATTGGCTAATTTGTTTTGGAAATCCAATTTTCACTTTGTTACTGGAATAATCCGTATATATTATTTATTTCCATTATTTAAACTTGTCTTACCTTGTCTTATGACAGTAAATTACAATTTTTTTATTGGTGAGTTAGACATTGAATGTCCCCAAAAAAAGTAAAATGATTAATTGGTAAGAGGAAATGTATCTCTTATGGTTTCTACACAGTATCGTATCGATAAGCGAATTTTTTGTTTGGCCGTTGGTTCGGTAGGGTGGTAACTGACCATGGCCGAAGCCTCCCACCACTTCTAACCCAGATATTTATTATGTATTAGGTTTCCCAACAGATTATGCACTATACTTAGCCTAAAAGAATAACAAATAGATAAGAATAACAAACAGATATATTACAAAATGGGATTTTCTCATTTTGGAATAAATCCTGTGACCTCTATCAGTAAAATGAGTACTCGCACCATTAAGCCAATGAGGTCAGAAGTTATGTCAAAGATTAAATATATTTATAAATCAATCAAAACACATATTAGATAGATAGATAGATACTATTCTTTATTGAATACCACGCTAAAAATAGTTGTACAATTACTCAGTATAAGGTACTTTTAGTGTGCAATTGGGCGGTCTTACCGCTCATTAGCGATCTCTTCCAGACAACCCTGGCGTTAGTGAACCCGTCAAAGAAAGGTCAAAAGTCAAATATTATTTATGAAGTGAAACTTCTTTAGGCGCATGAAGGAAATTTTTACGAATGAAACACGTGATTTGCGTCACGAATATGTGCAACGTTTTTTTGTGCTAAATCGTTTTAAAGTTAGGTAGATTTTTATTTTTGGGATATCCTCGTGGATACGTGGAATACTCGGGAGGATGTTACAGTTTATGTCGGAATCATACCGGCTAAACCCAGAAGTACTTTATGTCACTCAGAGACGGCGAGACGGGAACGCGATTGACAGACATTGGCAACGCCGCCAGCGTTTAGACCCAATCCGGTCTAAATGACCTTACAAACTTATTCCGACGGTAGTTTGCCTGGAGCACCTGGCAAGCCACCTACCACCTAGCGGGTCCTCTTTTTTGTTGGGCAACGTACCCTGCATCCATAACCTAAAGGTCACCACTAAGGAGACAGCGATCGTGGGCCTCGCCCCCTTCCGGGTCTTCTGCGAACGGTCGTTGCGGTTACGTCCGTCTCCCTCAACTGTTTCGTCATTTCAGGTTAGGTAGTTCACAAATAACATGTGGCATTTCAATTTGCCATTCGTCATTTAATATTTGAATATATTATTTTTCTTATGATATAAAAAAAAAAAATTCTCTTTTCTAAATTTTGACAAAAACCACGTGGCATTTTTAATTACAATTCGTCATTTGAGATTTAAATAATTATTTGTATTAATTTTCGACACTTTTAATATTTTAACGATAATTAAATTGATTAAATTCCTAACATATCTTCCTTTTCCCCCTCTCTCGATGTATCTAAAGTTTTACATTGATATAAATATAAACAATACTTAAAAATTAGTTTGCCAAAGAAGGTTCACTTTAGATATGTGTACTTGGCAGAAAAAGCTTGTTCCGTAAGACCGACTATTTGTTCCATAGTCGTCGTCGTCGCTTCAACCGATGGACGTCCACTGCTGGCCATGTCCACAAGGCCCGATCTTGCGCCGCCTGGCTCCAGCGGCTAACGGCGACCCTCTTTATGTCGCCGGTCCACCTTGTGGGGGGTCTCCCTACACTGCGCCGCACCACTCCAGCACTTTCGGGCCCCAACGACCATCGGTCCGTCGGACTATGTACCCCGCCCATTGCCACTTCAGGTTCGCGATTCGTAGGGCTATGTCGATGACTTTGGTTCTGCTACGGATCTCCTCATTTCTGATTTGATCACGTAGAGAAATTCCGAGCATAGCCCTCTCCATCGCACGCTGAGCGACTCTGAGCTTTCGTATGAGGCCCATAGTCAGCGACCACGTTTCGGAGCCGTAGGTAATCATTTGTTCCATATCACCTACTATACCTGTGTGCACCAACACTGTGTTTCTTGTACTATTTGTGGTAATAAAATATGTTAGTTTTAGTAAGTTTAGTCTCTCACTCTTCAGTGAATTGTCAAAAATACCCGAGAGGTAGTTGTGAAGTATTTGAGCAAACGTGACCAAGGTTAATTGTGTTTCAGCCGAAAACGTCGGCTCAACGAAACTCTTAACAATGTAAGTGTCGGAATTTCGCAGTGAAGGTTAATCCCAGAGATCTACGGACAAAGTTTGTGACAAATTGTAAAAATATTTCGCGTGGATAACACAGTTTGGGAAAGCGAGAACGCCAAAAAAGTCTACGCTGGATGGCGGTTATGTAATCAAAGTGTCCCTTGCCATGTGGCGCGATGTTGGAACGCCGAGAAAATGTTTAATATAACATTTTTTTTGCATATGTTTGAATATCTATTTTCTACCGATTTACCTAACTAAACCTCAAATTTTCTTTTTGACTTTCAAAACCCTTTCTACGTAATGAATTCACGTAAAATTTTACTATTACTTCTTTATGTTTCAGTTCAGTTTTTACAGACTGGTAAGATTCCATTGAAATGCGTTATAATAAAAAGTAAAGTAAGTAGCGGCCCATTGACGCCTGCTGCTGGGCACTGCTGGGCACAGGCCTCCTCACTCATAGGAGAGAGAGGGTTTTTAGAGCCTAGACCCACCACGCTGCTTTACTACGGATTAGCGCGGGGCTATACATCGTATAGCGAGTCTCGACAGTTTGCATTCTGATAGACCGTTCACTACAAATGTGATATGCGATGCTAATATTATAAAGATGGCGCAGTAGTGTGAGTATTCCCTTTACTAGCGGAGGTCCCGGGTTCGATCCTCAGTAGGAGGAATTTAGGAAATTGTATTTTCTAATTTGTCTAAGTCTGGACGGGTTCCTACCAATAAACTTCGTCCGTACCGCCAAACAAAGAGATTTGTATTCCAGTACGATGCTGTGTAGAAACCATAAGGGATATATCGCCTCTTTCCAGATTAGCGCGCTTCCATCTTAGACTGTATCATAAGTTACCTTCAGGTGAGATCACAGTCAAGCGCTAAACTGTCAGCAATAAAAAAATGCATTTTCACTAAGCAACATAGGCTATATACTTCCTAAAAAAAAAATATGGATCCTTAAGGAAAAAACATTAATGTAACGCAAGGTGTGAAAAAATTAATCAAAAATCTGTCATCACGTGCGCTACGGAAACTATTGACGATAGAACAAAAAAATGTTCTACAATATTATAGAACGTATTAATATCTACAAAATACTATTGTGATTACTACTTTTACATTTAGAAAGTTACTATAAGTGCCGATAAAAATCACACCATATTATTCATACCTCTGTATTAATTCTAATTCTATCAAATTATATTTTATTAAAAACCGTTTCAATACCTGTAAAATATGATATTACGATATAACGAACTTAAAAATCTCAATCTAAAAAAAATAATGTATCAAAAGTCGAACTCCAGAACAAAACGTAACTACGGGGAAGTTGAGAGATAAAATGTTCTACAAACAAATCTCTTCTCCAATATTATAGAAGGTTTGCAATCAATAATCAAGCTAAAAATTACTGGAGCAATTTAAAAAAATCTTTCATTACCTCCTTGAAACCAAGAATTTTTCAATACCTGTAGAGTATTTTTAAATTACTACAATACAGCAATAAACGTAAGCTCATTGCTATTTGATTACAAACAGTTATATATTCTGCAAAGAATCGCACTCTTACTGCAGGCCGTTGAGGAGTTCCATTGATTATCATATTTAACTACGATACTTACTTGACCATACCAAAGTTACGGTAGATGACTCACATATCCGGAGATCTTATAAAAGATTCTGCCGAGTATCGTTAATTTGCTCCTAAGAATTAAAGAGTTCCGTTACTTTGTCATGGATCCCATAATCAAAACCTAACCATACTACCATCAAACAACTCTTGAAGTATATCCTTTCCAATTAAAAAAAGAATCATCGAAATCGGTCTGCGTGATCTTGAGTTATTCGTCCATTTGTCGCGCACATGCTTAATGCAAATTTAACTCTTATCCGGTTTTCTCATGGATGCCATCATCAGAATTGGATTTAAAAAAATGGGACCCTATGACGAGCACCATCTTTCATTTATCATTTATCAATCATCAAGATCGGTCCACCCACTCGGAAGATATGAGTTAACAACATAAAAAAATACAAACGAATTGATAACCTCCTCCTTTTTTTTGAAGTCGGTTAAAAAGGTATTGAAAGGTTAATATAAGCTCGTGAAGATAGAAAGAAAGAAAGAGAAGAGTTACGTTTCGTTTATTTATCATGGAATTGATATCTGAATAGAATTATTCATATATTTTATTGGATACTTATGTTCCAAAATGTTTATATAACATTATAATCTATACTTGAAGGAGGATGGAAATAAAATATTGTTGATTTGGTATCTGTGTATCTTCATGTATTATAAGTGTTCATTTTACTTCGTTGTCGGCTGTCCCTATGCCTCTCTATATAACATAAATGATTAGTATTATAGATTATTGTCTCGCGCATTCATTTTTTCTGTTTATTTGAATTTATAGATATTTAACCGATCTATAAATGTTTTTGTGTTGTTTTTAGTTTCATATCTGTACTGTTTGTGTCATCTAATTAAAATAAGTAAGTAAATCTTTGAAACCGGTTTTTAATGTCTTGATTGACGAGAATTATATAATACGATATATTGAAATTACGAGGTTTTAGAAAAAGATTTAGAGGTTGTAAATAAAGTCAGACTCACCGATAAGATACCGTTTCGTGTTGAATTTATGAAACAGATCTTGCTTTTACTGTCTTCTAAAATTAAAATTCTTCATAAAAATG